>BSQZ01000073.1:562500-930000 GCA_033239005.1 Lamellibrachia satsuma | reverse complement strand
GTTGCTACTGCGCACGTCTTCGTGTAGGGTATTCCATAGTTTAGGTGCAGCCACTTTAAAAGCGCGATCCCCGCATGTTATATATTATATTACAGGCAATTCACAAATAGTTGATTGTGAGTAATTCCACCATTGTGCTGCCACAATACGTGCGTGTGCCTTATGTTAATATAATGTTAGCGCGTTATAATAGTCAACAAACATTAGGTCAATGAAAAGCATTTGATTGGGAAAAGTTCATAGACGGTGCCAGAACCAATCCAATAAAATACGGTGCATGTTTTTTATTCAGCAGGAGAGACTGTGGTTAGTTGAAACACACAAACAGTTAAAGCACACAACTGTCAATCAAGAGGACGGCGGTTCGATTCCACCTGCCGCCGTCTCGAAACTTTGGCAATTTCGTTTACCCCACTTTTGCCTGTGTCTTTCGGAAGAGATACGAAAAGTTGTTGGTCTCTTCTATCTGGTGTATAATAAATTGTCTATGCCAGGGGAAGTAAAGGATACCACGCAGGGAAATGGAAAAAAACCTGTCGTAGATTCACTAATTCTAAAGAAGAAAACTTAACCACTCCTATGTTAGACAAAGACAGGGCTGTTTGGAGTTAATTGTCATAAGTCATAATACTGATCAGGTCTCCTGGACAATGCGTGTAGCTGAGGACTGCACTAAAGATAGAGTGATCAGATGTAATGGCATTTAAACTTTATACTGTTATGTTTTAATTACTTAAACTGTTATGTCTTAATTACTTAAACTGTTATGTTTTAATTACTTAAACTGTTATGTTTTAATTACTTAAATTGGGTTTAATGACGTTTTCTTCAATTTAACTAATTTATTTCATTTCATTGACAGGCATTATGGGTGCTAAGCTCACTACTGTTGGTGAAATATCTCAAGAAATCACTCAGACGAAGGGACGTCCTGATGCTGCTGGAAAGACTGTTGTAATGTCCGAGGAGGAACCAACAACACGAGTTGTCACAAAGACCGTAACCCTGGAGTTGTGCCAACCCAGAATGCTGCATGCAAAGAACTTTAAATCCACACAAGAAAAGAGGTTCCCAAACATGACTGTGACGATCTACACACGAGAGCGCAAAGTTATATTCGGTGGCAAGAAATTCGAGATAGAAGCTGCTGAGGTTGCCATGTATTATATTGTAAAGAACATGAAAGGTTCATCTTTAGAAATGTCTGTCGAACAGGTCCGACTAATGAGAGGCATTGCCATGATAAGACACCTGGTGGATGTACTCAAGAACAATTACATCTTTGCTGTGTATGCGGCTGTAGGGGATACTTCACTCGGGGTGTTTGCCCTCAATGATGAACACCTGGAGGACGCCATCGAAGTGATCAGAAATGAAACAGATGAGATATATGTTGAAGCTGATTTCAGAGCAACATTTCAAACACAACAGTGGGCCGCGTTGAAAGAACTACTTCAGTCCCAGAATAACGGCTTACTGACAATCAGCGAATCTGACGGCCGCGTCACTTTGTCAGGAACATTGAACTCAGTGGCACAAGCCAAGGATGAAATACAACGCTTACTTGAAAAACAACAATCTATGCAGTTACATCCAACAGTTGAACTGGATAAAGGTAGGTGCAGCGGGAAAAGTAGATTTGTAAACGCAATTATGTGGCTGATATTGTGTCCAAAGATGTTGGTATAAATGTTAGATGCGATCTCCAAGTAGTAGCAGCAGCAGCATTCAAATCTAAACCTCGCATTAAAAAAAATGTAAAATTTATTATTTTATATAATTGATGAAGTCATGGAAAAACCACATTTGACCTAAATTTCGACAAAATTCAATATTTTACGCACAAGAGGTATTGTAGCTTCAATGGAAATTGGTAGAAATCAGATATTATAACTGTTATTACAAATTGAAACTTCGTATTGGGGTGTTTTAATTACTTAAACTAGGTTCAATGACGTTTTCTTCAATTTAACTAATTTATTTCATTTCATTGACAGGCATTATGGATGCTAAGCTCACTACTGGTGATGAAATATCTCAAGAAATCACTCAGACGAAGGGACGTCCTGATGCTGCTGGAAAGACTGTTGTAATGTCCGAGGAGGAACCAAAAACACGAGTTGTCACAAAGACCGTAACCCTGGAGTTGTGCCAACTCAGAATGCTGCATGCAACGAACTTTAAATCCACACAAGAAAAGAGGTTCCCAAACATGACTGTGACGATTTACACACGAGAGCGCAAAGTTATATTCGGTGGCAAGAAATTCGAGATAGAAGCTGCTGAGGTTGCCATGTATTATATTGTAAAGAACATGAAAGGTTCATCTTTAGAAATGTCTGTCGAACAGGTCCGACTAATGAGAGGCATTGCCATGATAAGACACCTGGTTGATGTGCTCAAGAACAATGACATCTTTGCTGTGTATGCGGCTGAAGGGGATACCTCACTCGGGGTGTTTGCCCTCAATGATGAACACCTGGAGGACGCCATCGAAGTGATCAGAAATGAAACAGATGAGATATATGTTGAAGCTGATTTCAAACACAACAGTGGGCTGCGTTGAAAGAACTAATTCAGTCCCAGAATAAAGGCTTACTGACAATCACTGAGTCTAACAGCCGCGTCACTGTGTCAGGAGCATTGAACCCGGTGGCACAAGCTAAGAAGGAAATACAGCGTCTATTTGAAACACAACTATCTATGAAGTTACACCCAACAGTTGAACTGGGGAAAGGTAGGTACAAAGTGAAAATAAATTGGTCATTAAAAACTTATTTTTCAATTTAGATGTAAACGCCAGTTATGTTGCTGAAATTGTGTCCCTATATTTTGGCATCAATGTTACATGCAATGTGGCATTTTTCGTAAACTTACAATGACTTCATGGAGCGTTCTGGTTACATATAAATGTTGTATTGTCACATACATCGCTTTGCTAGTGTCTGCTGCTATTCGACATGTGCAACTCATTAATAAGATATGCCAACTCACGGCATAAAGAGCAGTACTTGATGTTATTGTTATGCTACAGTCGCTGGTAGGTTTTTCATCATACATTCTAGATTATATTATTATATTGGTCCATGTGGGCATTTATATATACTGGTTCCAATGAAATGACTATATATATATATATATATATATATATATATATATATATATATATATATATATATATATATATATATATATATATATATATATATATATGTCTAGAGACCCCATTTAACAATTTCAGTGTTTCCAAACACTACACTATTCTCACATACTCAATTTCATATTGTATTGCATATATTTTGGCTAGATGAAAATAACAGTACAATCGAGGTGACATAATACAGATATAATGAGGTGCAGCAACTATTGGTACATAGTTTTGTTGTAACATAATGTGAAGTTGATATTGTATAAGAATTTCAAATCCATACTCGCCAACTAATATTAGGCAGACTTTCTGTTTAATAAGCACGATGAATAGAACATGAATAATTATATGTAATAATGTTGTCACAGTGGGAACCTAATTAATTTGTTTCTTTCATGGGTTGTGGCATCACCGGTGATACAGAATGCGTCTACTGGAAAGATTGTCTTCGTTTCTTCAAAACACTGGAAATACAAGGTATATTGGACTTTCAATAAACCAATGGCTTCCTTGCCCACTTGTCATCTAGGGTTTTTTCTTCGGGGGTCAATACTGTTAGATCTTACAAAATATACCAGCCATATTTTCCACTCTATTCTGTAATCGTAAACGTTTTCATGTAGTGATACTATTCTATATTCAAACAACATACTATTTCGCATATCAACAATGTTCTTTAATAAAATTACTACTGTTCCATCATTTCTCATTGTATTAATAGACGATGGTACGCATCCGAACAACGGCAAACTGGAACAGGCAGTTTTATAGGTCCGAGCCCTAACCCCAAACATATCCCTAAATATAATCCTAAACCTTACCATAATTACAAAAACATGATTATTGGGGAGGATAACCAACACGCTGGAATAATCATTGGAATATCTGTATTCTTGCATTTGCGCTATATTTTTTAAATGACCGTTCGTTATTATCGTTGCTGAGAAGAAGTATTTTAAGGCTTAAGAATTAAGTTTTAGTTAATGAATGGATAGGGGCTTTCTTCTTCAAAATTTACACACACACACACGCACGCACGCGCGCATGCACGCACTCACGCGCGCACGCACACACAGTATGGGCACTAATGATACTCATAGTTCACTTTACGAGGATGTGGACACTAATGATACTCTCATAGTTCACTTTAAGAGGGTGTGGATACTAATGATACCCATACCTCACTTTACGAGGGTGTGGACATTAATGCGAGTAGAATGGGCAGTTAACAATATCGATAATGGGTGGTAATGCGGGTCGTTGTGTCTCCAAACTCTAGCTGGAATAATCACCAGGAACTTCAGTAAGCAGTCATTTGACCTATGATGCTGTGAGACCATGAGTTTCTTTGCATCACGTGTGAGACTTGGTTTACGTGTGTAGCGGAATGAAACTGTGTGTACATTGTTATTTGTAGAAGACTTTGTGCGCAGTGAATTTAACACATGCTACTGTAGCCGATGTCACTCCTCGAGGAAGGACAAAGACTACTGTTCCCGCGGGGATCCGGCCAAGACGTACGGTGTCCCCGTCGGATGGTGCCGCGTAGGACTCCAGTAAGTAGTGTAGAATACACTGACACATCTAACTAGTAACATTAAATTAACAGATGTATCTGTGTGTGTGTGTGTGTGTGTGTGTGTGTGTGTGTGTGTGTGTGTGTGTGTGTGTGTGTGTGTGTGTGTGTGTGTGTGTGTGTGTGTGTGTGTGTGTGTGTGTGTGTGTGTGTGTGTGTGTGTGTGTGTGTGTGTGTGTGTGTGTGTGTGTGTGTGTGTGTGTGTGTGTGTGTGTGTGTGTGTGTGTGTGTGTGTGTGTGTGTGTGTGTGTGTGTGTGTGTGTGTGTGTGTGTGTGTGTGTGTGTGTGTGTGTGTGTGTGTGTGTGTGTGTGTGTGTGTGTGTGTGTGTGTGTGTGTGTGTGTGTGTGTGTGTGTGTGTGTGTGTGTGTGTGTGTGTGTGTGTGTGTGTGTGTGTGTGTGTGTGTGTGTGTGTGTGTGTGTGTGTGTGTGTGTGTGTGTGTGTGTGTGTGTGTGTGTGTGTGTGTGTGTGTGTGTGTGTGTGTGTGTGTGTGTGTGTGTGTGTGTGTGTGTGTGTGTGTGTGTGTGTGTGTGTGTGTGTGTGTGTGTGTGTGTGTGTGTGTGAGTGCGTGCGTGCGTGCTTGCGTGTGTGCGTAGATCAGATGACTAAACATGAAGTAACTTTAATTAATGAGAACGTCTTAAGAAGGACACGGAGCATGCCACGACGTCACCAGAAACAAAGGTTACGACTACAGATAATGAAGCAGCGTCTTTTCTCTTACTGCTTACACGCGTGTCTGTGTCTACTCTTCAAACTTTTTGAGACCCTACAGAATGTATATCGTTTTAAAAGCTTACTCATCATTTTCTGAATAAAACACTCGTAGCCGTACATTAATGAGCAAGAAGGACACGGAGCATGCCACGACGTCGAAACAAAGGTTTCAGATAATGAAGCAGTCTTTTCTCTTACTCCTGTGCAAAACTTTTTGCTACAAATGTATATCGTAACAATCATTTTCTGAATCCTTTACATTAATGACACATGGCACCGATGCTTCCACGGCACCAATGTCACATGTGTGGCAGACATCTTGAAAGTGGGCCATTTGCTCATACCAGGTGATGGCATTTGTTTCCTAGGGATTTTGGCACATCAAGTAATTTGTTATGTACATATAATAACAGTATTTTCTCACATTCTATAAGGGGTGTTATGTATATGCGCCATGCCCCATTCAACGCCACACCGTGGGATAAGTACAACATCTTATTACTTGATGGCATCAACTTTAAAACGCCGTACAACAACACTAAGACAGGTGAGAGAGGTGTTATACTTTTGTATTTATCATAAAGGTGATGTTGCTCTGGGTGGATTGACGATCGGAGAAAGATCCGGTCATTTTGATGATCAGAGTAAGCCATCAGGATTCAACACGAAGAAGGTCTTTCTGTCGCCTAGCATCCGTTATGCCGGTTGTAATACGTATGCCACACCGTCGAGGTAATACTGGAATATTTGCACTGGCAGATAGGTTCAGGCGTTTGCAGCTACTGTCCAAATAAACTTTGAAATCGATGTCCTATCATATCATGAGGTGAAAATGAAACCTTTAGACGCGTGAACAACCCTATTATATTTTCAAGAATATTATCTAGATGTTTAGTGTCCAAGTCTGAATTGCAACATTGTGAATGCTAGCATTTTGAACTGTCGGTATAGAATTTAAAACATCAATAATGTGAATTTGAAAACATTTGTTTTGCGTGTTTCGTCGCTCACTTTACTCGCCCTGAGAAATGTACGATGTACATATTTCATAGCAATTAATTTGTCCTGAATCGCCCTCTTCAGGTACGTGGACAAAGAGACAAAGCAGATATACGAAAATCGAGTGGCTTTCCAAGTTCTAATCTCGCCCGACTCCTACACCATCGGAGCGCAGACCATCGGAACGAAGGACCACATCGACCCAAAGTTCAACAATGATGAGCTGGAGTGGTCTACGGTACAGCGAGGTAGCAACATCGTCTACGGCTTGCTTATTCGCCTGGATGAAATACAGAAATGACTGCTCACAACCGTTTATCATTATCTCGTCACGCGCACAATGTAGTTACAACAAATTGCATAATTGGTGTTGGGCAATCGCTGCCTGGACACGTGAACTTTAGTATCACTCGAGAGGCTATATTAGTTGAATTCTGTCAAGCATTGCTCTCAGCAGAAATAATTATCCCGTATTTAAAATCAAGCTTAGCCTACTCACCATTAGTTCGCTTTGCCACTAAGTGCAAACATTTCTGATCTCGGTGACATGCATCTACGGCGTCGCCCCAGCGCTGAAAGTCGTTTGCGGACCGCGCCGACCAACGAGCAGTCCGATGCTGACCGCTGACGGAAGTATTTTGTTGAAAAGCAAGTCATACATATTGACTCGCTGGATTTGACACTAGTAAACAGACCGTCCGATGTTAATGATGACATCTTCTCGTCGATTGTGTGTGTGCGCGCGTGCGTGTTTTCGTGCGAGAGAAAGAGAGTGTATGTGCGTGCGTGCGCGTGTGTGCGTAAGAAGTTTCAGAATTTGTGGTGGTCCCATTTTCTTATAATCGTGCAAAACGTTAACATGGTCGTCAATGGGAAACGTAACAGGAGGCTGAACCCTGTATGTTACAGGCAATCTGCGTAACCAGTCATTTCGCGTAATGACTGACATGTTTAGGCATTACGCGAAATGACTGTTTCGCTCAGGCATTTATCGAAATGACTGGAAAAGAGGTGCAGTCATTTCGCGTATTGACTGAAACAATGCTTCCCCTGATTAATGACAAGTGATGTGGGCAAACTTGCTGTTTTTTCATCTACCTAGCCAGATGTTTTTAGAAATTGGCACTTAGCAGCTATCTGTTTCTCACATTCAAAAATATTTTTTATATTGTGATGAAATTATGATTTAAGATTAGTATTCGGGTTCACTTTGGATCGTGTATAACACCAGGAATTGAAGTTACTCCACATGGTCGAAACCACTTATCAAATTAATGTTTTGATTACGAGGTGTGGTGCCCCAGTCCCCCTAGGTGCGCATTGTGCCGCTATACCCAGGGCAAACACTGTGAAGTAGCAATTACAATTTGTCTTCAACTGTGTATCTTAAATTAAATGTTGGAAATGTAGAATGTCCTATTGTTTTTGTGGAGTCTCGATGTCACTGCATTGGAAAATTTTATGCCTACGAAACATAAGAGCAAATTAAAATTATTATCCAATTTTAATTATAAACTACCTAAAGCAAAATGGTGAGAATAAATAAATATATATATATATATATTGTAATATATTGTAATATACTCATAATCATGAAGTTTATCAATGTGTCTTTTATAGTAAACTTAGCAATTTGTTTAACTTCCCTTTTAAATAAATTTGTTTGCACGGCTTAATGTGACAAATCATGAAAGGACTTCTCGACTGTTGTGAAACATTTGTGCTCACTCGTACAACTGATGGCTAATTGAAGAAAGAACCTTTCATTGTGGACTTCCTGGCTTACATAAAGAGAGGAGGATAGGAGTTCACATAGGAGTAGTAATGATCAACGTTCATTGGTGCAATAATGTCATCTGTGACTACAGCAGCATTCGCGAAGTGTCGCACTTGAAATAGATTTAACAAGATTTAACAAGATTGCCATCTCGAACAACAAGTTCCAGATGGCAAGTGGACAAGGAAGCCATTGGCTTATCGAGAGTCCAACAATTTTCTCATCTATGTGTAGCCCGCCCTTATCAGATATCTGTCAATTCTATTTTTAAACATATTCACACTACTGGCATTAACACAATCATCTGGCAGTTTGTTCCATTCATTTATCACCCTCTGTGAGAAAGAGTACTTTCTCATGTCCATCCTACACTGCTCCTTAACTAATGCTGCTTTGTGTCCTCTGGTTCTACTGCCTTCTTTAAGTTTGAAAAACATATTCCTATCAACATCCTCATAACCGTTCACTATTTTAAACACTTCTATTTGGTCTCCTCTTAGTCTCCTGGTCTCTAGTGTTGTTAAACCACATTGTAATAAGCGACTTTCGTAACTAAGGTCTCTTAATTCTGGAATCATCTTAGTTGCTCTTCGTTGTATTCTTTCTAGCTTATCTATGTCTTTTTTACGATATGGCCTCCATGCTTGAATACAATATTCCAAATGTGGTCTAACTATTGCTTTGTACAGGGGTACAATTAGATGTTTCTCCTTATACGTGATAGTTCTCCTAATTAGCCCTAGAATTTGATTTCCTTTCAAGATTTAACAAGATTTGCCATCCAAGCCAAAGGCCCAGATGGCAAGTGGACAAGGAAGCCATTGGCTTATCGAGAGTCCAACAATGTTCACCTACTTATAACCCGCCCTCCTGATATATGTGTCAACCTTGTTTTTAAACATAAAACATTTCGAAGCAGCAATCCCACATTGCTCTGAAACTTTCATGTCAGCATTAAATGTTACTCCTAAATCCTTTTCTTGTGTGGTTCTACCTAGTACAGCATCCCCCATTTTATATTCCTCGTCCATATTTCCATGTCCTATGTGTATACATTTACACTTCCCAAAATTGAATAACATTTGCCATTTTTCTGACCATTTAACTAATTTTTCTAGATCATCCTGTAAACTTTGTTTATCTGTATCATTAGTAACCTTTCTGAATACTTTTGTGTCATCTGCAAATTTGAGTACTTTGCGAGATATGTCATCCTCCAAATCATTTATATATATTAAAAACAGTATAGGGCCTAACACTGATCCCTGTGGTACCCCACTCAAAACAGATTTCCAGTTTGAAATCTTACCATCTACTAATACTCTCTGTCTTCTGTGTGTAAGCCACTTTTCTATCCAGTTGATTACATCATTGCCTATACCATGGGCTTTTAGTTTAAGTAACAATCTTTGATGTGGCACTTTATCGAAAGCTTTCTGAAAATCTAAGTAGACAACATCCACTGGTGACCCGTCATCTACCCACTTTGTAATTTCTTCTAAAAAAACATAAGAGATTGGTTAGACATGACCTTGCTTTTAGGAATCCACGTTGAGATGTATTTATTAATTTATGTTTTATGAGGAATTCCACCATGTGGTCTCTAATTAATGTTTCGAGTAATTTACATACAACAGATGTTAAACTCACTGGTCTGTAATTTTCTGGCTTCTTCCTCGATCCCTTCTTAAATAGCGGCGTAATGTTTGCTTCTTTCCATTCTGAAGGAACTATTCCTTCTTCTAGTGACAAGTTAAATAAGTTTGCAAGTGGTGTACTAATTTGATCAACAATTTCCTTTAGCAGTTTTGGTGGAATCCCATCAACTCCAGGTGATTTATTATCTTTCATCTTCTTAATTTTCTTTGCTATCATTTCAGGAGTTACAAATAACTGCCCTAAATGTTCTGATTTATTGCCCTCAAATTTAGTCAATGGAACTGGAAGTGAGCTAATATCTTCTGTGGTAAAAACTGAGCTAAAATACTCATTCAGGACCTCTGCCATTTGGAACCCATCTGAAAATAAGTTTTCACTGTTGTTTTCCGGTGGTCCGACCTTATATCGAACTTTCTGTTTACTCCTTACATAAGCATAGAAACTCTTGCTGTCATTTTTTATATTACCTGTCAATTTTTTTTCAGAGGTTCTTTTAGATTTTCTAATTTCAGTTGTAGCTAGGTTAAGTGCTTCTTTATAGTTTGTGTAGTCTTCTACATTTCCAGTGTGTTTATAGACCTTCCACAGCATCTGTTTGTGAGCAATTTTTCTAATAGCTTCTTTTGACAGGTGTTTTTTCCTGGATCTTTTCCCTTGTTTTCTTAATGGAATAAATTTCTCAACAATGCCCTCAATCTCATATTTTAAACAAGTCCAGCATTCTGTTGCTGTCTTGTTCTTCAGCAAGTTATTCCAATCTATATTTGCTAGATATGTTCTCATCACTTTATATTTGCCTTTGTTGAAGTTCCTCCTCCATTGTTTTTTATATGTATTCCCTGTCTTTACTTTTATATTAAAATGGATTTGGTTATGGTCACTTGAACCCAAATATCGTTACCGGATCGATTTGCATTTCAGCATCAGTTGTATGTGGTGCCACAGCAGTAGTAGCAGTGATGGCACTAAAGGTGACATCCGTAATGTAAAGATTGACGGCATCACCCGTAGCGCTGGATGCTTCAAAACTAGTACCTGTACTTGTACGAACCAATGGTGAATCCTTCATCTGAAAAGATTACACATACAGTGACTTGAAAATTTTACAAAATTCATCTTTTGCATGATAAAAATGAATCACAATGTGAGAAACTTTCTCTTGTATATATTATTTTTAGAATATAAGAGTGCCAGTGTCATATAGAATGTATAAAGTAATCAACCACAGGGAAAAGCATTTTCCCTATGGAGCCATATTAATTCAACCAATGGGTCTTTCACTGATCTCTTAATGTTTTTAATGAATCTGTTTGGTCAGTTTGACGAATGCCACTGGTAACATAACCAAACGCATGTAACCAAAACTGTAGCATCCTAGCTCCAAAGTGCATTATAATTATTATCTAATCAACATTGCACTGTTTTCAAGTTTTCACTTGTTTATCCAAGCCTAATGTTCAGCCCACAAGTTTCCCATACTAAACATGTAACTGGCCACCTGTACAATGCTGTTACATGTGGCTGTAGGGTTTGCCTTTTGTAGTAATTAAAAATGTCCCCATGGAGAATACATGTTGGAGATTAGTATGTTGAAGACTCAAACTTTCCAGTAAATTTGATGAAATATCAATTATACCACAACTGATAGCGATATAAATCCACCTCCTAGTATATTTGCTCCCCCCGGACATCTGCCCCTTTTTTCTATGATAGTTAACAAGTGAAAATCAGTTTGCAGTTTTATCATTATTACTACAATAACATAACATTCAATGACAAGTCAAAGTCACTTTAGCCTAATGCAATGGCCTATCCCCTGGAGTGTGTATGAGGTGATCTTGTCACCAGTTGTCTTCCAGGTATCATTGATAGTCAGATCAGTGGTGGAAGATGGGTTCTTGGGGTGATGCTTCCACAAACAGTGGTGGACAGTAACGAGTCGGAGATCAGCTCGTTTGGAGTGCCCCTGGTATTAGCTGCCTTAGTTTTCAGGTCCTCACGGACCTTGGCAGCTTCTATTTGTGCCGTGTTACCATCATGGTTGCAGGCAGTCTTGTTGATCACATTCTGGAGATCAGATCAGTGACCACAGCACCCTTGCATGATCAGGATCGACGCTGGCTTCACTCCGAATGAAGAGTAATCTTGTTGGTCCCCCTTCTTGGTGTAGGAATGACACTCAAAACATAGCTTCTGACCTCCTCAAATGCTAGTATTAATTTCCATGGTGAAGTTATAAGTGAATTCTGACAGCTCTGGCTTGTGCATCCAGTTTTATAGGAAAATGGAGTCACTCCAACTCTCCATGGTAAATGCAATTCAAAAGAAACCTTGTTGAGATGGCTTCTTTCAAATATCCTCAATTGTCCTAACATGTCCAGGTCCTAATGTCACTGGCTTCTTCCACAATTGCAATAAAGATAATCCTTTGATTACAGGATCATCTCCAACTACATAAAGTAATTTACTTGGCTGATCTGGCACAAAGAATATTAATTGCAATTAGGGTAATATATATCTTGAATTCATGTTCAGAAATAAAAAAATAAGTTAAAAAAACATTTCTTAAAAAACTTACAAATAATCCAGAAGCTATGGACAGGGGGGCAAATGTCCAGATTTTGAATAAGGCAAGGGGCTAATGTCTGGGGGGCAAGTGACAAAGGGGCAAATGTCCGGAAGGGGGGCAAATGACCTGGACCCGATATAAACAGGGGAAACTGTTCAAAACTCAGATTAATGACCCAACTGTCCAGGGTTGTCCAAAATGTCTGGTTTTGTTAGCAAAAATCCAGGAGAGGTGTCGCAGCAGAAAGTACATATGAAATGGCTGGATGCCATTTTAAAGCTTTTTATGGCAAACCTGATGTGTGTTTGTGTGTGTGTGTGCGTGCGTGCGTGCGTGCGTACGTGTGTGTGTGCATTTAACGAACAATAATTTTTTAATCATATCTAATTAAATATGATTGTGCACACGTGACAAATAAAACTGTGTTAAAACGAATTGGATTTGAATTTTTCTTTAGCCTAGGATTTTAACAGTTGGAATTGATTTTTTGCAAGGTGGAATTAGAACTGATTTTTTGGAATTGACAAAACAGAATTGATCCCATGCCTGATATACTTCCTTTATATGTATAGCTTGTACTAATATTATTGTGGGTTGCCGACAGTTGCCCCCTCCCCCCACGATATTCATTACAGTGCTATCAGTCGACTTATAATACAATGTAATTAATACATCTCTATGAACTTCCAGTTATTACATGTGGGGTTTAATCTGATCAATAAAGCAAATTAATTTTATATAATTTTGCCTAATTGTCAAGTCACAAGAATTCAGACAGAAATTGTAAAGTGTCATTATAGAAAGCAGACATGTAATCTGACAGTGTTCAACTGGGTAGATGACGATGCCTTAGTTAGTTTCCTTTCCAGCTAGACATTGCATGGGTGCATTTACTTAAATATTTAAATACTTATAAAAAAATTTTGTAACTGCATTTGCACTTAATCACAATGAAAGTAGTTGTATATTTTAAATATTTCCAAAAAGAATTTGAAATGTAAACAGCAACAGTAGGCTTCTGTTGCACTATAGTCTATACTGTCTTTTGGTCGTGTTTCTCCCATGCTTCTAACCCCCCCCCAGGCTTAGCGTTACGCTTGCTCTCTAGGCATTTAGAACACAGGAGTATGGGACTTATTATGACTGTCGATAAATAATATCAAATTATTTTCTTGAATAATTTTGCCTAGTACATACGCCATGGCCCATGTTATAAGGTTGCAGTACATCCTGTAGCACTTACTGAGTTATTGTTATTGTTTTGAGTACGGCCGCGTATACTATTGACGGTACGTCTGATCACGTCGAAAATAAATCGGCGGATTGGAAAACACTCGTAATTATATCAAACTATTAACACTTACTCGCACTTTATTGTATTCATACATTTCGATTTACTGTGGGTCATATATATGCTAACATTGAATCACAGCTGTGCTTATTGGGGTGGAACTATATTGCAATCGTAGTGATAAGTTACAATGGTAACGGTAATCCAATTTACTAACCTGGTTTCGGCTCGTCGCTTCCTACGCATCGCTCTACCCTCTGATATCTGACGTTTCCTTGTCGCAGAATAGTCTGTAGATGCATGGTCATATGCGAAAAAAAGATATAAGATGGAACGGTGTATTTGACCAAGAATGACATCTTGATGCTCACCGTCTGTCCATGCTCATCACATAGTCTTTTGTCTTGTAATCTGCATAGGAAAAGTGGTCACTCGCAGAGCCTGCAGCTGGCGGACACGGCAATTTCAGCATTTGCAACCACCTTTTCCTTGCATTTGTAGTACTAGTTGATATATCCAGGAGCTATCCAGTGCACACCAGTTTTCTTTTTATTCGATTTTCCATGCGTTTCGGCCGTTTTTCCGAGAAGTTTTTACTGTGTGAACGCCGTGCCAGGAGCTCGTACTCAAACCACTCTGCGCTGAGCCCCCCGCAGAGCAATATGGCGCCGCCCAGCGAAGATAATGGCAAAGTTAAAAAGGATATTACAAAATTACCGTGGCGTTGCGCCCATCATATAAGGGTGATATATACTGTAAATGGTATGTTATTATGTTTGGGCTATGGTTGTTCGAGTGCTTCACCCCCCCCTTTAACTTTTGCCTTGTGAATAGTAGTTAAAAATAATGGTAAATAATCATCGAACAACTTTAGCATGTCAATAAATGAAATCGGCAGTATTTCAGCATTACGATGATGTGCGTATTATGACTGTGGGTTTGTTCGCCCGAGTACAGCATCGTTCGGAAAATTAGCTATGCGCGCGCTGTTTAGCGTTTAAAAGTGCGTTTGCGTTATTGGTATAGTTTAATCGTTGCGCGGCCGCAGGTTCCTGGGGAGCGGTGCGGGATGGGCGCGCGCCATGCAAATCATTAAATACTTTGTGCAAACAACCTTTCTGTTACTATAGGCTTATTGTGAACAAGTAATTAAAGATCATGCTTCTTCAGCATTAGAAAATTAAGTTAGTTTTTAATAGATTTTCAACTGTTATCACTGAAACTGGAAACGTAGCCTGTAACGGCGTTTTCTAGTAATTTAGTTTGTGCGTGGCCTAGGTGCATTTTTAAGTGGGTCTGACGTCGTGATATTTCTGCATTTAAATCCACGCCATCTGCACTTTTATAATTATGTGTTGATATTTCTGCATGTATACACTCAATCAAACATTTATTATTTGGGGTGTCCTTCCCTTATATTATGATTCAAAGTTAAATAAATGAGGTAAATGAGAATTTTGTTAAGCAATTCTTTTTAAATGTTACATGTGTGCATATTTATTTATTTTTTATTCTTTCTACACATATTTTTTATGCACACCACGTGTGTGTGTGTATATAAATATATATATATATATATATATATATATATATATATATATATATATATATATATATATATATTTACTTATGGAATATATCAGATTAGTAATCAGAATTATCAACCTGGAGATTATAAAATGTGTGAAATCATAATATTAACATGTACGAGTAAAAACATTTGACGTCGTGATATTTCTGCATTTAAATCCACGCCATCTGCACTTTTACAATTATGTGTTGATATTTCTGCATGTATACACTCAATCAAACATTTATTATTTGGGGTGTCCTTCCCTTATATTACGATTCAAAGTTAAATAAATGAGGTAAATGAGAATTTTGTTAAGCAATTCTTTTTAAATGTTACATGTGTGCATATTTATTTATTTTTTATTCTTTCTACACATATTAATTTATGCACACCACGTGTGTATATATATATATATATGTGTGTGTGTGTATATATATATATATATATATATATATATATATATATATATTTACTTATGGAATATATCAGATTAGTAATCAGAATTATCAACCTGGAGATTATAAAATGTGTGAAATCATAATATTAACATGTAGGAGTAAAAACATTTTTAAAGCTATTTTGTGTAAAATAAAAAATTGTGTAAGGACTGTCATGTTAATTAATAGTATTAGTACTGCATATATATATATAATATATATATATATATATATATATATATATATAATGTATATTTTTATACTCTTTATTTCATGTTCTAGGATTCAACAATACATTGATTGATCTGGTCATAGTATACTGTGACACACTACACCTTTCACGGATTTTACTGGATAATATAGAGGAATGGACCAAGCAAAGCTTACAGACCCCACTTCATACAGCAGAAGATTGACAAAGCTTGTGAAGACTCGATACTGTGTAGAAATGGTGAATATATATACACCGAGTCTACAATGGACATTACACATGTATGGATTTATGAAACAGTAAACTCTGAGTATGTGTACACTTAGCCGACAGTATCATTTGAACATTATAAACAATACTTCATGTTCAAATGCTTGACATTAAATGGAGACATTGAAATATGAATATTTCTGCACTGAGCCTGCATTACCATGTGAACACTGACACATACACTGGCATGGATTTATGAAACTGAATTGCTGTACTGAGCCTTCTTCCTTATAGTTACTTCCATTATAACGGGGTGAAGCCAACTATTTCTTGTACTGCTGCATTGCTTTGTGTGTTGTCCTTTCTTCATGATTCCTTATCAGCTACTGTAAACAGTATGTAAACATTACTTCATGTTGAAGTGCAGGACATTATTTCACAGTGAAATTGATGTGGCGAACATGCAGTGTACCGTTAACCAATTTTTACGCAGTTAACCACTGTTAACTATAAATATTGCTGCATTGTGCATGCAGAAAATGTCAAAGTACTCTAACATTAATAAATTGTGTTTATTTTATGGAAGGAGATATTATGGTTAACAATTACAGCCTCTATTAACTAGATAGCATTCCAATCCAGACTTAATAAAAAAAATGGGCCATCATGACATGTAAATGGGTCGAAGGTCAGGTTATAATAAACTAGGTCATTAATGGGTATTAAGGTCGATGTGTACATAAATTCTCCCTTACACCCCTCCCTGGTCTCGCATGTCATACATAATTACTTAATTTGGCCATTTTTCAACATAAATAGGTCATCGTAGATCAATGTCAAAGAAATAGGTCATGTCAAGGTCGTGTCAAGGTCACATATTATTAGGTCAACCTTTTTAGGGTCCTCTAACTTTTTATTCCACCTCAATATCTTCTTTAGTACATATTATGCCATGTTCCCCTGCATTCAGTGGCAGCGCAGTCACCAAACAGAAAGGTCACAAGAAATGGACTCAATTCCATAAGACAAAATAGACCCTTTTTTGGGAGCCAAAAAGTGGAATAACTTCGCAAATAATAAAGATATTGAAAAAATTCAAAAAGGATGATAAACCACATAACATACTTTATCAGACAGAAGTGTTTAAATGATTATAAAACAATTTTGAATTTTTTTTAACATACTGGCAACGGGTGTGCATGTGAAAAATAGTTTACGACAGAAAATGCCGCTTTATATTTTAAATATTTTTTTACGACAAAGTGGAAATTCATCCATTATTTCTCGTGGTTGAAATTCTCTGTTATGATTCATTGTTATTACATACAGTATCTATTATTTTAGCTATATGTTTATGCTATTAATAAATTGATGTCAAGTACCGGATCGCGCATGCGCAGATACACCAAGCGGATAATATTTGACGGTGGACAAAGTTTAGCGCGACAGTTCCAAAGAGAACGATAAACAGTGGCGCCACCGCACAGTTAATCGAAGCTGGTGCTCCATTACAAGCTACAACGACACCTACCGATTGAGCACATTAAACTTCCTGGTTAGCAAAACGAAACAACCGTAGACAGCGGCTAAGGCCTAGGCATAGCCACCATTGTTATGCTTAGCACAGTTTATATTCATTGTTCCGATGACTATCAAATGGTAAGCTGATCTGCCGCAGTTACAAATGTTTGTTTGAATGTTTGACACAAGGAAGGACAGATCCGGCGCTTAAAAGTTAAAAAGGCACATTATGATTATCGTCACTCGCTGTCATCTCATAGACATAGTCA
Source organism: Lamellibrachia satsuma (assembly GCA_033239005.1). Classification (NCBI taxonomy): domain Eukaryota; kingdom Metazoa; phylum Annelida; class Polychaeta; order Sabellida; family Siboglinidae; genus Lamellibrachia; species Lamellibrachia satsuma. The sequence goes on along the minus strand of BSQZ01000073.1, from coordinate 912,044 downwards.
TAGTCTTAGTCTGTCATAGGTACATTACATTCCGCTTGGTGCGCTGCGTAAAAATTGTCTGTTGAGAATTGACCCAGAATGTGTGACCTCCATCTTTATTTTTGATGGTCTTGCATATGCATATCATAATATTATGCAAATGAACGTGTGACCTTAAATGTTACAAATATCAACCAATGAAACACTGACGAATCATATGGAGTTTTCGCGGGGCGTCCCGGAGCGACTTTGACCGAGTCCGAGGTAAGCCCGTGTTTACTTTTACCTTGCGAATAGTAGTTAAAATTAAGGATAAATATTAATCGAACAACTTTAGCATGTCAATAAATAAAATCTTAAGTATTTCAGCTTTATAATGATGTGTGTGTTACGATTGTGGGTTTGTTCGGACGAGTATAGCGTCGTTCGGCAAATTAGCTATGCGCGCGCTGTTTAGCGTTTGAAAGTGAGTTTAATCGCGGCGCGGCCGCTGGTTCCTGGGGGAGCGGTGCCGTTGCGAGATGGGCGCACGTCATGCAAATTACTAAATACTTTGTACTAACAACCTTAATTATTATTATAGGCTTATTGTGAGCAAGTAATTCAAGTTTATGCATGTTCAGCATTAGCAAATTAAGTTAGTTTTTAATAGATTTTCAACTGTTAGCACTCAGACTGTTTGAGTACGAGCTCTGTGATGAGCATGGGCAGACGGTGAGCATCAAGATGTCATTCTTGGTCAAATACACCGTTCCATCTTAGATCTTTTTTTTCGCATATGACCATGCATCTACAGACTATTCTGCGACAAGGAAACGTCAGATATCAGAGGGTAGAGCGATGCGTAGGAAGCGACGAGCCGAAACCAGGTTAGTAAATTGGATTACCGTTACCATTGTAACTTATCACTACGATTGCAATATAGTTCCACCCCAATAAGCACAGCTGTGATTCAACGTCAGCATATAAATGACCCACAGTAAATCGAAATGTATGAATACAATAAAGTGCGAGTAAGTGTTAATAGTTTGATATAATTACGAGTGTTTTCCAATCCGCCGATTTATTTTCGACGTGATCAGACGTACCGTCAATACGTGGCCGTACTCAAAACAATAACAATAACTCAGTAAGTGCTACAGGATATACTGCAACCTTATAACATGGGCCATGGCGTATGTACTAGGCAAAATTATTCAAGAAAATAATTTTATATTATTTATTGACATTCATAATAAGTCTCATACTCCTGTGTTGTAAATGCCTAGAGAGCAAGCAGCAAGCGTAAGGCTAAGGCGTAAGCCTGGGGGGGGGGTAGATGCATGGGAGAAACACGACCAAAAGACAGTATAGACTATAGTGCAGCAGAAGCCTACTGTTGCTGTTTACATTTCAAATTCTTTATGGAACTATTTAAAATATACAAATACTTTCATTGTGATTAAGTGCAAATGCAGTTACAACAACTTTTTAAAAGTATTTAAATATTTAAGTAAAATGCATTTCACCCATGCAATGTCTTGCTGGAAAGGAAACTAACTAAGGCATCGTCATCTACCAAGTTGAACACTCAGATTACATGTCTGCTTTCTATAATGACACTTCACAATTTCTGTCTGAATTCTTGTGACTTGACAATAAGGCAAAATTATATAAAATTAATTTGCTTTATTGATCAGATTAAACCCCACATGTAATAACCGGAAGTTCATAGAGATGTATTAATTACATTTTATTCTAAGTCGACTGATAACACTGTAATGAATATCGTGGGGGGAGGGGGCAACTGTCGGCAACTCACAATAGTATTAGTACAAGCTATACATATGAAGGAAGTATATCAGGCATGGGGTCAATTCTGTTTTGTCAATTCTAAAAAATCAGTTCTAATTCCGCCTTGCAAAAAATCAATTCCAACTGTTAAAATCCTAGGCTAAAGAAAAATTCAAATCCAATTCGTTTTAACACAGTTTTATTTGTCACGTGTGCACAATCATATTTAATTAGATGATTAAAAAATTATTGTTCGTTAAATACACACACACACACACACACACACACACACACACACACACACACACACACACACACACACACACACACACACACACACACACACACACACACACACACACACACACACACACACACACACACACACACACACACACACACACACACACACACACACACACACACACACACACACAAACACACACACACACACACACACACACACACACACACACACACACACACACACACACACACACACACACACACACACACACACACACACACACACACACACACACACACACACACACACACACACACACACACACACACACACACACACACACACACACACACACACACACACACACACACACACACACACACACACACACACACACACACACACACACACACACACACACACACACACACACACACACACACACACACACACACACACACACACACACACACACACACACACACACACACACACACACACACACACACACACACACACACACACACACACACACACACACACACACACACACACACACACACACACACACACACACACACACACACACACACACACACACACACACACACACACACACACACACACACACACACACACACACACACACACACACACACACACACACACACACACACACACACACACACACACACACACACACACACACACACACACACACACACACACACACACACACACACACACACACACACACACACACACACACACACACACACACACACACACACACACACACACACACACACACACACACACACACACACACACACACACACACACACACACACACACACACACACACACACACACACACACACACACACACACACACACACACACACACACACACACACACACACACACACACACACACACACACACACACACACACACACACACACACACACACACACACACACACACACACACACACACACACACACACACACACACAAACACACACACACACACACACACACACACACACACACACACACACACACACACACACACACACACACACACACACACACACACACACACACACACACACACACACACACACACACACACACACACACACACACACACACACACACACACATCAGGTTTGCCATATAAAAAACTTTAAAATGGCATCCAGACATTTCATATATACTTTCTGCTGCGACACCTCTCCTGGATTTTTGCTAACAAAACCAGACATTTTGGACAGCCCTGGACAGTTGGGTCATTAATCTGAGTTTTGAACAGTTTCCCCTATTTATATCGGGTCTAGGTCATTTGCCCCCCCTCCGGACATTTGCCCCTTTGTCACTTGCCCCCCAGACATTAGCCCCTTGCCTTATTCAAAATCTGGACATTTGCCCCCTGTCCATAGCTTCTGGATTATTTGTAAGTTTTTTTAAGAAATGTTTTTTAACTTATTTTTTTATTTCTGAACATGAATTCCAGATATATATTACCCTAATTGCAATTAATGTTCTTTGTGCCAGATCAGCCAAGTAAATTACTTTGTGTAGTTGGAGATGATCCTGTAATCAAAGGATTATCTTTATTGCAATTTTGGAAGAAGCCAGTGACATTAGGACCTAGACATGTTAGAACAATTGAGGATATTTGAAAGAAGCCATCTCAACAAGGTTTCATTTGAATTGCATTTTCCATGGAGAGTTGGAGTGACTCCATTTTCCTATAAAACTGGATGCACAAGCCAGAGCTGTCAGAATTCACTTATAACTTCACCATGGAAATTACTACTAGCATTTGAGGAGGTCAGAAGCTATGTTTTGAGTGTCATTCCTACATCAAGAAGGGGGGCCAAAAAGATTACTCTTCATTGGGAGTGAAGCCAGCGTCGATCCTGATCATGCAAGGGTGCTGTGGTCACTGATCTGATCTCCAGATCCAGAATGTGATTAACAAGACTGCCTGCAACCATGATGGTGACATGGCACAGATAGAAGCTGCTAAGGTCCGTGAGGACCTGAAAACTAAGGCAGCTAATACCAGGGGCACTCCAAACCAGCTGATCTCTGACTCGTTACTGTCCACCACTGTTTGTGGAAGCATCACCCCAAGAACCCATCTTCCACCACTGATCTGACTATCAATGATACCTGGAAGACAACTGGTGACAAGATCATCTCATACACACTCCAGGGGATAGGCCATTGCATTAGGCTAATGTGACTTTGACTTGTCATTGAATGTTATGTTATTGTAGTAATAATGATAAAACTGCAAACTGATTTTCACTTGTCAACTATCATAGAAAAAAGGGGCAGATATCCGGGGGGGAGCAAATATACTAGGAGGCGGATTTATATCGCTATCAGTTGTGGTATCATTGATATTTCATAAAATTTACTGGAAAGTTTGAGTCTTCAACATCCTAATCTCCAACATGTATTCTCCATGGGGACATTTTTAATTACTACAAAGGGCAAACCCTACAGCCACATGTAACAGCAATGTACAGGTGACCAGTGACATGTTTAGTATGGGAAACTTGTGGGCTGAACATTAGGCTTGGATAAACAAGGGGCTGCATTCAAGTGGGGCAGGCTTCCTCTCTCACACAAAGGGAATGAGCAGGCAGGTGCCCTTAATTGGCAATCTCTGTAAATAAACCTTGTACACTGAGAAAAAAAATGAGGCCTGAATGGTCAGATTTTGGTTTTACTCTCTGTTACAGTAACTTAGTATTTCTTTCTGATGCAAATGCTTGATTATATTGTTCTTGGTCACAATGTTTCAATACCAGAGACAGTGTCTATGCTGTAATGTTGACAACTTCCTGGCTGTTACCAGATTCAGGGTGACATGCTAATAGCAGACAAATATGATTTTAGAAGTAATATAAGTAAATTTAAGGGTAAATATTAACAGTATCAAGTCAATAATTCTAACAAAATCAATTCCAATTACGAAAAAAATAAATTTCGGAAAAAAATTCAATAAAAAAAATATGTTGAAGTCAATTCCAATTCCGGAACTGGAATTGAGGGTCAGTTCCAATTCCGGATGGAATTGACCACATGCCTGAAGTATATTCATGACAATATCTTGTCTCTATGTACTACAGCAACAGTCATGAACAGTATAATTGAACTGAAACAAGCTTATGTCTGTGGGGCTTTTGTCGGGAGGGGCTTTTGTCCATGCACCATACTATCTAGCAGATGCTTTCAGTATAATACCTAATAATTATATATATATTTACATATATACATATACGTATGTGTGTGTGCGTGCAGCATTTATAAGGTAAAAATGTCACAAGCGTAGATCTGCATTTGGTCCAATAACAATATTCATGCATCATGTTATCTAAATCGAGTGTCAGATATAAAACAAGGAACCCCATAGAAAGTGTACCTATGGATCCATATTTTGTTATGGAATTTGGACCCCTCATAGAATTTTGACCTCCCTGGCCCATTGAAAACAGTGCAATGTTGATTAGATAATATAATGCACTTTGGAGCTAGGATGCTACAATTTTGGTTACATGCGTTTGGTTATGTTACCAGTGGCATTTGTCAAACTGACCAAACAGATTCATTAAAAACATTAAGAGATCAGTGAAAGACCCATTGGTTGAATTAAAATGGCTCCATAGGGAAAATGCTTTTCCCTGTGGTTGATTACTTTATACATTCTATATGACACTGGCACTCTTAAATTCTAAAAATAATATATACAAGAGAAAGTTTCTCACATTGCGATTCATTTTTATTATGCAAAAGATGAATTTTGTAAAATTTTCAAGTCACTGTATGTGTAATCTTTTCAGATGAAGGATTCACCATTGGTTCGTACAAGTACAGGTACTAGTTTTGAAGCATCCAGCGCTACGGGTGATGCCGTCAATCTTTATATTACAGATGTCACCTTTAGTGCCATCACTGCTACTACTGCTGTGGCACCACATACAACTGATAATGAAATGCAAATCGATCCAGTAACGATATTTCAAGTGCGACACTTCGCGAATGCTGCTGTAGTCACGGATGACATTATTGCACCAATGAACGTTGATCATGTCTACTCCTATGTGAAGCTTCCATCAGATTCAGTGAGAATAAAGACATTGGTGCAGATGATGCACACTACGTGACAACAGCGACATAACCGAGGTTGACTCAAGCAGCTCCGACACCTATAAGAAAGAGAAGAAGTTTGTCATTCGTGAGAAAAACTTATGTCACTTTTCTGTACCTGCCACACACCAAACAGCCATAAACTGTGACACAGGTGGTACTCATGTCTGATCTATCAGCCAAGGTATTTCAGATACTGGGGTGTCTGTCAGGAAAGTGTGCTGATTTCTACCCCTGGATGAGTGAAAGGTGAATTGAATATGTTAGGTGTACATGTACTATCAGTCAGAATAAGCAGTGTATTGGTGTATATTTAGTGCCAGTAGTGTATTGGAACAGATGTTTGGTGTGCAAGTACTATCAGTCAGAACAAGTAGTGTATTGATACATATGATTGGTGTACATTTACTGTCAGTACAAGTAGTGTATTTGGTAGAGAATGAGACGCTTGGTTTACATTTGCTGTCGGTAGGAACAAGTCGTAGATTCAGTCAGAACAAGTAGTATATTGGATACACATGATTGGTGTACATTTACTGTCAGAAGAAGAAGTGAAATGGTGCAGATTCCATAATGAGATCATTGGTGTACATTTACTGTTGGTAGGAACAAGTAGTGTATTGGTATGCATGATTGGTGTACATTTACTTTCAGTCAGAACAAGTAATATTGTTACACATGATTTGTGTACATTTACTGTCCAATCAAAACAAGTAGTCTATTGCCATTGGTACAGATGATGATGGTGAAACAGTTAAAATGCCTTGGCTTTATAAAGATTAATTATTTCCTAAGCTAAACTACCAGTATATTTGATATGTTGTGGCATAATAATGATGTGTGTAACTGTGATATCCATGTTCCAGGTTGTATTTCCCGGTGGTAGAAGTCACTGTTTTTAGTCAATGTTTAGTCTTGGTTTCAGTCATTCTAGTTAGCCTTATTTCTTTGGTAATTGTTTTTCTATGTGAACAAACTGTTGATATATTTTATGTTGGTCTTAATATAAATGAAATTGTGTGTAGTGACATGCAAGATGCTGCAGGTAACATTTTAACATTTTTGTTGACAGAAATGGGATATGGATAAGAAGACATTCACATCATTCAGTTATTAATATTTTAGTGGGAATTTTTGTAGTTTTCCAGGTTGTTTTTTGACATGCTGCATACTGTGGGTGCCTCACAATTTGTCTATATCAGACTATCAGTACACTCACCTGTGTCAAGTCAATCTCCATAGCTAAACTTTCCATCAATTCAGTTTGGTTCAGAATAGACATCACAGATCCTTCCCACATCGCAGGATGGGATTACTGGTCTTGCCTTACCTGAGCCTGAAATATAATTTGTCATGGTTAGTTGATAGCACTAATTCCATAATTACCATAATAGTTGCAAAACTGTGAACATTACATACTCTCAGTAGTTAATTATTGTTATTTAAATGATTACATTGCACCAAACAACAAGGTGTTGTTGTGTGCTACAGAGAGGAGTGATTACAAGTACGAATATTAATGTAATCATGATTACAGTAATTATTGCAATCACAATTACTAATGTAGTCATGATTACAGTCATTATTACAATCACGATTATGGTAACATTTAAGAACATATATGTATATTCACATAATGAATTAAATAAACCCTCATGTTATTATTGTCATCAATATTATTCAACACAAAATCAAACACAATATTAAAATACAGTCACTGTACACTTCATTAGATTAGATACAAAATAAAGAGGAAAGCCTGCTTGCATTGCCATTGTAGTTCGGACCTCGCCCTCGGGCTAGGTAAAAGAAATATGCAGAAAAAATATGATTATTCAAATGGAAATGATTCGATAACAATTGAATTACTGACCTGCTAGCTATAGGGCGAATCAATGAGCCTAGCCTAGGCATGGTAGCTTCCTCGGCGCAGCATGATGACTCAACGTAAACGTGCGCAGACATCGGGACGCAATTTCCACAGGTTCACCACATCACATTACCCAGTCAGGAATCGTTAACAGTCAAAGCGCTGTTGTAATTTTTCCTGAATCCAACGTCAACAAAGGCGAAGCCGACCTGGGCTGGAGTCTGGAGCGTGACTCGCACACTCGGTGACATTTTACGACTGTCAACGGTTGTTTCCGTGTGGCCTGTCGAACTAGACTCTTCGTCTGTGGTTTCCATTTCTCCAAAGATAGACAACTATTACGGAAGTTCAGTAAACCACTAATCGCTAGTAGCAGATCTGGTAAAACTGTCACAAGCGATGCATCCATCTTGTCAACAAGTAAAAAATAGTTCCGGTATTCCGTTATTGCACATTCTCGTTGGTTAGCGTCTCGTGTGTTCGAGAAGTTTGGCGTTTTCCACGATTTTTTGTGTGTTTTGTTGTAATTTCTTTAACTTTTTTATTTGGAACGAACAAAAACGCTATTTTGTTGACGTGTGTAAACACTTGTATATATAACAGAGACCCATATCTTTTTTTCGCTCCAGAATGCCTATTTACGAAATAAATCGCAAAAAAATCGAAAATTTACATTGATTAGATATACGCGACTCAAACCACTGGTTTCGACAACAAGATGGCGATACGCAGCGAAGTATTTGGTCGATTTTTGTCTCAAACAAAATCAGTTTTTCAGTTTATCTCATAAATTAGCAGGTATCTGTCACCATTAATGCATAGTTAGATAATACATATTTAAATATACGGCATAACACAAAATTGCTTCAGTGCCCCTTTAGGCTTTAATGGGAACAAGTAATTATAGATATATCAATGTTGTGTGATATTAATAATCATTAAGATAGCTCTTGTTAAAATGTTATATTTTTACAATTTAAAAGTTGTATTCGTAACTTCCGGTTTGTGCGTGAGCAAGGCGCAATTTTGAGTGGGTCTGACGTCGTGATATGTCAGTATTTAAATCCACGCCATCTGCCCTTTTAGAATTACGTGCTGACAATTTTGCATGCAAACAATCAATCAAACATCTGTTATTTTGTGTGTCGTTCCCTTATATCATGTTTGATACCGAAATAAATTAAGTAAAATGAGAGTTTTGTTGAGCAATTGTTTGAACTTTTTTACACATACTTTTTTATTATTTCTACACGTACTTTTAATGCACAACGTGCGTGCGTTCGTGCGTATAATGTGTGTGTCTGCGTGCGTGCGTGCGTGCGCGCGCGCCCGGTTGTATATATATATATATATATATTTATTTATATATATATATATATATATATATATATATATATATATATATATATATATATATATATATATATATATATATATTATTCTTTATGTCATTTTCTAGGATTCCACAATACATTTGAAGAATAAAAGGATAACACACACCAGAAGACAAACAAGGCTGACAAAGACTATATGAAAATGTTGAATATGTACACTGAGTCCACAGTGTCCAGTTAACATTCACACATTACACATGCACGGATTTATGTGATCTCTGAATATGTGTACAATTATTCGACAGTATCATGTGAATATTATAAACATTACTTCATGTTGAAAGCATGACATTAATTTATGAGACTTTGAAATATGAACATTTCTGCACTGCCCTGTGAACACTGACACATACACTGGCATGGAGTTATGAAACATTAAACTGTGAATATAGTTGTGCTGAGCCTTCAGTGTACTATGTGGTCTTCCGCATAGTTCCATTTAAAAGCGTAGTGAAGTTGACTAGTTCTTGTACTGCTGCATCGCTTCATGTGTTGTCTTTTTCCATGTCTCTATCAGCTACTGTGAACAATATATAAACATCACTTCATGTTGAAGTGCAGGACATTATTTCAATAAACAATTACATTGATGTGCCGAACTTGCAGCGTACTGTGAACCAGTTTTGACACAGTTAACTATAAATATTGTTGCATTATGCATGCAGAACATTTCAGAGCTTCTCTCAATGTATAATAAATTGTGTTATTTTTATGCAATGACAGTGTGGGTTTTTTATAATTATACAGTAAACACTACAGATTCTATGAATTTTCCAGCTTCACATGTCACTTAATTATACAGGCTTACTTAGTTAAGCCATTAATACCTGTAATTATGTCACATTACAATAAATTATGTCATCAAAACATCATACTGTAGTAATGTAAATTATGTACATCATTTCTTAACATGTCTCAGTAAATTTACAAAGACCACTGCCATGCACAATTACTTATGGCTGAAATAGTTAATTTATCATCATAAATCGGTCAAAGGTCAATGGAGGTAAAATAATCAGGTCACTAGAGTAAATATTATGGTCAACAATTACAGCCTCTATTGACTTGACAGTATCCCAATCCATACTTAATAAAAAATAAATAAGCCATTAAGACCCGTAAATAGGTCAAAGGTCAAGTTGTGATAAACTTGGTTATTAAAGGGTATTAAGGTCAATGTGTACATACATTCTCTCTTAAACCCCTAGCTGATCCCACATGTCATACACAATTACTTAATTAGGTATTTTTTCAACATGAATAGGTAATTGTTCAACATAAATAGGTCATTGTAGGTCAAGGTCAAATAAGTAGGTAAGTGCAAAGTCACATCAAGGTCACACATTATTAGGTCAACATTTTAGGGTCCTCTAACTTTTTATTCCACCTCAATATCTTCTTTAGTACATATTACGCCATGTTCCCCTGCATTCAGTGGCAGCGCAGTCACCAAACAGAAAGGTCACAAGAAATGGACTCAATTCCATAAGACAAAATAGACCCTTTTTTGGGAGCCAAAAAGTGGAATAACTTCGCAAATAATAAAGATATTGAAAAAATTCGAAAAGGATGATAAACCACATAACATACTTTATCAGACAGAAGTGTTTAAATGATTATAAAACAATTTTGAATTTTTTTGTAATATACCCATAGACATAGTCGTCATTCAGGGTTGGGGTCAAGTACCAGTACTTGTACTTAAGTACACATTTGTCAGTACTTGATGTGTGAAAATGCAAAGTACTTGTACTTGAACTACAGACTATACTACAGTACTTGGAAAATAGCAAGTACTTTTCAAGTACTAAAGTGTACAGCAGGAAAGTTTTGTACATGATATTTTCAAGGATTGTAGGGTCAGGGGTGTGAAAATAGTGTGAAAGCCATTTTGACAACTCGGCAGAGGTGTAGCTTTGATGCACCTTCCTGGAATGTCTTCCCTTGTGATGTAGGTGGTGAGTGCTTTACTTATTTAACTAATCAGCTAAGGTGTAAAATAGTGTAGAAATCATTCTGATAACTCAGCAGTGGTGTGTCTTTGATGCACCTTCCTTCCTGTTGCAAAATAAACATGGCAAAATATCGAAAAATATTACAACCATTAAAATAGGCCCATTTATATTTGAGTACTTGTACTTGATATGTCAGTACTTGATGTACTTAAGTACTTTGTACATAAGTGAGTACTTGAACTGTACTTGTACTTTATATTTATTTTGGGTACTTGATGTACTTGAGTACTTGATCAACTGTACTTGACCCCAACTCTGGTCGTCATATGACATGTATTTATGTCATAGTCATAATAGTGCTAGTTTGTGATCAAGTAGTGTCATAGCCGGTAAGTTACTATATTAATGAGACCGAGTCAGTCCAGTAGTGTCCACCTCTGTGCTCTAGTCTATGCCTATGGCTATGGAGATGTTTGTAACCTTGACTGCGTTTCAGAAACAACCTGAGGCTAAGGTCTAGTAAAAAAGAAACTAGTTTCTCGTCCCCACCCACTTCCTTTTTTGCCGCCTCCTTTTTTATTTTTACTATTGAAAAAAAAACAATTATTTAAACAAGTTTTTTTTGTTCTGTGAAGAAATCTCTTTCCAAAACTTGCCATACGAAGTACATTGTCTGTTAGACTCATTCAGTTCACTATTTATGCATTCTACAGGGTCTAAAATAAGAACGATGTTTTATATATTCTTTATGCAGACTCATTTACATAATACCACTCTCAATCAGTATATATGCCATTCGACTGTATGTGATACAAACTAATGAAACCATGGCCAAACCTACACACAATGTTCATAAATACATTGATTTACCAAAAAATTTGTGTTTGCTATTGATAGTCTATTGACATAAATGTTTCTATTCATCGGCCATTCCCACTAAGTATTATTATTATAATGGCTAATTTGCAAATGGAATGGCAGGCTTTATGGAAATAATGCATCATTGGCATGTTCCATATTGCATCGATAAAACTACGGCTTGTCTTTAAATCACTCACATTGAGACATGGTGGCCATCTTCAAAACTAATAGTAAAAAATCCATAAACACCAAGGCCCCCTCTTCCTTTTAAAAAAAAAAAGGTCCGGGAAACTATTTTCTTTTCTAGTAGACCTAATTCTTATTACATCAGTGCTTACCTTGACACAAACATTTCTTTCCATAAGCTTTAACAAGATTTAGCAAGATTGCCATCTACAACAAGTTCCAGATGGCAAGTGGACAAAGAAGCCATTGCCATTGGCTTATCGAGAGTCCAACAATTTTATCATCTTTGTATAGCCCGCCCTAATAAAATATCTGTCAATTGAATTTTTTTACATGCAGCAATCACACATTGCTCTGAAACTTTCATGTCGGCACTAAATGTTACCAGTAAGTCCTTTTCTTGTGTGGTTCTGTCTAGTATGGCATCCCCCATTTTTTATTCTTCATCCATCTTTCTGTGTCATGTGTATGCATTTACACTTCCCAAGATTTAATAACATTTACTATTTTTCAGACCATTTAACCAATTTATTTAGATCATCCCGTAAACTTTGTTTATCTGTATCATTTTAACCTTTCTGAATACTTTCGTGTCATCTGCAAATTTCGGTACTTTGCTAGATATGTCATCTTCCAAATTATTTATATATATTAAAAATAGTATAGGTTCTAATACTAATGCATGTGGTACCCCACTAAAAACAGATTTCCAGTTTGAAATCTCACAATCTACTATTATCCTCTGTCTTCTGTCTGTAAGCCACTTTTCAATCCAGTTGATTACATTATTACCTATACCATGGGCTTTTAGTTTAAGTAACAATCTTTGATGTGGCATTTTATCGAAAGCTTTCTGAAAATCTAAGTAGACAACATCCACTGGTGACTCATCATCTACCCACTTTGTAATTTCTTCTAAAAAACATAAGGGATTGGTTAGACATGACCTTGCTTTTAGGAACCCATGTTGAGATGTATTTATTAATTTGTGTTTTACAAGGAATTCCACAATGTGGTCTCTAATTAACGTTTTATAATAATCTGCATACAACTGATGTTAAACTCCCAAATTTTCTGACTTTTTCCTCTATCCCTTCTTAAATAATGGCAAAATGTTTGCTTCTTTCAATTCTGAAGGAACTATTACCTCTTCTGGTGACAAATTAAACACTTTTGCAAGTGGTGTATTAATTTGCTCTACAATTTCCTTAAGCAGATTTGGTGGTATCCCATCAACTCCAGGTGATTTATTATCTTTCATTTTCTTAATTTTCTTTGCTATTATTTCAGGATTTACAAATAACTGTCCTAAATGATCTGATTGGTCACCCTAAAATTCTGGAAGTGAGCTGATATCTTCTTGAAACCTGTCTGAAATTATGTTTCCACTGTTGTTTTCCAGTGGTCCGACCTTATCTCAAATTTTCTGTTTATTTCTTACATAAGAATAGAAACTGTTGCTGTCATTTTTATATTACCTGAAAATTATGCTGTAAAAGGGCAGACTACCGGGGGCAAGGTCCGAAATGAACACTTTATTTTCTATATATGGTAATTTCCATTCAGTTGTAAAAAGTTTTTAAAGTTAAACAATTGTGTATTTAATTAATTTTTTTAGTGGCTTGAGCAGATGTGTGCGTTTTTCTAAAAGCAGCCATGGTCGAGTGAAACTGTTAGCTTAGTACAAAATAATGTGAGCACATTGTTATTGTGAATAATCAGTCCACAAGGTAAATGTAGATTCAGTAGATTTTGACAATGCCAATTACAAAAAAAGTTATTCCCCAAATTAATTCAAATGTTCATAAGATGAAAGATCACACCTAATAGTTATTCATAAGGTATGTGGGACATTGAGGATTGTTGACAAAACTAGAGCATTCTGTCCACTCCATCACAGCGGTTTTGGTTTATTTTCTTATAGTTTACAAAGATTGTTTGATTAAAGTATTTCAACGTTACATATATATTTATATCCTTATAGCAGCTAGTGTAGGTAATACATGTTTATAATGATGACATAGGGATATGATGATCAACATTTTACCTGCTGTATGCCAACAAACACTCAATAATGTGATCTGGCATTACCAGTATTATAATTTTTTATAAAATGATTGAAAAAAATGTATCTCTCCCACACAGACGACACCAATAGTAATACATTGAGTTAACAAAAATGTGTGCAGGGTGTACCATCGCAACTGTTTGTAGTGTGACAGAGTGGACAATACACGTGACATGTCTACTCAGTCACATGATTCAACAAAAGCTTGTGAATGATATGACAAGTTATCATGTAAAGTGCTCATTGTTTCTGGGCAATGTGGCGTAGATGATTGGCAAATTAAAAAAACATGCAGACCATCCACTCATTACACCAAATAATGTGACGGAGAACAATCTGCATATTTCTGGTCATTTGCAACGAATCATCTACGTCACATTACTGCCCAAAATATTGCACATTATTCCATAATTTCACATTATAAAGTAATCTATATGGTGACGTACTACAACCTTCACATACGTTTATTGAATCCCTGGGCAGAGTATACATATTTAGTTTTTTTGTTATTAGTTAACTACAAAAAGTAAGATTTTAATTACACCAAATTCTGCACAAATTTGGTTCTCCTACTGGTCAATTTCTAAGCAAGAGACTAGACACTTTCCCGCCACCATTGCATGCTATCATCTGCTGTACTTATGTAAATTATAACGGGCGTCGTACAATTTTTTTTAAATGTGCATGATATAACTGAAACGTACGATGCGGAAAATACTTTACTATTTTGTATAGTTCCCTGTGGGTGTAGGTTGCCAAAAGTGTTTGTACTGCACTGAATTTAGGGAATATCATTATCGGATTTAGCTCTCCGGACAGGCGGTTTTGATGAGATTGACAAAACAATCGCATGGAGATAGTTATAGTTTTTAAAAATGTTTTTTTATTTTGTGTTATGGTAAAAATGTGTCATTTCCAAGGACACGAAATCTACCAAAAGAATATAATTACCCACTTACGGTAAAGCAATATCAGTAGTAATTCGCTGTTGGAAGATGTATTGTGCAACATGTTAAGTTTTGATAACGGTAGAAAGCGTGCATCTTTCCACTTCGATTTGTGTGCAACGTTTGTTGTCTTATCCTTCAAATATTCAGGTTTCTGTGAAGAAGCAATGGTTTCTTGTGTCTGGACGACTACAACTGATAAACCATCATGGCTGAGCAGGGAACGCAAGATGAATTGTCATCGTTCAACGAACTACTGCAATGTACAATCTGTTTCGAGCCGTTCAACAACCCGAAGATGCTTCAGTATGGACACCCCTTCTGCGAGGAGTGTCTTCGGGGGCATCACAACGCCAACCAACAAGAGCGTCGTTGCCCGTCTGGCAATCTACCTTGCCCCACCTGCCGAGAAATTACACGGATTCCAGTAAGCGGCATCGCCGGCTTACGCAACGACTTTAGGATGAAAACAATAGAGGACTTATTCCGAAAGACAATTATTCGCAACCGTGCCTCAAGTAATCAATGTAACCCGTGCATGTCTAAGAATATGTCGGTCATCGCAAAGGTGTATTGCGTTAGCTGCAATGTGAACTACTGCGAGGGATGTCTGCAAACACACAATACAAATCCCGTCTTCAAGGACCATACAGTCGTCGACAAGATGGCGCTGCAAAATTCGGCCTCGACAATGCTTACGTGTAAGGTACGCAGGCGATATTTCAGATAACCATGCGCATTCACAATGCTAAAATGATGTCATGTTCTTCATACGGACAGATATGTTTATGATATGTACACAAAGCAAGCGTTGTTGTTACCATCCACACGCACTGCCTAACATAACCAAATGTTCTTAGTTTATGTTATCAACTTGGAACGTGTTATCAACTGGGAACGTTCCTTGTGTGTTGCACATAAACGATTGGCCTTTATAAAATATTTAACAAGATTTTAACAAGATTGCCATCTCGAACAACAAGTTCCAGATGGCAAGTGGACAAGGAAGCCATTGGCTTATCGAGAGTCCAACAATTTTCTCATCTATGTGTAGCCCGCCCTTATCAGATATCTGTCAATTCTATTTTTAAACATATTCACACTACTAGCATTAACACAATCATTTGGCAGTTTGTTCCATTCATTTATCACCCTCTGTGAGAAAGAGTACTTTCTCATGTCCAACCTACACTGCTCCTTAACTAATGCTGCTTTGTGTCCTCTGGTTCTACTGCCTTCTTTAAGTTTGAAGAACATATTCCTATCAACATCCTCATAACCACTTCTATTTGGTCTCCTCTTAGTCTCCTGGTCTCTAGTGTTGTCAAACCACATTGTAATAAGCGACTTTCGTAACTAAATTTAAATATATATGCGAGAAACAGTTTACATACATAATAATGGTCTCGTGTATATAAGCCAGAATTAGTTCACGAGAAACAAAGGAATGTGTGCTTTCCAGATTTAGTTCACTACGTTCACATCTACAACATTTATTCGACAAATCTTGTATTTCTTGTAACACAAATTTTTGAACTGATAAGGTATTTCATGTGTTTATTTAATATAAATATTGAATATAAAATCTCAATTACTCAACCAAATATGAAAGCATCACGAAAGAACGACAGCTTCTACTGTTCATGACAGGCAATTTATTTGTTAATTTTAATAACAAGGTAATTAGTAATTGCAATTTGTTTGCGTATTCATATTTCAAGTGATTAGCAACAATAATTAAATGTATGCTAAAATCATTAACATAATATTATACAAACAAAGTTAAATATATAAACGATTTTGCGAAAATGAAGACAGTACTGATGGATATCAACAATTATATTTAAAACAATTAGACTGAATACGATAATAATTACGCTTTTGTCAAAGATGAAGATATCAAACAAGTTACTCTGATTATGACAGTGCCAGTTGCCAGTTGCTTTGCATCCACTAATACTAACCTGTATTGTGTGCCAGATTCACAAGGGCGAAGAGAGTCGCTATTTCTGCCGGCCGTGCAATGCTGCAGTGTGTACATTGTGCATCATTGAAGACCACGGGGAACATGACGTCGTCATTACAGAAGTGATGTACAAGCAACAGATGGAGGCAGCCAGTGAACTCAAGCAGAGCATTCATGACAAAGCCACGCACCAGCGCGTTGTGAAGGCGGATCTGGAAGCTGTGCATTCATCGATCCACAGATCGTGTGAGCAGGTGTGTAGCTTGTATCATTTGAAATGTTAGTGTTGTGTTTAAACGAAAGGCAAATATGAGCTTCAAATGGGGTGCATGTGTGCAATCTTCTTTGTGTATGGCCAAACCAACTGATACATGTGCGTGCATGTTATAAAAATGTTAGTTGTACACATGTGAACGGATAATGTATAGAGACAAAACTGTCCTGTCCCATGCTACTTGAAATTGGTCCTGCCATTGAAGAGGGACAGTGTAAATGGATATGCTGTATGCTGTTGAGAGTGATTTTGATGGATAACTATAATATTTGGTGAACCGTTTAATGGAAAATCATGGAAACCATGAAAGCATATAGGATAACATGCTATGATGATGATGTATTTTATTTATAACACATTACAGTGCATATACATGTAAAAATGCCATAAAAAGGAGGACAAAAAAGAAATTGCACAAGTGTAATCATCTTATTTCCATAGTGGACCTTTAAAAAAATGCACACAAGCAACAAGAGTTGAGACAAATGATATGAACATGTAAATGACTGAATTAACTACTACTAAAACAACAGACATACTAATATACAAATTCACTTTCATTAATTCCCTTCATTCTATTAATTAAAATGGTCTTACATTCTTTTTTAAACATATATTTTGTCTGAATTGTTTTCACATATACTGGAAGTTCATTCCACAATTTAATTCCATTAAATTTAAAAGATTTACAACCCTGACCATTGACATGAGGCACAACGTAGAATGCATTACTTCCACGTGTTATAAATATGTCTGATTCTATTCATATCACACATGTAAGAGGGAGCTGCATTATTAAAAACATTATACACTACACTAAGAGCAAGATAGTCGACTCTTCCTCACTGGTCTGTAATTCTCTGACTAGATAATTTGCTTTCTTAAAATCACTAAAACCTATATGGCGCCTACAATCATATTTGAGGAGATACATAATTATTTTATTCTGGGCTGTCTGCAATTTATTCTTGACTGCTGTGTCTAGACTCCTCTACCACGCATTGCAGGCATAATCAAAATGTGGCTGTAATAATAACGCTGTGCACAACTCTCATCTCTCCGTTACACCAAACAAAGCACCTTTCCTGTATAAAAACTTTAATTTAGCATTTTTATTCTTGACTACAGTTTTTTAGGCTGTAATCTAAGAGTTCATTATATACAGTTTTTTTCCCATAGATGAACTAGGCTGTAATCAAAGAGTTCATTATATACAGTTTTTTCCCATAGATGAACTAGGCTGTAATCTAAGAGTTCATTATATTCAGTTTTTTCCCATAGATGAACTAGGCTGTAATCTAAGAGTTCATTATATACAGTTTTTTCCCATAGATGAATTAGGCTGTAATCTAAGAGTTCATTATATACAGTTTTTTCCCATAGATGAACTAGGCTGTAATCTAAGAGTTCATTATATACATACAGTTTTTTCCCATAGATGAACTAGGCTGTAATCTAAGAGTTCATTATATACAGTTTTTTCCCATAGATGAATTAGGCTGTAATCTAAGAGTTCATTATATACAGTTTTTTCCCATAGATGAACTAGGCTGTAATCTAAGAGTTCATTATATACAGTTTTTTCCCATAGATGAACTAGGCTGTAATCTAAGAGTTCATTATATGCAGTGATGGACAAACCCATTTTATTCAGATTGTATGGGATAGTAATAAAAACATTCAGGTAAATGGGCCAAACTGTATCCTAGAAAATGCCAACCTAATGATGGACGCTGAGTAACCGTACTAGTGGGGTTGAAAACTGTACCCCAAAATATGGTAATAGTTTCGAACTTAACACAGGTACTCTCGACTGTGGCTGCTTTCAACAGCAGCTGTTAGCAAGTGCAGATCATATTGGTCAAAACTCGTTGTCCATGGTCCAGTCAACATATCAAGTGGTTCTCGCCTGTGGCTCTTAGTGTTCAAACAGTACTCTCGTGCAGTCACTTTCAATTTCTTTTATGAAATTATGCATCTCTTTGATGTCTTTGTCAGCCTTTTCATTTCTTTTGTTCTTTCCTTGCACTTTTCATAATGTAAAATATCTATAATGCATCATCGCAAGTTAAACTAAAAGTGAAGGCACATCATGGTTGTAGAGGCAACTTGGTTCTTAGGATCTGATTATGACAGCAACTCTACTCCTTGTGCTATGGTAATGTCTGAATTTATAGGCTCCAACAAGAAAGGCAAAGGAGATCCAAGTTTTAATTTGCTTATACTGATTAAAAAGTAAGCAACCCCATTAGATTATATATATCTTGATAATTCAGGATTGACACAAACTGAAATTATTTGAAGAAAACACTTATTCTTAACTTGGAAAATAAGTAAGTAAAATAGCAAACGTTTTCAAATTGCACTATTTATTTACCATTCTTATCTCACCTTATCTACAGGCAGAATCTGGTATCAATGAAAGAGCTTCACAGATGATCGCAAGTATCGAGAAACAAAAAACATACCTGTTGCGTCAACTGCACCAGAAGAGTGATCAGAAACTTGTACCACTTATGAGGCAGCTAGAGACGGTTGACTGCTACATAGCGAAGGCTGAAAGTTTGCAGGTAAATCATAAAAAACTGGTGTCTGGTAATAAGGTTTGTCTGTTTCCATCTAAGCAAGAAAGTTGTAGACCAGGAGTGGTTGCTGGATGCAGATGATTGATTCCCAGCCTATTTGCACTGCTTTGATATCAGGTGTTATGTCATCAAATTTCGCACCTAACCAGGCTTGTGATCAGTGGAAGTCTCACAACACACGCCTGTTGCTATGGCGAACTACTTCAAGTTCAGTTCAGTACTTTAATCCAAACTCAACAGAGCACATATATACATCATACATACGATCTGAATTCCATATGTTATTGCACACAATATAAACAGACATTAAAATAATACATAGTAATGTGCTGCAGTAAGCAAGCATATACAGTTGTTTCTGTCACGTATATAATAGCTTGTTCCAGTGTTTACGAATTCTGGATAAAAAATGCAAGCTTGTGACTAATATATCCCTTATAATTAATTAGCTGATCTATCTAGTCTACATATAAACCTATATAGTATATACTTAGTTTCTAATTACAGATTGCAGCATTGTATATCAAACAAAGTGCATACAAAACTAGTGCTTTCATATTTTGATAAACCAAGAAATAATTTTTTTAAATTGTGATATGCAGTATGTAGGCTTAATCTATTTATAGTAGACTTTTTGTAGTTGCACCATAATTGTACAGAATACATTGGTGAACAGTATGTTCAGGACGGTGTGAGCTTTATATCTACGGAACACATAATAGCATTTAGGCAAGATAAAAAAGATTACCTTGCACAAATAATGTTCTGTTAATATCTGCATCATAAGAAAGATCATCTGTTATATAATGCCCAAGATATTTATGTATAAGCACCACATTTAGAATGCCCCAATTCAAGTCAAGAATAGTACCCCCTTTCAATATTTTAGATTTTAATATCATGATAGCACTCTTTTTTACATTATAATTAGCTTCATGATTTGTTCCAAATTTCTTACATTTATAATAATCCAGCTGAATATGGTGATGTCTATATTAAGTCATCAGTATACATTATGTGATTAATCAAATGTACATTCACATTACAACCAACATTACACAGTTTAAGTTATTAACTCAATTCATAAGTTAGGGGATAGTACCCCCCTCCCATCTAACGCCAACAGTTACTTTGAATTTAACAGAATATACATCACCCACCTAGTACACATGGTCTGGTTTTTATACCAGTATATCAATACACCTGTCAAATGCCTTACTGGCATCAAGAAAACATACAAATACACTACCATTAAGTGATCTATATAAATCAATTACTTTTTAATACATATAATTATACACTGATCAGTTACATGTTTCTTCTTCAAACCAAACTGGTTAGGATTAGTATTCATGTACATTTCAATTGTGTCTAAGATAATTATTTCTATAAGTTTGCTAAACACATTTGCTTAACTAACGCAATGGGACTGTAATTGTCTTTAGATGAAATTGTACCAGCTTTATCTTTAATTACTGGTACAAGTACAACTGACAGCAGCTAGTAACAGCTAGTAAAACACATACTTAACAATGGCACAAGTATGTTGCTTGCATATTTTATATGCTCTGAATATTCACCATGAGACCCACATGCTTCATTAACTTCAAGCTTTTTAATTGCATGTGTTACTTCCTGTGTTGTAACTACAATGTGCTCATATGGGGTATCACAATCAGCAAGTCAGAAAAATGTTTTCATTATCTACCATTGATCACAAACATTGTTACATTGTAACATTCTTGAGACTTGAGTGTGCGTTGATTAATGTTTTAACAAAATTAATCTGACTGCTCAGGGGCAAGTGTCCAAAAAAGTATACAATTGGTGTTGTAGCAAGTCTTTTCTTATTGTATATATATCCAGCATCAATACTATTATTTTACTTACTAAGGTATGTGTGAATTGCTTTCACGTATAGGAAGAACAACATGATTCTGATCATTGTAGTTCCAATGAGTCACTGTATTTTGTGCTCTGAACGGTGTCTATTCAGTTCCCCCTTCCAGTAACGCGTGACACTCAGTGACGCTGGATACGCTCTAAATTCGTTTTTCCCCCAGACCAGGAACTATCTTAAATTTTGGGGCAGTTGTAGCAGGGGATTTGCTTGTATATATGAAATACTTAAAAACGGTGTATTGCTTGTGCGTCCGTGACGCTGGACACTTAAAACGCTATTCCGTAAGTTTCAACTTCAACGTGCCATAAGTTTCAACTTCAATGTGCCATAAGTTTCAACTTCAACGTGCCGTAAGTTTCAACTTCAACGTGCCATAAGTTTCAACTTCAACGTGCCGTAAGTTTCAACTTCAACGTGCCATAAGTTTCAACTGCAACGTGCCATAAGTTTCAACTTCAACGTGCCATAAGTTTCAACTTCAACGTGCCGTAAGTTTCAACTTCAACGTGCCGTAAGTTTCAACTTCAACGTGCCGTAAGTTTCAACTTCAACGTGCCATAAGTTTCAACTTCAGCGTACCGTAAGTTTCAACTTCAACGTGCCGTAAGTTTCAACTTCAACGTGCCATAAGTTTCAACTTCAACGTGCCGTAAGTTTCAACTTCAACGTGCCATAAGTTTCAACTTCAACGTGCCATAAGTTTCAACTTCAACGTGCCGTAAGTTTCAACTTCAACGTGCCATAAGTTTCAACTTCAACGTGCCGTAAGTTTCAACTTCAACGTGCCATAAGTTTCAACTTCAACGCGCCATAAGTTTCAACTTCAACGTGCCATAAGTTTCAACTTCAACGTGCCATAAGTTTCAACTTCAACGCGCCATAAGTTTCAACTTCAACGTGCCATAAGTTTCAACTTCAACGCGCCATAAGTTTCAACTTCAACGGGCCATAAGTTTCAACTTCAACGTGCCATAAGTTTCAACTTCAACGCGCCATAAGTTTCAACTTCAACGTGCCATAAGTTTCAACTTCAACGTGCCATAAGTTTCAACTTCAACGTGCCATAAGTTTCAACTTCAACGTGCCATAAGTTTCAACTTCAACGTGCCATAAGTTTCAACTTCAACGTGCCATAAGTTTCAACTTCAACGTGCCATAAGTTTCAACTTCAACGTGCCATAAGTTTCAACTTCAACGTGCCATAAGTTTCAACTTCAACGTGCCATAAGTTTCAACTTCAACGTGCCATAAGTTTCAACTTCAACGTGCCATAAGTTTCCTCACATTTACGTTTAGTCCAATCACTTTTTTCAGAATTCTTTCTTTGACACTGTATGAAGGGGTCGTTTGTCTAAATACATATTAATAACAATCATAGATACATAGGGTGGACCTTTATAAACCGGTGACGATGGACACACGAAAAGTGGTCACTTAAGAAACAATATTATTGTCAAACGTTTTGTTATAACTTTTTAGACAGGATATTTATACTGTACACCCCCAATACATACCTCAACTGTACACCCCCGATACATACCTCAACTGTACACCCCCGATACATACCTCAACTGTACACCCCCGATACATACCTCAACTGTACACCCCCGATACATACTTCAACTGTACACCCCCGATACATACTTCAACTGTACACCCCCGATACATACCTCAACTGTACACCCCCGATACATACTTCAACTGTACACCCCCGATACATACTTCAACTGTACACCCCCGATACATACTTCAACTGTACACCCCCGATACATACTTCAACTGTACACCCCCGATACATACTTCAACTGTACACCCCCGATACATACCTCAACTGTACACCCCCGATACATACCTCAACTGTACACCCCCGATACATACCTCAACTGTACACCCCCGATACATACTTCAACTGTACACCCCCGATACATACTTCAACTGTACACCCCCGATACATACCTCAACTGTACACCCCCGATATATACTTCAACTGTACACCCCTGATACATACTTCAACTGTACACCCCCGATACATACTTCAACTGTACACCCCCGATACATACTTCAACTGTACACCCCCGATACATACCTCAACTGTACACCCCCGATACATACCTCAACTGTACACCCCCGATACATACCTCAACTGTACACCCCTGATACATACCTCAACTGTACACCCCCGATACATACTTCAACTGTACACCCCCAATACATACCTCAACTGTACACCCCCGATACATACCTCAACTGTACACCCCCGATACATACCTCAACTGTACACCCCCGATACATACTTCAACTGTACACCCCCGATACATACTTCAACTGTACACCACTGATACATACTTCAACTGTACACCCCCGATACATACTTCAACTGTACACCCCCGATACATACCTCAACTGTACACCCCCGATACATACCTCAACTGTACACCCCGATACATACCTCAACTGTACACCCCGATACATACCTCAACTGTACACCCCGATACATACTTCAACTGTACACCCCGATACATACTTCAACTGTACACCCCCGATACATACCTCAACTGTACACCCCCGATATATACTTCAACTGTACACCCCTGATACATACTTCAACTGTACACCCCGATACATACCTCAACTGTACACCCCGATACATACCTCAACTGTACACCCCCGATACATACCTCAACTGTACACCCCTGATACATACCTCAACTGTACACCCCCGATACATACTTCAACTGTACACCCCTGATACATACCTCAACTGTACACCCCCGATACATACCTCAACTGTACACCCCTGATACATACCTCAACTGTACACCCCTGATACATACCTCAACTGTACACCCCTGATACATACCTCAACTGTACACCCCTGATACATACCTCAACTGTACACCCCCGATACATACCTCAACTGTACACCCCCGATACATACCTCAACTGTACACCCCCGATACATACTTCAACTGTACACCCCCGATACATACTTCAACTGCGCTGAGCACTCAGAAATAAAACTTAAAATGATGTTTTTGTGTGATCGTGATTCCAAATGTTGAAACTTAAATTGGACGTGCTATTTTTGCAATTACTGGCTTGTTTTAATTTAATTTAACCAGTATTAACATTAATGAGACGGGCAAACTACATGTGTCCGAAGTCAATATATAGTTTGTTTTTGTGTTTAGTATTTCAACTTGTGTTATAAATTCATGACTTCCTGTGACTTTATTTCCGACATATTAATTGTTTTTCCAGGGGTCTGGCTTGTTATTCACGAGGATCCTTTGTTAGTTTTCTTTGTTGTCAGAGTCGTGAATCCATGACTATGCCGTTCTTGGTATAAGCAGTGTAAAGTTGGAAAATTTTTTTGACTACTTTGTCGTGAAACACAACATTAGAGAAGCAGTTTGTCAATGCTAATGAGGCTATGGTACTGTGATGTGATGTCATGCAAGATTTCACGTTCTGTACAATTATGTGGAACCGTATCGCAGCAGGTGTGCTGATGTTATTATTGTACCAGATACGCTGACGTCATTATTATACCAGGTGTACTGACGTAATTATTGTACCAGGTATGCTGATGTTATTATTGTACCAGGTATCCTGTGTAATTGTTGTACCATTTATGCTGATGTTATTTTTGTACCAGATATGCTGATGTTATTTTTGTACGAGGTACGCTGACGTTATTATTGTACCAAGTATGCTGGCATAATTATTGTACCAGGTATGCTGACGTAATTATTGTACCAAGTATGCTGATGTTATTATTGTACCAGATATGCTGATGTTATTATTGTATCAGGTATGCTGATATTATTGTTGTGCATGGTAAGTGCTGTCGTTGAGAATAATTTGTTGTTTTCCAATCAGGACTTACTTACCACCAGTGAAACGGCTACCCAAGTTCAGTTTCTTGCTGGCCACGACGACCTTATGAAAAACATGCTCACCATCGCCAAAGATGACCAAGTGACGCGCTGTGATGAGACTTCTGTGACGATGGCGTTTCTCGCGGGAAATCAAGATCCGATTGTTGGACGCATTGATGCAATCGAGGGATGTGTCTATTCATTAGGTAAGTATGCCACATTTGATATTACATATACCCGTTTTACCGTAGCAACATTGTTCTTTTGGGTTTCAGTAATTCGAGCTGATTGAAGAATGAACACTGCTCACCACATAAATTGCACGTGCAATGCCTGCATGTGCATCCGACGTGCACACGGTTGCCCTAAACTAACCGGTCTGGACCGTGCGTAGCACGTGTGCTCTGCACTAGATTTTCGACTTTATCGAGACACCACATAAAGCTGCGTCATGCTGCATTGACAAAAGTATGGCGAGTTCGTTGTGTCGTGAAAAAACTTATGTTGAAATTGTCGCCTTTCTTTTGTTGTTCAGTGTATATTCCCTTTCTTTTGTTGTTCAGTGTATACTCCATCTCTTTTGTTGTTCAGTGTATACTCCCTTTCTTTTGTTGTTCAGTGTATACTCCCTCTCTTTTATTGTTCAGTGTATATTCCCTTTCTTTTGTTGTTCAGTGTATACTCACTTTCTTTTATTGTTCAGTGTATATTCCCTTTCTTTTGTTGTTCAGTGTATACTCACTTTCTTTTATTGTTCGGTGTATACTCCTTCTCTTTTATTGTTCAGTGTATATTCACTTTCTTTTATTGTTCAGTGTATATTCCCTTTCTTTTGTTGTTCAGTGTATACTCACTTTCTTTTATTGTTCAGTGTATATTCACTTTCTTTTGTTGTTCAGTGTATATTCCCTTTCTTTTGTTGTTCAGTGTATATTCCCTTTCTTTTATTGTTCAGTGTATATTCCCTTTCTTTTGTTGTTCAGTGTATATTCCCTTTCTTTTGTTGTTCAGTGTATATTCACTTTCTTTTATTGTTCAGTGTATATTCCCTTTCTTTTGTTGTTCAGTGTATATTCCCTTTCTTTTGTTGTTCAGTGTATATTCACTTTCTTTTGTTGTTTAGTGTATATTCCCTTTCTTTTGTTGTTCAGTGTATACTCACTTTCTTTTATTGTTCAGTGTATATTCACTTTCTTTTGTTGTTCAGTGTATATTCCCTTTCTTTTATTGTTCAGTGTATATTCCCTTTCTTTTGTTGTTCAGTGTATATTCCCTTTCTTTTGTTGTTCAGTGTATATTCACTTTCTTTTATTGTTCAGTGTATATTCCCTTTCTTTTATTGTTCAGTGTATATTCCCTTTCTTTTGTTGTTCAGTGTATATTCACTTTCTTTTGTTGTTTAGTGTATATTCCCTTTCTTTTGTTGTTCAGTGTATACTCACTTTCTTTTATTGTTCAGTGTATATTCACTTTCTTTTGTTGTTCAGTGTATATTCCCTTTCTTTTATTGTTCAGTGTATATTCCCTTTCTTTTGTTGTTCAGTGTATATTCCCTTTCTTTTGTTGTTCAGTGTATATTCACTTTCTTTTGTTGTTCAGTGTATATTCCCTCTTTTGTTGTTCAGTGTATATTCCTTTTCTTTTGTTGTTCAGTGTATACTCCCTCTCTTTTATTGTTCAGTGTATATTCACTTTCTTTTGTTGTTCAGTGTATATTCCCTCTTTTGTTGTTCAGTGTATATTCCCTTTCTTTTATTGTTCAGTGTATACTCCCTCTCTTTTATTGTTCAGTGTATACTCCCTCTCTTTTATTGTTCAGTGTATATTCACTTTCTTTTGTTGTTCAGTGTATATTCCCTCTTTTGTTGTTCAGTGTATATTCCCTTTCTTTTATTGTTCAGTGTATATTTACTTTCTTTTGTTGTTCAGTGTATATTCCCTTTCTTTTGTTGTTCAGTGTATATTCACTTTCTTTTGTTGTTCAGTGTATATTCCCTCTTTTGTTGTTCAGTGTATATTCCCTTTCTTTTATTGTTCAGTGTATATTTACTTTCTTTTGTTGTTCAGTGTATATTTACTTTCTTTTGTTGTTCAGTGTATATTCCCTTTCTTTTGTTGTTCAGTGTATACTCCCTTTCTTTTGTTGTTCAGTGTATATTCCCTTTCTTTTGTTGTTCAGTGTATATTCACTTTCTTTTATTGTTCAGTGTATATTCACTTTCTTTTGTTGTTCAGTGTATACTCCCTCTTTTGTTGTTCGATGTATATTCCTTTTCTTTTGTTGTTCAGTGTATATTCCCTTTATTTTGTTGTTCAGTGTATATTCCCTTTCTTTTATTGTTCAGTGTATATTCACTTTCTTTTGTTGTTCAGTGTATATTCCCTCTTTTGTTGTTCAGTGTATATTCCTTTTCTTTTGTTGTTCAGTGTATACTCCCTCTCTTTTATTGTTCAGTGTATATTCACTTTCTTTTGTTGTTCAGTGTATATTCCCTCTTTTGTTGTTCAGTGTATATTCCCTTTCTTTTGTTGTTCAGTGTATATTCCCTTTCTTTTATTGTTCAGTGTATATTCACTTTCTTTTGTTGTTCAGTGTATATTCCCTCTTTTGTTGTTCAGTGTATATTCCCTTTCTTTTGTTGTTCAGTATATACTCCCTCTCTTTTATTGTTCAGTGTATATTCACTTTCTTTTGTTGTTCAGTGTATATTCCCTTTCTTTTGTTGTTCAGTGTATACTCCCTCTCTTTTATTGTTCAGTGTATATTCACTTTCTTTTGTTGTTCAGTGTATATTCCCTCTTTTGTTGTTCAGTGTATATTCCCTTTCTTTTGTTGTTCAGTGTATACTCCCTCTCTTTTATTGTTCAGTGTATATTCACTTTCTTTTGTTGTTCAGTGTATATTCCCTCTTTTGTTGTTCAGTGTATATTCCTTTTCTTTTGTTGTTCAGTGTATACTCCCTCTCTTTTATTGTTCAGTGTATATTCACTTTCTTTTGTTGTTCAGTGTATATTCCCTCTTTTGTTGTTCAGTGTGTATTCCTGGTAAGGGAAATAGGACACTTGCCATCAGTACCAATTCCTTTTAATTCTGACCACTGTTCAAGTTGTTCCATGTAACTCCCAAAGTCCTCTTTGCTCTCGTCGAGCTCCCCCGGCTGGCCGATGTGTACTGCCAGTTTTCTTGCCGCCAATTGTGGTAAGCCCTGCTTTAGGCACAATTCCACAAACATTCAAAGTCGAAAGACTTGTGAGGAATCTCGTACCTGGTATATTCCTCAATTGGTAAAAACTTTTGTTACAAGAAACTACACACCGAAGCAACAGTTCATTAGCACTAATTCATTCGACAGGTGGCAGTGATATGGCCACATCAACATGACTTGCATGTTTGAGACAATCAGAACCGCCATTTGCCCGTGTCACAAGCTCTAGAAGTGCGTTGTGGGTATGCGCATTTATTTAACATCAACTGGTACGACATTTACCAGACGGCAGCACCGTATTAATACCATGCAGGCAGCACATCACAGATGGACATGCTTCAAAGGGGTTGAACAACATTCCAAGCAAATCCATTGTCAACACTACCACATCAGTCCAAATGTGGAGGCATACTGACAGTCAGCAAGTCTGACGGCCACGTCGCTGTTTCAGGAGCAGTGAACCCAGTGGCACAAACCAATGATGAAATAGACGGGCATCTAACAGAATGCACGGGTAGCGGTTCTGGTGGCAGCACACCCAGGTCTTACATGATTGGAGGCTCTACAGTGGAAGTGGTTCGAGGGGATTTGACAACACTCAGCGTAGACGCCATTGTTAGTTCTGCCAACAGACGACTTGACTACGTTGGACGACACGCCAAAGCCATTTTGGTTGCAGGTATTGCCAATTTCCTTTCCTTCCAATTGTCAAAGTTTTTGTCAATTGCCTATAATTGTTTGCTCAGAACTACAGTGAATTAAGTTGTTGCTAGGCATGTACTTCCTTTGTTTTCATTACGTTCTGTAATGCAGCATTGAGATGCTTCATTGTTTTTATTGCAGGAGGCCCAGAGATTCAGCGGGAGTGTCGAGCTTATGTGCAGCAGCACGGTAGTCTTAATCTTGGCCAAGTTTATGTGTCAACGTCAGGCCAGCTGCCATGCAAGAAGGTGATCCATGCCGTGGGGTCAAAGTGGAAAGGTGGACATAACAACGAGAAGAACACCCTCTCTGATGCCGTCTATGAAAGCATGTTGGCTGCTGAGCAGTGCGGTCTGTCTTCGATTGCACTGAGCTCAGGAGCTCTGGGGTTTCCCATAGATGTATCCACCAAAATTATAGTATCAGCAGTTAAAGAATTCTTAGAATCTGACAAGCAGTCATGTGTGAAGAAGGTGTTACTGGTAGATCCAGTTGATCATGTAGTGAAATCATTTCAAAAGTGTCTTGGCGTCGTGGCAGGTATGTAACATTGGCTGGGTGTTCATTGGAACAATTGAACATTTGTGCAAGGAAATTATACTTTATGGCTCATTCAGTTAGCAACATTGAGTACATGAACTGGTGCTCCACTGTGCTTGACGGTTGTATTTCTCCAGGTATGTTCTAATTGTACAGGACTAAGATTCATTCTTTGAAAGCATGGTAGCTACTGAACAATGCGGTCTCTCTTCGATTGCTCTTCCTACGCTGAGCTCAGGAATCTACGCGGTGTGACAAATATGGCAAGGTGTACAATGTTACAATGAGCGTAACAAACTCTATGATGCCATTAAAACATGTTGGCTGCTGCACAGTGCAGTCTGTCTTCGATTGCGCGTCCTGCACTAGGCGCTTCCGGGTTTCCTATTGACAGTTGCACCAATATCATAATTTCAGCACTAAAGGCTTTTCCAGAAGTTCGCAACCAGTCACGCATTAAGAAAGTATCACTAGTTGACCCAACTGATCATGTGGATGCATTCCACAAGAGATTTGGTGAACCCCTGGCAAGGATTTAAACTGATATCTTTCTACATGTCATTTTTTGCTTCAGTGAGCTATATTTTATTGAGTCATATGCTGAGTAGTTTATCTTCTAGATTGGTGGCGGTGTTCAGTGAAACATTTTGAAAGGACAATGATACTGTTTTCCCGACTCATCAAGTTAACAACAGTCAATGTGCTCTACAAACTACTTGACTGTATTAGTTCTCCAGACTGGTTAAAGTTCTAATTGGACATATGTGTGAATTAATTACTTGTCCTGTTTAAAAGTCCATCCAGTGTCATATACTAATGTGAAATCTAAAGATTCTCAATGATCCATCAGTCACAAAGTACTTATGAGTAAGCTCAAATTCTTGCTTATAAGTTGGATGCATCTTGGGAAATCTTGAGGAGAACACGGGATTGAATTTGGTGGATTTTATATTTGTCTAAAGCGTGGAATATTGATCACTGTCACTGAAATTTCGTTAGCACGAGCGATATTACGTTTTGTTAGTCAGCTGTTACATAGAAAGTAAGTTGCAAGGCAGTAGCTGTAAATTTAATTAAGACATAAGTAACATACTATAAAGTGTGTATTACAACACAAAAACAGTCTTTGTGAAGACTACCTAGTATAAATTGATTATAAACGGATTATAAACAAATACAAATTTAATTTCTAACATGGCGCCGTGCAAACGCCAAGTAAAGGCAAAACGTAATTTGATATGTTCTAGCTGCGACAGCTGGATAGACTTTGCAAAGTCTGGGTGTGTAAATTCGTGGGTGGAGGTGCAGGCGGATGATTTCCATTTCGTGTGTAGGGGATGTACTACAGTGAAATATCTGCAGGAGCAGGTGATTGAGCTAAGGCATATGATTTTGATGATGACAGGGCAGGGTGATACAGAAGTGAGCAGAGGTGGTGAGAATGATGAGAGCAAAGGTGGTGAGACCGAGGAGAGCAGATGTGGTGAGATCGAGGAGAGCAGAGGTGGTGAGACCGAGGAGAGCAGAGGTGGTGAGACCGAGGAGAACAAGGAGAGCAGTGGCAATGTGAGGGAGAAAGCTGGTAAGAAGAAGAAAGATGACAGAAGGCAAAGAATGCAACAAAAGAGAGGTAAGCGGGTGAGTGGAGAGGGATTGCCAGGTGGTAAGACAGTAAAGGTTGATGATATGAGAGAAAGGGGGCATACTAGTAGTGTGCAACAGGAAAGGAGCTTCGCTGATGTAGTATCACAGGGGAAAGTGAGGAAAGCCCGGGTATTTATGGGGGATTCCATCATTAGGAAAGTGGATAAAATTGTAAATAGAGGAGATGACATAACAGTATGCCTACCAGGGGCAAAAGTAGAGGTTATACCAGAGAAGGCAGGACAGGTCATGGGTGGTGGCACGGGAGGTGCTGTTCTCGTGCATGTAGGAACGAACAATGCAGATAAGGAGGGAACGTCAGCCATCATTGGTAAGTACAGGAGGTTGATCAAGACACTTAAAGAGGCACGAGTTGGGCAGATCGTATTGTCGGGGATATTACCAATAATGGGAGGCAGGGGTGAGGAATATAGGAACTGTAGAAGGATGGCGATCAACACACAGGTACAGAAGGTATGTATGGAGGAGGGAGTAGGCTTCGTAGACATGTGGTTAAACTTTGTGGGAAGAGGTGACTTTTTCATGAGAGATGGACTTCATCTGACAGGGAAGGGCGCTGCAGTTCTTGCGTGTGAGTTTGTCAGAGTTGTCGACGAGGGCACAGGTACCATAAATTATTTAAACTAGATGCGCAGGGGGAACTGACAGAGAAAACTCAAAGGAGTACTACTACAAATACACATCCAAAGAAATGTTCACCAATAATTGCAGACAATGAACTTAAATGTGTATGCTTAAATGCGAGGAGCATAGTAAATAAAAAAGTGAGTTAGACATTATGGTAGCAGATATTGATCCTCATGTAATAGGCATCACAGAATCATGGGCAAATGAAGATATAGTAGATGCTGAGTTAGCACTGACAGGCTATGTAATGTTTAGGAAGGATAGACGAGAAAGAAGGGGAGGTGGAGTAATTTTGTATATTAAAGAATCTATCCAAGCATATGAAATTACATTGAAAAGTGAAGCAGTGTGGAAGCAATTTGGTGTAACATAGTTACCAGGAACTCAACATTAACAATAGGAGTAGTTTATCGTAGTCCTAACGTAGGACAAGAGGAAGATGTAAAATTACAAAAGGCGATAAGGGAGGTGAGCAAGGGAGAATGTGTTATAATGGGTGATTTTAACCATGGCCATATACAATGGGAATCATTAGAGAATGCTGGAGGTGACGATCATCAGTTTCTACTTCTAACACAGGATTGTTTCCTTACTCAACATGTCTTGGAACCAACCAGAGGTGGGAATGTGTTGGATTTAATTTTGTCTTCTCAAAATAAATTAGTTGACAATGTTAAAGTACACGAACCTTTGGGTTCAAGTGACCATAACCATATCCATTTTAATATAAAAGTAAAAACAGGGAATACATATAAAAAACAATGGAGGAGGAACTTCAACAAAGGCAAATATAAAGTGATGAGAACATATCTAGCAAATATAGATTGGAATAACTTGCTGAAGAACAAGACAGCAACAGAATGCTGGACTTGTTTAAAATATGAGATTGAGGGCATTATTGAGAAATTTATTCCATTAAGAAAACAAGGGAAAAGATCCAGGAAAAAACACCTGTCAAAAGAAGCTATTAGAAAAATTGCTCACAAACAGATGCTGTGGAAGGTCTATAAACACACTGGAAATGTAGAAGACTACACAAACTACAAAGAGGCACTTAACCTAGCTACAACTGAAATTAGAAAATCTAAAAGAACCTTTGAACAAAAATTGGCAGGCAATATAAAAAATGACAGCAAGAGTTTCTATGCTTATGTAAGGAGTAAACAGAAAGTTCGAGATAAGGTCGGACCACTGGAAAACAACAGTGAAAACATAATTTCAGATGGGTTCCAAATGGCAGAGGTCCTGAATGAGTATTTCAGCTCAGTTTTTACCACAGAAGATATCAGCTCACTTCCAGTTCCATTGACTAAATTTGAGGGCAACAAATCAGAACATTTAGGGCAGTTATTTGTAACTCCTGAAATGATAGCAAAGAAAATTAAGAAGATGAAAGATAATAAATCACCTGGAGTTGATGGGATACCACCAAAACTGCTAAAGGAAATTGTTGATCAAATTAGTACACCACTTGCAAACTTATTTAACTTGTCACTAGAAGAAGGAATAGTTCCTTCAGAATGGAAAGAAGCAAACATTATGCCGCTGTTTAAGAAGGGATCAAGGAAGAAGCCAGAAAATTACAGACCAGTGAGTTTAACATCAGTTGTATGTAAATTACTTGAAACATTAATTAGAGGCCACATGGTGGAATTCCTCATAAAACATAAATTAATAAATACATCTCAACATGGATTCCTAAAAGCAAGGTCATGTCTAACCAGTCTCTTATGTTTTTTAGAAGAAATTACAAAGTGGGTAGATGACGGGTCACCAGTGGATGTTGTCTACTTAGATTTTCAGAAAGCTTTCGATAAAGTGCCACATCAAAGATTGTTACTTAAACTAAAAGCCCATGGTATAGGCAATGATGTAATCAACTGGATAGAAAAGTGGCTTACACACAGAAGACAGAGAGTATTAGTAGATGGTAAGATTTCAAACTGGAAATCTGTTTTGAGTGGGGTACCACAGGGATCAGTGTTAGGCCCTATACTGTTTTTAATATATATAAATGATTTGGAGGATGACATATCTAGCAAAGTACTCAAATTTGCAGATGACACAAAAGTATTCAGAAAGGTTACTAATGATACAGATAAACAAAGTTTAAAGGATGATCTAGAAAAATTAGTTAAATGGTTAGAAAAATGGCAAATGTTATTCAATTTTGGGAAGTGTAAATGTATACACATAGGACATGGAAATATGGACGAGGAATATAAAATGGGGGATGCTGTACTAGGTAGAACCACACAAGAAAAGGATTTAGGAGTAACATTTAATGCTGACATGAAAGTTTCAGAGCAATGTGGGATTGCTGCTTCGAAAGGAAATCAAATTCTAGGGCTAATTAGGAGAACTATCACGTATAAGGAGAAACATCTAATTGTACCCCTGTACAAAGCAATAGTTAGACCACATTTGGAATATTGTATTCAAGCATGGAGGCCATATCGTAAAAAAGACATAGATAAGCTAGAAAGAATACAACGAAGAGCAACTAAGATGATTCCAGAATTAAGAGACCTTAGTTACGAAAGTCGCTTATTACAATGTGGTTTGACAACACTAGAGACCAGGAGACTAAGAGGAGACCAAATAGAAGTGTTTAAAATAGTGAACGGTTATGAGGATGTTGACAGGAATATGTTCTTCAAACTTAAAGAAGGCAGTAGAACTAGAGGACACAAAGCAGCATTAGTTAAGGAGCAGTATAGGTTAGACATGAGAAAGTACTCATTCTCACAGAGGGTGATAAATGAATGGAACAAACTGCCAAACGATTGTGTTAATGCTAGTAGTGTGAATATGTTTAAAAATAGAATTGACAGATATCTGATAAGGGCGGGCTACACATAGATGAGAAAATTGTTGGACTCTCGATAAGCCAATGGCTTCCTTGTCCACTTGCCATCTGGAACTTGTTGTTTGGGACGGCAATCTTGTTAAATGAATAGGGGAGTTATCAAGACAAGTCATATTTTATCAGTATTATTTTGGAAAGCGACATTTTCAGGAACCCCTTTCACAAAACAACTAACAGCAACTGGGCTCAGCATTACCACTCGGTCTGTAAGTGCAACGTAACTTTTACTTGTTACAATGTAAAACAATATATGTGGGATACATTTGTTTTCACCAGGCAGTGTGATGCATGGAAAATGTTAAAACCAATTGATACAAATGTACACTTTTGATTCTGAATGATTTGAAGATGTTGAACCTTGGTTGTGCACTTAGGTTGTCTGTTTATCAAGATATGTATCACCTGCATATATATATATATATATATATGTATATATATATATATATATATATATATATATATATATATATATATATATATATATGTATATATATGTATATATATGTATGTATATATATGTATATATATGTGTATATATATATATATATATATATATATATATATATATATATATATATATATATATATATATATATATATATATGTATATATGGTATTGCACTTTCTACACATACATTGGTCTGACATGGGCAGCGATGATCACTATATGCTGGTGGAATTGGATAAAGAAAGCAGTGAATACAAGAGTTCAGAAGAAATTTACGAAGGATGCTGGGAAGTCTACAGTGTAAGAACAGAACAATTGCAATAAGGTGTATTTAGGTTAATGTACTGTGGACACATACACCTTGTAGTGTGTCCGCACGTATTACCACATTGAACATCCAATTGTTACAAGAAGCCCACATCAGTAGTTGCACTTCAGAGTCTCCACGTGTGCATCCTTTATGATATACGTACTACCTGGTACATATATATATATATATATATATATATATCACTTACCCTATGTGTGCTGTTGTACTGAGAATACGTGCAGAGGTTTCCAAGGCGTTGTGTGCAGTGCTCGACGAGGAAAACTTAAATCTGTCCCAGGGCTACTCTGGGTAATAATATGCCTTGATTGAAGTTGGAATGTTAGTATACAGATGGGTAAAGTTGGGAGTGCAGTTCTAGTTATGTTATCATTGTGTTACTGATTTATTTCTACCCTTACCTCAGCTATTTACATTTTGCACCTGACCGGAAGAAGGGTGGAGATTATGGCGGGAAATCCGAATGGGTTAAAATACCATTTAAGATATAATTTACATTGTGTAAACACATAATTTACTTCTAAACAACACGTCATGGTAATCAGTATGCTACTGCAGCAATATGAGTAGGATGGAAAATCAACTAAGCAATGGAACTCATATAATCCCCACACCTTTTCACAAGTTAAAAGTCTTGAAAGAGTGCAACACTCTGCTGCCAGATTTGTTAAAAATGATTACAGACGGAACACAAATCCAGCAGATCTAATTACTGCCCTTGGATGGCCAACCCTCGAACGAAGGCGCATTATCAAACAAGCCACAACCTTCTACAAAATTCTAAATAACATTATTGAGATCACCCCTCCTCCAGGCCTACTAACTCGCTCTCGAACCCATGGACAATACATAGCCCCCAAGTGTCGTATAAATGCAATGGTCTTTTCATTTTATCCCAGAGCCATTCGCATATGGAATATGATTCCACCAAAAATTACCAGCATAAAAACCCAAAATCATTTCAAGAAGCTATTATGGAACTCCCTTTCACCACACCTCCTCACCTAAACTGCCTTTAAAACACAGTGCTCAGCGTAAAATTATCCATGGTGTGGGTATGGAGACTGTCTATGTGTGCATGTGGCAAGGCAGCGACAGTATCCATACACATAACCAACCTATTAAAAATTTTTGTTAAACATCCTATACATAAAATAAATAAAACTATCAGATAAAAACCATTTCAGCAACATTAATGATACTAGTCTTTTAATCGAATGTACCACCCACAGCGCATGCGCACAGTCCACCACAAACAACTGCGTTAGCCCAAGTTTGGGCTGTTTGGAGTAAACCACTTGAGACTTGAGATATGTAAACATACATCTCTTAACTGGAACCGGAAGCTATTTCCCATACGACTTTTATAAATCTCACTAATCACTCGATATAAATTTTTACACCAATGTGAAAAACAGTTACCTGGCATTTAGAGATGGGCCACTATATTCACCTTGGCAATAGACAGTGGTGGATGTGTGAACAAACAGTCTTTGCACAGTAATTGTGGCATAACTGTATCATTGTATGAGTTTGCATTGAAATGATCAGGTCTGCCAGGGGGACGAAATGTTAGGCGCTTTGAACAATCCCAATGACTTAATACAATGTTACACAGTAACTTACCATGTTTACCTCTTACTCAAGCACGACACAATATAAGTAAAACTTTACGCTATAGATAAACTACCCTTTTGTTCACTGAAAGTCTTTGCCCAAAAAAATTACCCTTTTATGGAATATATTGTCCTGTTTATTGGAATGCCATTTGGGGTTCTATCCCCACCCTTAACCGTGTTCTTTAAGGACAGCTGTGCCCTTTTAATAATTAACAGTACCCTTTTTGGTACCAGCAGATCTATCAGTAAAATAATATTTTTTGGACCATTTTGGAGCAATTTCTGTATCACTGAATACAATGTTACATAAGAACTTACCATTTGTACCATTACCATTTGTACCATTACCATTTGTGATTTTGCCTGCAGAAATCCAGCCTTTCATTGAACATTTTCCTGTTTGGACCCATTTTGATAATGGAAAGTGCCCCTTTGGGCCAAATCAAGAAAGTATTATTTTACTGGTGACAAATGTGTAGTTTTGACCATTGAAGGAAAGTGCCCATCGTTATACCCTGTCATACCATTGGAATTCCCCATCAGGACATTCCCCCAGTGTGAGTTTACTAAAAACGGTCTGACATAAAAAAGCAGTATCATTGGATGATAAGACATGATTGGATGATAAGACATGATTGAGGGCAAAGATTTGTGGATCTTGGTAAGAATGGAGGGGCCAAATAAAAGGTCTGGGGGGAATGCCCTCAATGTGTATGTTAAAATCATCATTATGTCTGCTACAATCTACCATGCGTAAACAGAACAAAATATGTTGTGAACCTGCCACCATCCGGCATCAGGGGGTCAGGATGCCACATAGTACCGTTTCTTCCATGGAGTACGGCCTGGCTAGTGTGTTCTTCAACGGCTAGTCCATCTCTGGGTCCACATTTCCTTTCCCACGACCTCCCCAACTAGCAACGAAGTTCAAATGTGCCTTTTTCATTGGCCCATTCTTGTTCTATTGTTAAGGTTCTGCAATTATATTGCTATTTAGATAGCATTTGCCTTCCTCGAAGCAGCAGACTCAACTTGTTGAAGTGTCCGAAAACGAGAGTCGAACTTGAAACTGAGAAATCGAAATCTCTCCAGAACAAGGTTTTTTAATGGCGGAAGACCTAAATGGATACATCAGTTCAGTGTTTATCAGAGAGGGCACTAGTTCATTACAAGTTCCAGTTGCTAAATTTCAGGAGGCTAAATCGGACTAGTTAGGGCAGTTAATTGTAACTCCAGAAATGGTAGCTAAAAATAAAGGCAATGAAGGATAATAAATCACCTGGAGTGGATGGAATTCTGCCAAAACTACAATACCACTTGCAAGAGTGTTCGTTAAAAGAGGGAGTGGGTGGTTCCTTTTGAATGGTAAGAAGCATCATACATCATACAATTATTTAAAAAGGGTTCAAGAAATAAGTCAGAGAATTACAGACTAGCGAGTTTAACATCTGTGATTTGTAAATTATTAGAAACGTTAATTAAAGATCATATGTTGGAATTCCGTGTTAGGGATAAATTATTAAATCCATCTCAACATGGATTCCTAAAAGCGAGGTCATACTTAACAAATATGTTTTTTCTTTTGAAGAAATCACTAAGTGGATAGATGAGGGATCGCCAGTAGATATTATCTACTTAGATTTTCAGAAAGCTTTTGACAAAACGCCACCTCAAAGATTACTACTTAAAGTAAAAGCCCATGGTATAGGGGATGGCATAATTGACTGGATTGAACAATGGCTGACTGACAGAAGACAACGAGTTGTAGTAGATGGAGAAGTTTCAAATTAGAAATCGGTTTTGAGTGGGGTACCTCAAGGATCAGTATTAGGACCTATGTTATTCTTAATATATATCAATGACTTGGACGACAGTATAACAAGTAACGTACTGAAATTTGCAGATGACACAAAACTGTTTAGTTTATTACTTAAAGTAAAAGCCCATCGTATCAGGGAAGGCCCATGTGGGGTCCCTTTAGCCACCATGAGGGGTCCCTTGAGCCACCATGTGGGGTCCCTTGAGCCACCATGAGGGGTCCCTTGAGCCACCATGAGGGGTCTCTTGAGCCACCATGAGGGGTCCCTTGAGCCACCATGTGGGGTCCCTTGAGCCACCATGAGGGGTCCCTTGAGCCACCATGAGGGGTCCCTTGAGCCACCATGAGGGGTCTCTTGAGCCACCATGAGGGGTCCCTTGAGCCACCATGTGGGGTCCCCTGAGCCACCATGAGGGGTCCCTTGAGCCACCATGAGGGGTCTCTTGAGCCACCATGAGGGGTCCCTTGAGCCACCATGTGGGGTCCCTTGAGCCACCATGAGGGGTCCCTTGAGCCACCATGTGGGGTCCCTTGAGCCACCATGAGGGGTCCCTTGAGCCACCATGTGGGGTCCCTTGAGCCACCATGAGGGGTCCCTTGAGCCACCATGAGGGGTCCCTTGAGCCACCATGTGGGGTCCCTTGAGCTGCCATGTGGGGTCCCTTGAGCCACCATGTGGGGTCCCTTGAGCCACCATGTGGGGTCCCTTGAGCCACCATGTGGGGTCGGTCCCTTGAGCCACCATGTGGGGTCCCTTGAGCCACCATGTGGGGTCCCTTGAGCCATCATGTGGGGTCCCTTGAGCCACCATGTGGGGTCCCTTGAGCCACCATGTGGGGTCGGTCCCTTGAGCCACCATGTGGGGTCCCTTGAGCCACCATGTGGGGTCCCTTGAGCCACCATGAGGGGTCCCTTGAGCCACCATGTGGGGTCCCCTGAGCCACCATGTGGGGTCCCCTGAGCCACCATGTGGGGTCCCCTGAGCCAGCGACTTTTCCGGTTACGGCGGCAGCGACTTTTCCGATTACGGCGGCAGCGACTTTCCGGGTTACGGCGGCTGCGTCTTTCTTTGTTACGGCGGCAGCGACTTTTCCGGTTACAGCGTCAGCAACTTTTCCGGTTACGGCGGCAGCAATTTTCCTGGTTAAGGCGATAGCGACGTACCTGAAGACAAACGGGTCTGCTATATGAATAGCGACAGTTACGGGTACAGGAAAGCGATAACACAATGAACGAATCAAATAAGACATCAGCGACCGTTAATATAGAACCGAAGACACCGGCAGCAACTTACCACGTACGGAAGAGCAGCGTTGCGGTAGCAGCGTTGTAGAGCGTTGTAGACCAAGATGTTTCGATGTAGTCCAAGTTCAAGACGACAACAGGGCCAGGGGTCCAGGAACCGGCAGAGAACAGAATTGGAACATGTATCGACGTCTAATTGTTAGCTCCCAACTGTTGCCTCTAACGTTTTACGTGGGTTTTTTATAGCGACGTCGCGTGGTGTCGTTGTTATATTACTCAATCGAACCGAATAATTTGAGAGGGGTGTGGAGGGGCTTCAACCTCCCATATCCCACCTATTTCGGAGCCAATTCCCAATCTTCCACCTGTTTTGGGGCTCAACCTCCCACCTCTCACCAGTTTTGATAATCCACCTCCCACCTTACACCAATCTCACGTCAAACCTATTTATGAGGCCAACCTCCCACCTCCAACCAACGTTTAGGACCAACCTCCTGCCACGCTCCCCTCATTTGATTGGCTAAGCCACACACCTTGTCTTATCTGCCAATCAGGTTTAAGCGTTCGTAGAATTGTCTGGAAGTAAAGCCCGTCTTGTAGACCAATGAGAACATTCGTTTTGAAACACGGTTGACGAAACCTACACGGTTATAAGAGATATTTCATTTATTAATTAATTTATTTATTTGGGGCTTTCCCCATGCCCACAACCCACAATGGGTGAAAAGTTGCATGTAATTAATGAAATGGCGTCAAGGTTAAAACTAGTGTCAAATTTTCCCTTGGGATTCCGTGAATGCCAACAACTTCAGTGGGGCTTTCCCCCACTAGCAACCCCCAAAGGGTGAGAAAAGAGGCATATATTTAATGGAATGACGCTTATTTAATGGGATAAGGCGAATGATAAAACAATGTGAACTGTTCCCGTGGGTTCCCCTGATTATTGAACGACCAACGCCGCCATTTAGGTGGGGCATATTCCCTGTCCACAACCCCACAAGATGAGAAAAGGGGCATTTATTTATGAGAATGACGCCAAGGTTAAACAGTTTAACCTGATCCCGTGGGGCCATGTCATTGTCTCCCCTTAGTAGGGAATGACCAATGCCAGAAACTTAGGTAGGGCGTCCCTCTGTCAGCACCCCAACTGGTGAGAAAATTGGCATTTATTTATGGGAACGACGCCAAGAGGCCTCTTACAAGAAAAGTCACTTATTCACAACTGTGACTAATTATTAGCAAAACGATTACACACGAGATTGTAAGCAAAATGTACCGTCTCTTGTGGACAGTCGTGTGATAACAATGTCTTATGGACAAAGTTAGTAAATTACGCCGAAACGTAGTCGCTGAGCCACGCTGGCGGCTTGCGTTCGCGCACAGATCTGCGAAGACCTGCGGACACATCTGGCACGACCGGAAGGGGGTGCGTCTCGGGGTTGCCATCACTCAACGAAGACGGCGCGTCATCACGGCTCGTTTCATCGTGGGGCTGCTCGCCAGCACACACCAACTGTCGTCGATTGCGCCTGTAGATCGTCCCTCCAACTTTCATGTGGTAGCTTCGTGAGTCGACCTGCTCGGTACACGTTCGGTACACGTCTTCTCACCTGGAAGCCTCATACGAACGGTTGCGCCTTCGTTGATCGGCGGAAGTGGATGCGCGTGTTGGTTGTAGTAAAACGACTGACGTCGTTTTCTGCCTGCCAATGCTCGTGTATCGGCATTGGTGTCATATTGTGGTTTCAACAGCGTTCCAACTGTTGGGAGCAACGTTTTACAACGTCGGCCCATGAGTCGTTGAGCGGGACTCGTTCCCATCCCTTCGGACGGCGTATTCCTCCAGTCGAGTAGCGCCATGTACTCGGACTCACCACTCTGTTTGGCTTTGGCGAAGATTAGTTTCAGCGTCTTCACCGCGTTCTCCGATTTTCCATTGCTTTGTGCGTAATGCGGTGAGGACGTCAAATGAGTAATTCCTTTCTTCCTCACGAACACTGCAAACTCGGCCGAAGCAAACTGTGGCCCGTTGTCAGTAACGAGCACATCGGGCAGTCCAAATCTGGCGAACATCGGTAAGAACTCACGCACCACACTGCGCGTCGTAACCGTGTTCAAGCGAGCTACTTCAAAGAAGTTGCTGTAGTAGTCGCATACAACGAGTAGTGTACGACCGTGTAGTTGGCACAAGTCTGCGCCGATCTTGGACTATGGCCGCGCCACGAAGTCGTGTTGTTGTAGTGGTTCCCGTGTGGGGCACTACGGTGTGACAGACATATGTCACGCTTGGATATGTAATCCTTGACTTGTGTTGTCATGCGCGGCCAGTATAGACATTCGCGCATTCTCCTCAGACAGCCCTCAATGTCAATGTGACTCGCGTGTGCCACTGACATCAACTCGGTACGTACCGCAGCGGGCACGACCAACAACTGCCCTTTGAAGATCAGATTTCCTTGAACCGTCAACTCGTCTCGCGAGTCGTAGTAAGGTAGCACACACTCGGGGACCTCTGCTTTGGTCTCCGGCCATCCATTCTGAATGGTCGCTCGTAGCTGCTGACACACATAGTCGTTCTCTGACGCGTGGTTGAGCTGTTGCCA
This sequence comes from Lamellibrachia satsuma, assembly GCA_033239005.1. NCBI lineage: Eukaryota > Metazoa > Annelida > Polychaeta > Sabellida > Siboglinidae > Lamellibrachia > Lamellibrachia satsuma. Next base: position 868,315 of record BSQZ01000073.1, on the reverse strand, counting down.
TCGTTCCTGGCTGACGGGGAGTGACTCACGGTGGTCTAGCTCCTCAAGCTCATGTACGAAGTCGCACACCTTGACCTCAGGTATGTACGCTCGGCTCAACGTGTCGGCCAAATACATGTGTTCGCCTTTCTTGAATTTGACATCGAGTGTGTATTTCTGTAAACGGAGCAGCATCCGCTGTAACCGTTTAGGTGCACTTCTGAGAGGCTTCAGAACGATCGTTTCCAACGGCTTGTGGTCGGATTCAATGCTCACGCGATCACGGCCGTAAATGTAGGCCTCAAATCGATCACACACGAACACGATCGCCAATAGCTCTTTTTCGATCTGAGCGTATCTTGTTTCAGGTGGCGTCAGGGCACGTGATGCATACGCCACCGGCTGGCCGTTCTGCATCAATGCTGCACCAAGTCCTGATTGTGACGCATCGCACTGGATGGTCACTTCGTCTGCGAGATTGTAGTAGCGTAACACAGGTGTACTTGCGACAGCTTTCTTCAGCGTGTCGACTGCGTTCTGTTGCGAGCTTTCCCACATCCAGTCGGTGTCATTCCTCGTAAGTTCTCGTAGCGGCTTCGTGATGTCAGAGAGATGCGGAAGGAACTTGGCCAGATACTGGGCCAATCCCAACAAGCGTTGAACTCCTGCAACATCAGTAGGGTTAGGCATGTCAACGATAGCCTTTACCTTAGTGGGGTCGATACTCAGCCCGTCAGACGTTGCGACGTGCCCGATGAATCGAACTTCCTCCTGTCTCAGTTTGAACTTGTCGACGTTTAGTTTGACCCCTCGCTCCTCACATCGCTGCAGAAATGAGTGGAGTCGTTTGTCGTGGTCAACGTTTGCCTCGTCGACCGTGTTGCCGTACCCTACGACAACAAAATCATCAGCCACAACCTCGATACCTTGTAACCCCTCGATCAGTTCGTGCATTTTTTTTTTAAACTTCGGGGGCCGAACGGATACCAAACGGCATACGTTTGAAACCATACCTGCCGAAAGGTGTGTGGAAGGTCGTCAGATATGAAGAGCGGTCGTCGAGGCGCACGTGCCAAAACCCATGGCATACGTCAAGGACAGTGAACACCTTGGCTCCGTGCAGTCGCGTCGCGATGTCTTCAATCGTTGGTAGCTGGTAGTTTTCTCGCCGGATCGCACGGTTGAGATCCTTCGGATCCAAGCAGATGCGAAGTTTGCTGTCCTTCTTCGTGATCACTATCATCGAGCTGATCCACGCGGTGGGTTTTTCGACAGCTTCAATGATGTCGTCCCGAGTCATGTCGTCCAGCGTCGCTTTCAATCGGTCTCTCAGAGCGACTGGTACTCGGCGTGGGGCGTGTTGGATGGGGTCGACCGCGTCATCCAGCCGGATTTGATACTCGCCCTCTAGTTCGCCGATGCCGTCACCAAACACAGTGGCGTACTTTTCGATGACAGCTGTCTTGCTGATCAGCGCACCCTCGACCGCGTAGACTTGCTCGCCTCGAGTCTCTGGTTTGTGTAGCGCATCATTGTCCGTATACTGGATCAACTTCATGCCCACACAAGCCTTCCTCCCCAGGATTGGCCGGATGTTGTCGTTGTCGACCAGTTTGCAGACGAGGATGCATTTGTAGTCGCCTCGCCAGATTCGAACGTGTACCTCACCGACCATTGTCAGCCGAGAACCGCCAAACGCAAGTATAGATGATTGACACCTGTTGACGTCCTTCAGCCGCACGTCTTTAGTGGCTCGTTGATACAGCTTCAGAGGCACCACGTTACATTGGGCCCCGGAGTCGATTTGGAAGCGTATGTAGCTCCCGGAGTCCAACTTCAAGGTCACGCACTGCGAATCGTCTAACATCGCCAGTGTCACCACCTCGCGGACCGGAAAAACCTCCTCCGACTCTCCGATCGTCCTTACTGAATTTCGCGTTCTGCCTGACCGTTTTTGTCGGCATTTTTTGGCGAAATGATTCGATTTGCCACAGCAGTCGCACGTTTTGCCGAAGGCCGGACATAACTCCTTCGACTCTCGGCCATGTTGACGACCACAGTTCCAGCACTCTTTCGTTGCCTCGCTCTTAGTCGTGTGTGACGTCTCTTTCTTCTTGACGCGTTTTTTCTGGCCGACCGATTGTCGAAGTGCATGAACCGACGTCGCTGAACTGCTCGACTGACCCACAATCCTCATTTGCTCCGTCAAGTGTCATGTATATTCTCACGCAGTAACCGTTCTCGTACCTTTGTGTCATGAATTCCAAAGATCAGTCTATCCCTCAAAATTTCGTTTGGGGTGATCGTGTCGAACTCACAAGCCTCTGACAGCCTGCGCAGTGCAGTTTTGTATTGTTCATACGGTTCTCCGCTCTCCTGCATACGTTTGTTGAATTAGTATCTTTCGAATGGAACGTTTTTTTCGTGGTTGACAATATTCTGCGATTTTTTTCAAGACGGGTAGTGTGCGACGGTCGTCTCCGTCCTGCGCCCAGTCCCGGAACGTCGATTGTACTTCTCGGCCATCCTCGCCAATAACTGTCAACAACGTCGCCACTTGCACTGCCTGCGGCTTGGCGTCCAACTCCGTAGCTAGTGCGTAGTTTTCCCACGCCGCCAGGAACTTCCTCCATTTGTCAGCGGCGTTGGTGTCGTGTATTTCTAACGGTGCAGGAACGGGCAACGCGTTAGATGCCATGTTATCGCTCAGTACGACAACTGTCACTTTCTGCCTTTTCAAGTGGAGATTCTGTGCGAAACTGTAACTTTCTGGTACGCAGTAATCATCCGACCGTTGCCACCATGTGACGCTTTGTTGTTCGGTAGGATACAACAGTTACTGTACTCAGAAAAACGTGCTATAAAAGATTGTAGACATGTGCGTATTTATTGAAGGCAGAAGTCATTAGCATAACAACCAAACCGAAAACATCCAAAACTAAATCAACAGGGGTCAGATTACGATTAACAGCTAATCGTCACACTAACATTGGGCCAACATGTCAGCGAACATTGGGTCAATATTAACCCAAGTTGGAAATGCTACCCGGGTAGACGGGATAGTTGACCCGATGACGTTGCTGTCTTAATTAATTTACACGCACTACCTGTTAAAACTATGCAATTTTGAGCCAGACATCAGGCTACGGTATACGCAGCGAAACCATTAGGTGAATAAAATACGAGTTGAATAATTTATCGACCTCGATCGGTATGCATAGAGCAGTAGATGTGATAAAACCGGTTGTCTAGCTCTACAGGTAAAACCGGTAGATTTGGCAAGTCTTCAGTAACTGGAGTAGGCCCAACTATATAATATATTTCTAGGCAGATGGGGCATGATGAGGGTGTGATGTCCAGTATATATCTCCCGGGGAAAGACACCCCAATATATTCAACCACAACACCAAGCAGTATTCACTACACTAACCCTAATTCTGACCCTAACCCTAACTCTGGTGACAACATGCTACTTCATAATGTTGGATCGACAGAACTACTGCAACTTGTAGTAACGATGGTGGAAACAATATATGTAAAAGAGGAAGATGTCCAAAGTTTTCAAAACGTATGTTCTGACATAGCGCCGTGTCCATGCAGTTCGTATACGAGGGCCGCTCAAAGCACGGGTCGCGGTGACGGTGTGGTTAGAACACAGGACTCTCAATCGAGAAAACTCGGGCTCCAGCCATCTTGTTGCCGTTTCGAGGCTTTGGCAATTTTGTTCACACCACGTTGCTCCAGTTCACTCAGCTGCATAAATGAGTACCCCGTTGTAGACAGTGTGTCTATTGGCATATATGGAATAATAGTCTTCGCGCAGTAATTTTAGCGTGACCGAAGTCGAGTTGGTGATGAAATGAACAGGTATGTGAACGGTATTTGACTAGATACTGCGCAGCATAAGTTACCTATACTCTTTTACCTTACATATATAATTTAAAGCTTCAATCAAAAGGCTTACAAATTTACACTTCACGCTCTGGCAGACATGTCCTTCCAACGCCAACTCGACTTCTCTGGGAAGCTTTCGGCCACGCTTTAATTACTGCGCGAAGATTGCTCGTTCACATATCCGCCACAGGTAGGCCTACTCGTGTATACAGCTGGTTGAAGTGAGCAAACGTGGAGTGAACGAAATTGCCCAAGCTTCAAAACGGCAGCTAGAGTATTCTAGTCACTGAACTACATAATCTATGGTATCATTTGCAGAGATATACTGTCACAAGGGCACGACTGTGCTAAAAAGTAGTATTTATTACTATTATTAGTAATCCCTTTGCTATAACAGTGTCGCCACACGGCGGGCCGAGATCCACTCAATAAGTATCCCGTTCCGATTGGGCCCCGTCTCCGCTACGGCCTTCACACCCAGTCACGTGATCAAACAACATGGCGGACATTCTGCAGTGGTAAAACTTGTGCGCGTTGTGTATAAAGAATTATGGCGAGTATGCGGTTAAAACGAACCTCTTCTGCGCGCAGAAAGATACAGCAAGAAACCTTTTCACCACATGTTAGGTATAATTACAGTTTCATTGTACTGACAAAGAATGAAAGTTCGTTGTAAGCGTTGTTTTTCGGTTGCTTACAACGCCATGCAAGCCGTTTGACATTTGTCGCTACTGTACAGGCGTCCGTGCTCCTGATTCGTCACGGTTTATGCTTCAAAATCGCCGGAACCGAACAAGAAACTATTACTCTTTTTTACCAGGCCTAAATAACTTAAGCTAAGATTCAAAACTGACACGCCCTAACCGTTATACATGTGTATTCCGTGACATTCCATCTGGATAATTACTCAGCAAAGTCCTATTTAGTTTATTGGGGGATATTGCGCTGAGCCTGAGGGTTTATTTCAGAGTGTTCTTCTCTAGAGTTAGTAAGTCCGCAACAGGTTTTTTCCATTTCTCTGTGCGGGATCTTTTACTTCCCCTGGCACAGACAACAGGTAGAAGGGACCAACTTTCAGTGTCTCTTCTGAAAGACACAGGAAAAGTGTGGTGAACAAAATTGCCCAAACTTCGAAACGGCGGAGGTTGAATCAAACCACTGTCAATCGACCGACTGGTGCGCTAACCATTAGTCCACGCTCACATCATTTGCATCACAAGAAACAGAACTACCAGAAGAATTATGCTCCAAATAATGTATTATGGCTATGTGTTTATCAGGACTAGTGGGCGATATTTCCCGAAATCGACCTGCGCATGACGTCACATGCTGTTATGGTTTTCATGACAAAACGTCATAATTTTATATTTAGGCATGGTTATAGATGATATTCGCGATGCATGCACATTTGCACTATAGTTTTTGAAGTCCCACAACCGTGGTTTCAAGTGTTTGCAGTTATGTCACAAACATATGTCACAAACATATGTCGCATTGACATAACAAACATATCTCAATGACGTCTCAAACACCTCCCTCAACCGTAGTTTTATTCTCAGCTGATAGGTGTCATACATAATGTGAATATTGTCTATTGTTCAGTAACTTTAATGATATACAACGTTGTGTGCATATATATATATATATATATATATATATATATATATATATATATATATATAAGCATGACAGACATGAAATACATGTTTGTTGCCCTGTTTATGATAAATTATAAGGTTCCAAGTGGCTCTGAAAATGTAGATAATACTAACTGATAAGCATGCTAATCCTAACTGACAAGCATGCTGAAAACATGAATTTGTCTCTAATAAATGCAAAGTAACTTAAAATCATAATTCCATGGTGTGTGACTATTTTGTGTAACAGTATGTATATCAAATTTACATGAGATGACTGTGTACATTATTAGACAGTCACAGGTTGTTTACTGGTAAGGGGAATAGTTGTTGTCAGACATGTTGGACAGTGGCATTCATTTGCTTTGCCAAAAAGTCATGTTTCAATTAACTATTAACTACATTATATTCTAGTGAATAGATTTTTGTTGATGGAATGCCCAGTGTGTGTTGGTAAAATATAACCTAAAAGGCTGTAAACTGGTCCATTTTGGTACAAGGAAGTCTCCTTCCATCCAGTGTCCTTTGTAAAACTTTTTAAGGCAGTGCACCAGGGGATATTCGGCACACATTCCCAAGCTAGCTCTCTTTATCTGTGTGACCAGGGATGTTGTATCTGTTTTGTGGAACGGCAAGTAGTGTGGATATTTATTTATTATCTATTTACTGTACATCTTATCAAGGTCCTGCTGTTATTCATTATCTATTTACTGTACATCTTATCAAGGTCCTGCTGTTATTCATTATCTATTTACTGTACATCTTATCAAGGTCCTGCTGTTATTCATTCCTGCTAAAATCCTGCTGTTAGTTCCTGCTTACCAAAAAACGTTTACTACAACTATGCCAGATATTACCTTATGTATGTAATTTATGTTAATTTATCACTTCATCTCATATATATTCAACAATGTAAACCATACTTTGATACACCAATTTAATTCACAAACTAAACAAACCCCTCTATCAATCACTGAATTGTAGTCCGGGAATAGCTACCTCAAAAATACTACCTCTGACTAAATGTTAACAAAAACGGTTTCTTAATATATGTCTATAACAATTTTATGTATAATATATGTGTAATAGTAATACTTATTCTAATCAATATTCCACTCTTTCTGACAATTCATTATACTACCTTAATTCTCGTCTTTCTCGAACTGTAAACAAACCCTATTTTCACTCGCTGACTTCCCTGTTGGAGTCCGGGACTAACTTACACTAAAATGCTGTCTCTGACTAAATGTTTCCTAATATATGTCTATGATAAGTTTATGTATAACATATAATAGTAATACTTATTCTAATCAATATTCCACACTTTTTCTGATAGTTCACTGCACCAAATTCCAACCACTGGTGCACCAAGATTCTCCCACCAAGATTCTCCCACCAAGCCTGTGTGACAGGCTTCCTAATTATATATTTTTTGCTTCTATTTTTTATAGATCAGACATATCTGGTACATAGGGTTATATACAGTGTATATTGTTTTGTTTCAGTTCAACACGGCTGCGAAATGTGCAGGACGTTTTGCGTGAGAAAGGGACAGATGCTCTTCTGGCAATTCTTGGTAAGTGCCCAGAAGATATTCTCCCCCAAAATTCTTTTGAAAATATATGGTCCACTAAAAAGTGTCTCTTATCTAAGATATTGCTTCTTGTTAAATTTTAGCTAATTTCGATTTAGGGGCCCAGTAAGCCCCCTAAAGTTTTACGTGTAGGCACACAATACATGGCAGAACTGTGCTGAATTCAGGACTGAATTGCTATATGATGGAAATGAAGTTAATCTCCAACACCGCATTCAAGTTCTTTGTAGATTAAATAATATGGTTGCAAGTAAAATGGTAAAAAGATGGGTTTAAACTGTTTACATTTATTCCATTCTTATTAAAAAAGTTCCTCCTCAATTTGATATTTCCACTCATATCATGTCAGACTCATTTCTCAATAAACCAAACCTATTTAGTATCGACTACGCCATGCTAGCTCATTTGTGCAAATGTTTTGTTTTGTTTTCTTATACATACCCTGGTAGTTTGTGTTATAAGCCAGAGAAAAATTGGTGAAAATGCCAACAAAAGTGATCTGGCTCTATATACTATAACATCAGGCTACTTACAGTTTTGTATGTTACCAGATTTAACAATCAGAGTAAATTCTTTTGATGATTTTAACAAATGTGTGCGTTTTGTTATTAAACTGACTGCCCATATTACTTAGACTATTTGAACACTTCTTTGGTTTCTTGCAGGAATTGATGGCCATTGCAATGAAGGCACAGTAGAACTGGTTAACTATCTATTCTATGGTTTCTTGCAGGAATTGATGGCCATTGCAATGAAGGCACAGTAGAACTGGTTAACTATCTAATCTATGGGTTTTTGCAGGAATTGATGGCCGTTGCAATGAAGGCACAGTAGAACTGGTTAACTATCTAATCTATGGGTTCTTGCAGGAATTGATGGCCATTGCAATGAAGGCACAGTAGAACTGGTTAACTATCTATTCTATGGTTTTTGCAGGAATTGATGGCCATTGCAATGAAGGCACAGTAGAACTGGTTAATTATCTATTCTATGGGTTGTAGGAATTGATGGCCGTTACAATGAAGGCACAGTAGAACTGGTTAATTATCTATTCTATGGGTTGTAGGAATTGATGGCCGTTACAATGAAGGCACAGTAGAACTGGTTAATTATCTATTCTATGGGTTGTAGGAATTGATGGCCGTTACAATGAAGGCACAGTAGAACTGGTTAATTATCTATTCTATGGGTTGTTGGAGGAATTGATGGCCGTTACAATGAAGGCACAGTAGAACTGGTTAACTATCTATTCTATGGGTTGTTGGAGGAATTGATGGCCATTACAATGAAGGCACAGTAGAACTGGTTAATTATCTATTCTATGGGTTGTAGGAATTGATGGCCGTTACAATGAAGGCACAGTAGAACTGGTTAATTATCTATTCTATGGGTTGTAGGAATTGATGGCCGTTACAATGAAGGCACAGTAGAACTGGTTAATTATCTATTCTATGGGTTGTAGGAATTGATGGCCGTTACAATGAAGGCACAGTAGAACTGGTTAATTATCTATTCTATGGGTTGTTGTAGGAATTGATGGCACGTTACAATGAAGGCACAGTAGAACTGGTTAATTATCTATTCTATGGGTTGTAGGAATTGATGGCCTTACAATGAAGGCACAGTAGAACTGGTTAATTATCTATTCTATGGGTTGTAGGAATTGATGGCGTTACAATGAAGGCACAGTAGAACTGGTTAATTATCTATTCTATGGGTTGTTGTAGGAATTGATGGCCGTTACAATGAAGGCACAGTAGAACTGGTTAACTATCTATTCTATGGGTTGTTGGAGGAATTGATGGCCATTACAATGAAGGCACAGTAGAACTGGTTAATTATCTATTCTATGGGTTGGGAATTGATGGCGTTACAATGAAGGCACAGTAGAACTGGTTAATTATCTATTCTATGGGTTGTAGGAATTGATGGCGTTAAATGAAGGCACAGTAGAACTGGTTAACTATCTATTCTATGGGTTGTTGGAGGAATTGATGGCCATTACAATGAAGGCACAGTAGAACTGGTTAATTATCTATTCTATGGGTTGTAGGAATTGATGGCGTTACAATGAAGGCACAGTAGAACTGGTTAATTATCTATTCTATGGGTTGTTGTAGGAATTGATGGCGTTAATGAAGGCACAGTAGAACTGGTTAACTATCTATTCTATGGGTTGTTGGAGGAATTGATGGCCATTACAATGAAGGCACAGTAGAACTGGTTAATTATCTATTCTATGGGTTGTAGGAATTGATGGCACGTTACAATGAAGGCACAGTAGAACTGGTTAATTATCTATTCTATGGGTTGTAGGAATTGATGGCCGTTACAATGAAGGCACAGTAGAACTGGTTAATTATCTATTCTATGGGTTGTTGGAGGAATTGATGGCCGTTACAATGAAGGCACAGTAGAACTGGTTAACTATCTATTCTATGGGTTGTTGGAGGAATTGATGGCCATTACAATGAAGGCACAGTAGAACTGGTTAATTATCTATTCTATGGGTTGTAGGAATTGATGGCCGTTACAATGAAGGCACAGTAGAACTGGTTAATTATCTATTCTATGGGTTGTAGGAATTGATGGCCGTTACAATGAAGGCACAGTAGAACTGGTTAATTATCTATTCTATGGGTTGTAGGAATTGATGGCCGTTACAATGAAGGCACAGTAGAACTGGTTAATTATCTATTCTATGGGTTGTTGTAGGAATTGATGGCCGTTACAATGAAGGCACAGTAGAACTGGTTAATTATCTATTCTATGGGTTGTAGGAATTGATGGCCGTTACAATGAAGGCACAGTAGAACTGGTTAATTATCTATTCTATGGGTTGTAGGAATTGATGGCCGTTACAATGAAGGCACAGTAGAACTGGTTAATTATCTATTCTATGGGTTGTTGTAGGAATTGATGGCCGTTACAATGAAGGCACAGTAGAACTGGTTAACTATCTATTCTATGGGTTGTTGGAGGAATTGATGGCCATTACAATGAAGGCACAGTAGAACTGGTTAATTATCTATTCTATGGGTTGTAGGAATTGATGGCCGTTACAATGAAGGCACAGTAGAACTGGTTAATTATCTATTCTATGGGTTGTAGGAATTGATGGCCGTTACAATGAAGGCACAGTAGAACTGGTTAACTATCTATTCTATGGGTTGTTGGAGGAATTGATGGCCATTACAATGAAGGCACAGTAGAACTGGTTAATTATCTATTCTATGGGTTGTAGGAATTGATGGCCGTTACAATGAAGGCACAGTAGAACTGGTTAATTATCTATTCTATGGGTTGTTGTAGGAATTGATGGCCGTTACAATGAAGGCACAGTAGAACTGGTTAACTATCTATTCTATGGGTTGTTGGAGGAATTGATGGCCATTACAATGAAGGCACAGTAGAACTGGTTAATTATCTATTCTATGGGTTGTAGGAATTGATGGCCGTTACAATGAAGGCACAGTAGAACTGGTTAATTATCTATTCTATGGGTTGTAGGAATTGATGGCCGTTACAATGAAGGCACAGTAGAACTGGTTAATTATCTATTCTATGGGTTGTTGTAGGAATTGATGGCCGTTACAATGAAGGCACAGTAGAACTGGTTAACTATCTATTCTATGGGTTGTTGGAGGAATTGATGGCCATTACAATGAAGGCACAGTAGAACTGGTTAATTATCTATTCTATGGGTTGTAGGAATTGATGGCCGTTACAATGAAGGCACAGTAGAACTTGTCAACTATCTACTCTTTGGTTTCTTTGAGACCCGCAGAGTTGAACTGGAAAGGTGAGTGCTGAAGAACACTGTTTCACTTTTAAAAACTAGGAGACCAATAAATGCCCAGATATACCACTAATTTAGACACACAATATGTTTATTTAATTATTAATTTTATTTATTTAATGTTGTCAAGATATTTGATGCAAAACTTTCACCAAATGCTTTGCCTGACCCACTAGGTGGGTTGCTGGGGTAACTGTTGTGAATCACTGAGAATCTGCAAATGGATTACAGGAAATTGGCTGATACAGTTTATTGATAATTCTCTTTATGGACAATAAGACATTGAAATTCCACTGAAGTTTTAACTGTATGATTGAAAGTATTCTAACTGTATTTATATCTATTGATGAAACAAAAGGCAAAGAAATATAACAATTCCTATGCTGTTTGAAGATGATGTCTGAAAATGTTCTTAACAACCCTGAACAGCATAATCACAAAATATTTAGTAAATGTGCCTTACTTTAATACTCAGTGCTTACTGGCACAGAAATATAACCTGTAACGAATGGTTGTGTATTTAGCAACCATAGGGATCCACATGCAGCTCCAGTCAGGAGCGAGCAATTCTAGCAATCAAAACGAGTGATAAATCACAAATTCCTACTTAATCACTATGTATGTGAATTGTCTATAAATACTTACAAAAAACCTATAATCTAAAAATCAAGTAGAAAGTACTATTTACAGCTGAAAAATCTTGACAGCTAAAAAACCTTTTCTTCATTACCGCTGATTCCTGCAGCACTGGTTTATACCGTTGACTTTTATTCAAAGTTAAAAGGTGACCTAATCTGTATTGTGATTAATGTATTATGGAATCTATGAACTTGTTTTGTGATTTTGCAGTTCTGGTTATGAAGAAGAAGTTATTGATGGTTTGTATATTGATATTGCTCCATCTCTCTTTATTACGACATAGGCTATTTACACTTTTGTAACTTACTCGGTCTAAATATCAAAGTCAATTATTTTGTGATTTTATGGGGAGATATGGCAGCTAGAATGTTTTTTTTGACATAATTAATAAAAATTAATCAAATCATTAATTAAAATTAATCAAAATGTGTTCTGTATTCAATAAAGTTTTATAGCAATGACATACCTCTAAATTAGTTTTGTTCATCGATGAAGCTTGCATCTACCACGCAACCAATGCGGTCATTCAATCTTTGATGGCTATTTACAAGAAATTACATTTTGACAGTGAGAAAGTATAACACTCTAGAATTTTAAATGATATGTTCATCTGGTTTGGCTTGTTGTGTTCACTTGCATATTCTCAAAAAATTGTCTAAGAAAAATGTTGGTTTTGTGCAATATCTTAGGAGTAGTGAACAAAAATGTGTACACAAATGTTACATTTGGAATAAATATTCATAATGTTGGAAACATTTTTTGAGTTCTAGAGTTAACTAAGCCAGTGATGATTGTAAAAGTATTATGATAAAATATCGATTACTTTTTAAGTGTTGTCATTTTAGAGGGGCTATAGTTCCATAACACGATGCCCATTTTATTTGTTGCCATGGAAATGGAGGTCTGACATAAAAATTTTCAATATGTTTTACTCAGAAAAACCCACATTACAGTTTACTTACTTACTTAGGCCCTTAACTCCTCCTGGAGCATAGGCCATCCACAACATTTCTCCAGCGCCTCCTGTCTTGGGCAATCCTCTCCAGTTGTTGCCAGCCCTTCCCTGTTTGCTTGATGTCTGCCTCGAGGTCACGCCGCCAGGTGTGTTTTGGTCTCCCCCTCTTTCTCTTGCCTTGGGGGTTCCATGTCAGGACCTGTCTGGTTATGTTTGTGCTTGGCTTTCTCAAGGTGTGGCCAAGCCATCCCCATCTCCTCTTAAGGATCTATATCTCTATTTGGGCTTGGTGTGTTCTATCCCTGAGGTCTTTGTTGCTCACCCTGTCCATCCAGTGTATTCGGAGAATTCTTCTCAGGCAATGGTTGACAAATGTCTGGATCCTTATCAGTATGGTCTTGTTTATTCACCACGTTTCCGCTCCATACAGCAACACGGACTTTACATTTGTGTTAAACAAGCGTATTTTTGTGGTTTCTCCAATTACCTTGACTTCCACACATTTCTCAACAGGTGGAAAGCTACCCTTGCTTTGCTGATCCTTTTCTTTACGTCAGCCTCTGTCCCTCCATGCGTATCCACTATGCTGCCTAGATATCTGAAGTCTTTGACCTCGTCCAGTGTCTCTCCCTCAAGCATGATTGGTGTTTCGCAAGTAGCATTTGTTCTCAGGAACTTTGTTCTCCTTTTGTTTATTTTCAACCCAACCCGCTCTGAAATCAAGCCAGTTCTGTTGTTTTGTCCTGCATCTGCCTATGGCTGTGAGACAGGAGTGCAAGGTCATCTGCAAAGTCCAGGTCATCAAGTTGAGTCATTGTCCACTGGATTCCATTTTGTTTCTCCTTGGTTGCTGTTTTCATGACCCAGTCTATGACTAGAATGACGAGGAATGGTGACAGTAAGCATCCCTGTCTCACCCCCGTCCTAACCTCAAAGTTCTTTGTAAGTTGACCTTCATGAATGACTCTGCATGACATTCCTTCATAGGAGTTTTTGATCATGTTGACTAGTTTCTTGGGCACCCCATAGTGTCTTAGCACTTTCCAGAGTGTCTCCCTGTCCACACTGTCAAAGGCTTTCTCGTAATCAACAAAGTTGATGTATAGGGATGAGTTCCATTCTGCTGGAATTTCTTCTTTTTCCCAGATCTCCTCAAAAAGACTGTACAGCATTTCTATTGAAGTATTTACATCTGCCTTTAGTGCTTCTGCCGGGATACCATCAGGGCCTGCTACTTTCCCATTTTTCATATGTGCGATTGCCTTTTTTATCTCTTCTCTAGTGGGTTTATTACAGTCTATTGGGAGATCTGTCTCAGCTGGTTGGATGTCTGGTTGATTCTGCGGTGCTGGTCTGTTGAGCAGCTCTTCAAAATGCTCTGCCCATCTGTTAAGCTGTTTGTCTGCCCCCATCAGGACGATCCCATTTTTGTCTCTGATTGGCCGCTCTGATTTCTTAAACTTTCCAGCTAACTTCCTTGTTGTATCGTAAAGTTGCTTCATGTTCCTGCTAGCTGCTGCCTTTTCTGCCTCTTGTGCAAGTCCCTCCACGAAATTCCTTTTGTCTGTTTTGACACTTTTCTTCACCTCTCTATTTGCTGCAGTGTGCTCTTTCTGAGCTGTTACCTTGCCGCCCTTGTGCGGCTGCTGTTGACTGCTTCCTTCTTGTCTCTTCTGGTCTGTATTTTCTTCATTGTTTCTACTTAAATCCAGTCTTTCTGTTGGGGTTTCCTTCTTCCAATTATCTCTTCGCATGTGGTGTTTACTGCATCCTTGATGTGACTCCATTGGCTGTTGATGTCTACTCCTTCATCTTCATCATACAGTTCTTGCAGGACTTTGAATCTATTAGCTAATGCAACTTTATATTCTTCTGCTGTGCTTGGGTCCTTCAGGAACTCCACATTATATCTTGCCTTTTGTCTTTCTTGTTCTACTCCATTTCTTCTTAGCTTGAGTTTTAGCCTGGCTGTTACAAGGTGGTGATCAGATGCAACGTCAGCGCCTCTCTTCACACGCACGTCTTGTAGTGATCTTCTAAACTTTACAGTTTAGACATAAACAATTGCACTAACTATGCAAATAAAAAATTCCTTTCCAGCTTCCATATCTCCCCTTAACAAACACACATTTATTAAACTGACTTCGCATATTACTTAAACTATTCACTTAAACTATTCACCATTACATATTTGAACATCAACGAATCTGATTAGCGATGGGCTCAATCAGTCGAAGGAGTTTTAAATGAATATTACAATGAAGCTTAAACTTCAAAGAACGTTAATTATGGAATATGCAGAAAACATGCAATGAATAAGATGACAGTGAAGTGTGTTTCTGACAGACATGATGTTTGTGATATGTGAGAGTAGTGTGGACATCTACTGTAACCACATCAATTACTTCTACCTACTGCCCTACGTCGCCCACTGGCGCAATCTACACTTCCACTGTCTCAAAGATGAAAAGGTAAGTAGACATCATATACAATTGTATTCCTAAAATTATTCAAGATTACCACATTATTGCTACATTAATTATGACTTTCTGTTCAGTTGTAAAAACAAAAGACTAATTCTCTTGTGATATCAGTTTGAAGAAAAAAGAAAAAATTGCCGTAATTGTAACTGAAACTTATTAGGCTCCAGCTGAATTCAATCTATACAGTGGCTAAGACATTGTGCAAACTGCAATGTTAAAGTGTTATTCTCAGACCATTGTAATTGCCATGTGATCTGTAATATATGTATTGTTTAGGTACAGCTTACAGGTAATTGTAACTGCCATCAGTAATGTCTGTATTGTGTAGGTACAGTTTACAGATGATTGTAATTGCAGTGTGATCTGTAATCTCTGTATTGTGTAGGTACAATTTACTATAATCTCACATCAGGAAGCTGAAATATTCTACAATTTCAATGTTTATTTCTGTGACTGTAATTCCATTTGTATATGAATGTAGATTAACAATTTTGTTGTGGGAAATTATTGTACAATGTGACATGTTACATTGAAGTTTTATTTAAACATCACCTGTGTTTATATTAGTACGATCAAGAAAAGGCAGAAGAATTCAAGATTAAGAGTTTCATTGCAATGGTTGAATCATCCCATTGCATCGGTGTCCCGTTCTACAACCATGGTAGGTGGAGCCACTGTTTACAATGTTATAGCTAACAAAGCTAAAAAATTTTATCGCCTTTACAAAGTAAGTTTTTATAAATATGTGATGTAAATATGTGATCAAAAGTCAGCACTACAACAATATTAGTTATTTTATAAACATGTACATATTGTAGATAAACATTAATTATATTAGGCTGACCTCAGTTCTAATGAAATCATCATCAACAGTGGCATATTTTAGTAAAATACCTGAATAACAACTTTTCAAATTGTAATTACTAATTATAGCTCCATTGCAATGTCTTTAGAGATGACTATTGTTGCTGTTTAAGTCGGTCTATGTTAATTAAATTATAATTGTTCACAGTGCTGTTGAACTGTGTGCTTGGATGTTTGTCAGTGCTTGAGTAATGATGAGAACTGATTGAGCTAAAAAGGGTATTGTTTGTTGTCAACTCAAGAGAGTGGAACCTTTGATCCAATGTTGCTTGAGCGATGGCCCATAGTGCAGGCGTTTGCACTCGAGGGCTTTGAAGGGTAAGTCTTTCACCCTTCATGATTGTTGTCAGTGTGTACCCATGTTCAGTGATGCTTCAGCCAGTGAGAGTTAATTACATTTTATGAAATGGGCAAGTTATTACATCTAATGGGAAAGATGAAATTAGGTAGAGAAATGATTGTTAATAATAATAATATAAATTAAACCATAAGCAGATACAAATATAGGTTGAAGTAATGACAGTTATAGTTACAGACCATACAAGCAACAGTTGTGGCAGTGGCTAGAAAGTAGGACAGTTGGTTAAAACAGTTAGCAACATCTGTTTATGGGTTAATAGATAACAGACCTGTGTGAAATGATATATGGACAGCTTCTGATGCGGCAACCATTTTGGTATGTTGAAACTTCCTGGAAAATGAAGAATGCCTCATTTCAGAGAATGCACAAATCACTGAAACCAGCATCCATTTTGATATGTTGAAACTTCGTGGAAAATGAAGAATGCCTCATTTTCAGAGAATGTACAAATCACTGAAACCAGCATCCATTTTGATATGTTGAAACTTCGTGGAAAATGAAGAATGCCTCATTTTCAGAGAATGTACAAATCACTGAAACCAATGGTGTCTCTGAATGTAGTTTCTGATGAAGCATAGTCATAACATAGTCTCTACAAAGACTGGTGTCACTGCTTACAAGTGACTGCACTAATAGTGTTATGCTTATGTGAACACTGTCATTTTATCTGTGAGGCTGTATGTTTTGTTCAGGTTTCATTAAGTTTCCATTTTGTTTTAGCGGTGGTTTCTTCACAATGAAACATAAGGTAAGAGATTTCAGTTGTCTGATCATTTGATGCCACACACACGTTCTATATTAGGTGTAAAGTGGAACCAGTCATATCTTGTAATTCTGCTGTTCACCTGACATCCCTACATAGTACAATGTAGTGTTTGTTGTCCTGCAGCAACCCTTTGACTGTAACAATGCAACATTTTCTTGGTTCATGAACATTGTTCATCAATCCAATTTTTTCGCTTGTCTAATTTTAGAATTAATTTGCAAAAAATACCCATTTCTACATGCTAGCGTGTTTGTACTAATTTTTTTTAGTTGTTGAAATCATCGGACAAACTGTTAAATTATTTTTTACTAGATCCTGTCAATACTTGGCGAAAAAATTTTGAAAAGTGGCTAAATAGCCTTTAGCATACGGCTAGTCACACTTTCGCAAGTTACCTGATCTAAAGATCAATGTCAACTCTTTTGATTACTTTAGCGGAACTGTGCACTCTTATTGAACCTGACAGCTCATGTTATTTAGCCCAGTTACACACTACAGATCTAAACATCATCGAACCTGCCTCAAGATGGACTAATTGAATTATGGGAGGTTTTATTATGTAGACCGATGCTGCTCTGGCAAAGCTAGTGTTACAACTTGATAAACGTTGGTATGAGAAGAAAATCGTACAACTTGTAGTAAGATGATAATGTTTGTATTAAACTTTCAGGTTGTAGATCTCAGCGCAAAACTTCATGAAATATATCAACTCATCGATCCTGTTATGCTGGAAATGTTGGTATCTGATGTAAGTAAATGTTTGTCAAGTGCGAAAATTTTTGACATTGTTGTAATGTTGGTATCTGTATTGTTGTAATGTTGGTATCTGTATTGTTGTAATGTTGATATATGTATTGTAATATTGGTATCTGTAATGTTGGTATATGTATTGTTGTAATGTTAGCATCTGTATTGTTGTTTAATGTTGATATCTGTATTTTTGTAATGTTGATATCTGATGTAAGTTATGAAAATATGAAAGTCTCCAAGGGACACACTGACAGGTCCTTGCAGGGTTCTGTGCAGTGACAACTGGTGAAAGTCTCCAAGGGACACACTGACAGGTCCTTGCAGGGTTCCGTGCAGTGACAACTGGTGAAAGTCTCCAAGGGACACACTGACAGGTCCTTGCAGGGTTCTGTGCAGTGACAACTGGTGAAAGTCTCCAAGGGACACACTGACAGGTCCTTACAGGGTTCCGTGCAGTGACAACTGGTGAAAGTCTCCAAGGGACACACTGACAGGTCCTTACAGGGTTCCGTGCAGTGACAACTGGTGAAAGTCTCTAAGGGACACACTGACAGATCCTTGCAGGGTTCCGTGCAGTGACAACTGGTGAAATGTCATTGGTCCAATGTTTGAGTATTGCAGCAGCCAATCGGCCAATGACCCATATCTCCATTAATTGCTTGGCATTGCAGTCAAATGCAATAAACTGTTTAAACTGTAGACTTTTATCTAGCATAATTTTAATTCACGTTGGTAAGCTTTAGAACAGCTGTCGCACACACGTGCACGCACCCATGCGCCCACGCACAGGTTCAGAGACATACCATGGGATATAATCTTAATCAAAGAACACGAAAACTCCTATCATTCTAGCTTCTAAAACTTCAATAAAAATATAAATATGTATTACATAGAGCTAGTTGACAACAATTCCAAGATGCACCGCGTTAAGACTTATTCACCCTCTAGTAGACAAATTATGAATAAAATTAACGTGTTCACCAAGGCACCCTGAAACGCTTCATCTTTGGCACTGCATTAAATACCAGTGACAAGCAGTGATTTATAATCCATTGGAATTCATAATTTGGATGTGTTGTATTTGTTTTTGTAGGAATATTATGTACAGAAATGATAAGCTTTATTGTGCCATTTGCAGCAACTGCCCCGGTTTGAGCAGCAGTGGACGGCCATGTATTCACTCGTCGACATGTACAGGTGAGAAATTATTACATCGCTATAGCAACAATTATCTCATAAATTCATTATCAAACCTTCACCGGTAAACAGATTTGGTGAAATAATTTTTTTTATTGTATACATGTAATATAGCAAAGACAAAATGAATTATTCAGTCAAATTAGCCAACTGTAAAGTTGTATGTATGAAGTTTGTTTAGTTCATTCTACACTGATGACAATAGCAGCAGTAGGAAGTTTGTTTAGTTCATTCTACACTGATGACAATAGCAGCAGTAGGCAGTTTGTTTAGTTCATTCTACACTGATGACAATAGCAGCAGTAGGAAGTTTGTTTAGTTCATTCTACACTGATGACAATAGCAGCAGTAGGAAGTTTGTTTAGTTCATTCTACACTGATGACAATAGAAGCAGTAGGAAGTTTGTTTAGTTCATTCTACACTGATGACAATACCAGCACTAGGAAGTTTGTTTAGTTCATTCTACACTGATGACAATAGAAGCAGTAGGAAGTTTGTTTAGTTCATTCTACACAGATGACAATACCAGCACTAGGAAGTTTGTTTAGTTCATTCTACACTGATGACAATAGCAGCAGTAGGAAGTTTGTTTAGTTCATTCTACACTGATGACAATAGAAGCAGTAGGAAGTTTGTTTAGTTCATTCTACACTGATGACAATACCAGCACTAGGAAGTTTGTTTAGTTCATTCTACAATGATGACAATAGAAGCAGTAGGAAGTTTGTTTAGTTCATTCTACACTGATGACAATAGCAGCAGTAGGAAGTTTGTTTAGTTCATTCTACACTGATGACGACAAGTAGTGTAGTTGCTACAAGATAAGAAAACGACTGTCGAGCCTCGTTATTACGCACTCTGTTACAATGCGAATTTGATTTTCTGCCAGTGAGGGGAGATGGGAATAGCTGTCTTTCAGAGGGTGTTTTGCCCACGTTCTTGTGCCGATGCTGTGATCACCGCACAAATCTATTTGCTAACTAGCGCTTGTTGTGTGCGATGTACTCCTCGTATTTGTAAAACCTACAGTCTTCGTATTGCTTTGATGGTTGTCAATGTGAACAATGAACAAGTGGCGAGGTGTTGTGTCAATGTTTAATCTGTGCTGGCATCAATCGTATTGCGCTGCTGGTTTCATCCTCGCCTGGGCAGTTTGTAAATTGCAATCGAGATTCACAAATATGCCTTGCGTAAGAATCAGTCAAATAGTCTTAAATGCTATTTAGTAGCCAACACCAGTATAAAATGGGTGAAATGGCATACTTCTGTTGCATTGTAAATCTAAGTTCTTGCAGTGCCAAACCAAACTCAGAGCAGTGTTACGGATGTGCAATAATACGAATTCGTTATCTGCATATGAAACAGTGAATAAGTGGTACAGGAAATGTGCGTTGTGATTTTATTCTTCGAGATCAGTTGAAAGACGAAGTGAAATAAATATTGATGCAACTTATATAATTGTTTTCAATATTTAATCAGCTTTCACACAACTTATATAATTGTTTTCAATATTTAATCAGCTTTCACACAACTTATATAATTGTTTTCAATATTTAATCAGCTTTCACACACCTTATATAATTGTTTTCAATATTTAATCAGCTTTCACACAACTTATATAATTGTTTTCAATATTTAATCAGCTTTCACACTGCGTGTGTCGACTCATATACATGTTCAGTTACTCAGATTCAGGTTATTGTTTTCAAATTGCATTAGTTGATCAATCGTACCAGTTCATCGTAGCAAATCTATTCCATAACTGTACATACATATATTTTATTCAGTTAAAAATTTAACAGTGTCATATTTAAAAATAATACACATTGACTCTAGTTGACTCATATAGACTGCGCGGCCAGCACGCAGTGGCAGCGGCTTTGACAGCGTTCTTGGTACCGTGGATGGAGATCACTGTTGTTTAGTAGCCCCCTTATGGCAGATATGAGAACCCTAACGCACCTCTCTTACAACATGATCCAAAATTGTGGACCCTGACCACTGCTTTATAAAGAGGCTCGACTGTACAACGATTACTATGCCTCATTGTCAAATACTGTCCCTGCATGTCAAGGAAGTGTGCTAGAGTTGACATGCCTTGACTGCCTTGTCTATGTTGACAGACGTCATGACACTATGGCAGAGTTGACAGAAGGCTCTGTCTCGGAGGTAAGCTTATGTGATGATGACCTGTGTGTGTGCAAGTGTTTGTGCGTGTGTGTTTGTGTGTGTAAATGATCCCAATATCTTTTTATATTATCGGCCTTATTAAACCATTGGTCTAAATAGTTGAAAAACGATTGCTTCATAATCGGTTCCTGTCAGAATTAGCAAAGTGCCAAAATGTGTTCCTTAAAAATCACATTCTTTGCTGATGTTGGTGTTTCAACAGCTTTTGTTTTGTAGTTACAACAAGGGTAGCAGTAACAACGAGGGTAGCAGTAACAACGAGGGTAGCAGTAACAACGAGGGTAGCAGTAACGACGAGGGTAGCAGTAACGACGAGGGTAGCAGTAACGACGAGGGTAGCAGTAACGACGAGGGTAGCAGCAACGACGAGGGTAGCAGCAACGACGAGGGTAGCAGCAACGACGAGGGTAGCAGCAACGACGAGGGTAGCAGCAACGACGAGGGTAGCAGTAACGACGAGGGTAGCAGTAACGACGAGGGTAGCAGTAACGACGAGGGTAGCAGTAACGACGAGGGTAGCAGTAACGACGAGGGTAGCAGTAACGACGAGGGTAGCCGTAACAACGAGGGTAGCAGTAACAACAAGGGTAGCAGTAACAACAAGGGTAGCAGTAACAACAAGGGTAGCAGTAACAACATTGCCAAACTTAATGTGATGCAGCAGTAGGAGTTTGATTGTAACATCACTCATTCCATTTTTGGCAAAATATAAATTTAATTTCCACTGCTGTAGTCACTGCTCAACAACTATGACAAACCTCACCTGCTTGTGTCATAAGAAATGATATAATTTTACAAGAACAATACAATTGATATCAGTGTATTATAATATTATCACCATTATTTTATGATTATTGCAATTCACAAAAGTACATACGAAGTATGGCATGCAATACTTGAGCACATTTCCTATAAAATATTTGGAAAATAAAAATAGGTAATATACATGCTAAGAGTGGGCGTATTTGTAGATATGTTCAACACAGCTATTTTATAATTATTATGGTGATGTACAATCAAAATTAATAAAAAACAATTTGTCAGAGTGTTTGGGTCATTTTTTATTATTCTCAATAAAATTTTTATTAATTAAGAGAAAATTTGCATCTGTGGACTTAGGAAATTTTGAATTGTCGTTTTCTCATTTTTTTACATTGTAATAAATTGTACCATATCAGATTTTGTACTTACAGCCGCTGAGAACGTACTTCATGCATGGCAGGGTCGGGGTGACAAGTAAAAAGTAAGTTTCCCTGTTCAGAAATAATGATGTTCCGCAATGCATAATAATAGTGATGAACCTTGCATTATCGTCACCCTGAGACAGTCCCAAATTATTTTCATAGCAGTAAAGTATAGGATATTTAGTCCCACTAATTCAGTGACTTCGTTATTCAGGTCACTTTAGCCCAGTCTTGAGTGTGACCTTAACAGTGAGGTTCCACTGTATTTGAATTATTGTCATTGAATTGAATCCTTAATTGTCTTCAACCGTGATGCATTTTAATAAACACTGAACTTGTGACTTTTCCAGAATTTGTATATATAGCTCAAATGCAATATCTTTTCAAATGTCTTTATTATTATTGTTTTGAGGGGCCATTCAGAATTGTCGAAGTTAACCTATTTGTATAGAGTGTACTGGGGGAGAAGGGTCAAGGCCTATTAATATTAATGTCATTCACATGCAAAATATGACCATTGTTGTGTTATGCAGTGCCACGCGGTGAACCGTTCTGGAATTACTATTTTTTGTAATTGTGTAATCGTTCACTGTGTGGCGCCATAGTACATCAATGTTTTTCAATGTGGAAAATTATCGCCATTTTAAAGTACTAATTCAGGGGGTCTGAAAATGAGTACATTTTGTAGAAATAGGTAAATGTCAAAACTTGGGAACAGTTCCTAATTAAATTTTATAATTGTTCAGTATTGACGTGTTCTATGATGTTAGACAAGCCTTTGACGTGTTCTGTTGATGTTAGACAAGCCTTTAACGCACTATCACTGGTGATATAATCCCTGTAAATGCTACTGTTGACCTCCCAGCATGCCCTGCAGTAGACAGCCCGTGGTATTGTTTGGGGCAAGTACCAACAGATCGGTGCTACGGGGCGCCCTGAAGCCCCGGGCAGGGACTCAGTGCTGCGTGAGCTACAAGGACTCGGAAGGGGCACTACACATGGTGCGTTGGTGCAGTCAACTAAATTGTTGGCGTTTTTCTTGCTTTTGTTTCTAGACTGGGCATTTAACAGTAAGCATAAAATACACAAGTAGAGGTTAACCACACAAAAACGGTACTCGTTATACTTAATATAACTTCCTTATTTTATTTCAAATCTTTGGTAAACATTTGCTTCACATGGTCATTATCACAGAGGAAAGTTTAAGATGGATATCTTCAATGTCTTTGGTTTGAGGTTAGAGCACATGATCTGGATATGCGCCTCCACATTGCAGACACTTGACGCACTTTGTTTGTTAGTCTCACACATTAAGCTGCTGTGATTGAACAGATTTTGTTAGAGTTTTCTATTGAGATCATGTATGGATTATGGCCTTCCTTGGTAAACGATGCCATTAAAATAGCCCCAAAGTTAGAAGTCTGGCAGTGACAGATCAGGTGAGTGCGCCGAACCTACATGTGTCTGCAGCACCGAGACTGACATCTAGAGTATGTCCTCAAACCTCAACCAAATCAAGGAGATTACAAATATCCATCGTAAACTTTCCAGTTATCATGTATCATGTGAAGCAAATGTGCGCCAAAGAACCTGTAATTTGAAATAAAAATAAGGAAATTACATTAATTAAAGTGTATGTGTTTTTATGGTCACCTGTAATATGGCCGAGTTATAAGTTTGTTGTAGCAACCATTATTCCTTAGGGACCAATTGTCCCTCTCCATTAACTGTTAGATGGTATTGTAATGTTGCTCTGTGACCCTGCCCTTTGACAACTTCATGGTGACGTCATCTTGCACTGACACTTTGTCACCAGGTGTGTCAGGCCGTGTCACCACGCAGTCCCATCACGTGTGCTCGCACCTACTTCTTCCTCAACGGCTCGCTCCCCCACCCAGGTAAGTGTTGGCTCCACTTGAGCAGTGTGGCTTTGTCCTTATAAGGGTCTTGAACTCCCTTCCTGATCCCAGTCTCGCTACGTGTGTTACATCACCACTTCTTGTGTTTACTCAGTCCACGTCAATCAGTTAGGGAATCATATTAAGGGAGTTTAGATCAGGGCTCTTGCAAACACTCTCTAATAGTAGTAAAGCAAGATTTAACAAGATTGTCATCCCAAAAACCCAGATGGCAAGTGGACAGGGAAGGCATTGGCTTATCAAAAGTAAAAAAAATGTCATCTATATATAACCCCCACTTCTGAGGTATTTGTCAGTTTTTGTTTTGTTTTGGACTAGCATTAACACAATCATTAGATAATTTCTTCCATTCGTTTACTGTCTTCATTCAGAATGGATACTTTCTTACATATCTGGCCTACACTGTTCCTTACATACTTACATATCTGGCCTACACTGTTCCTTACATACTTACATATCTGGCCTACACTGTTCCTTACATACTTACATATCTGGCCTACACTGTTCCTTACATACTTACATATCTGGCCTACACTGTTCCTTACATACTTACATATCTGGCCTACACTGTTCCTTACATACTTACATATCTGGCCTACACTGTTCCTTACATACTTACATATCTGGCCTACACTGTTCCTTATATACTTACATATCTGGCCTACACTGTTCCTTCAATAATGTTACTTTGTGTTCTCAAGTTTTTTTTTATTAAATGAGAAATACTTCTATATCAATATATCTCAATGCCTTAGGAACTTCTGTTTAATCTCCCCTTAATCGCCTTGTCTCTTTTAAACCACATCCGTTTAGCCATTTTTTATAATAATTGGAAAAGGGCAGTGAGGGATAGAGGGAGAGACTTGGGAAGGGGGCAGTGAAGGATAGAGGGAGAGACTTGGGAAGGAGGCAGTGAGGGATAGAGGAAGAGACTTGGGAAGGAAGACCATGGGGGATGGAGGGAGAGATTTGGGGGGAGTGAGGGATAGCAGGAGAGACTTGGGAAGGAAGACTGTGAGGGATGGAGAGAAACTTGGGAAGGGGGCAGTGAGGGATGGAGGGAGAGACTTGGGAAGTGGGGCAGTGAAGGATGGAGAGGGAGACTTGGGAAGTGGGGCAGTGAGGGATGGAGGGAGAGACTTGGGAAGGAAGACCATGGGGGATGGAGAGAGAGACTTGGGGGGAGTGAGGGATAGTGGGAGAGACTTGGGAAGGGAGTGAGGGATGGAGAGAAACTTGGGAAGGGGCAGTGAGGGATACAGAGAGAGACTTGGGAAGTTGGGCAGTGAAGGATGGAGAGGGAGACTTGGGAAAGGGACAGTGAGGGGTTGAGGGAGAGACTTCAGAAGGGAGGCAGTGAGGGATAGAGGGAGAAATGTGGGAAGGGAGACAGTGAGGGATGGAGGGAGAGACTTGAGAAGGTGGCAATGAGGGATAGAGGGAGAGACTTGGGAAGGGAGACGGTGAGGGATGGAGGGAGAGGCTTGAGAAGGGGGCAGTGAGGGATAGAGGGAGAGACTTGGGAAGGGGCAGTGAGGGATAGTGGTAGAGACTTGGGAAGGGGGCAGTGAGGGACAGAGGGAGAGATTTGGGAATGGAGCAATGAGGAATGGATGGAGAGACTTGGGAAGGGCGCAGTGAGTGGTAAAGGGAGAAACATGGGGGGGGGGCAGTGAGGGATGGAGGGAGAGACTTGGGAATGTGGGAGTAGAGTAGGAAAAGTGTATCATAAATATTAATTCCACATGAATTGTGATTTGATTAATATATTTCTCAGACAATTCTGTGGCCTTCGACAATTGCTAAAAATGTCTTATATATTCTTACCTACTTACTTTATCCTCTCCCGTGCCTACTGGCACATCAAACAGAACAAAGACCTGTTCTGTCTGCCCGCTTGTTTGACACCCTGGCCCCAACTGAGGGATATTTTACATAATTCCCCCTCCACAGTCCTCCTCCTGGTTGTTTCTGGTCGTCCTTGTTTTGTTTTCCTTCAGGAGTCCACCTGTTTTGACTGTATTGTTGTCATCCTTTCTCAAAACGTAACTGATCCATCTCCATCTTGTGGTGAGTAAGTCATCCATGTAAATCTTGTGTTGAGTAAGTCATCCATGTTAATCTTGTGGTGAGTAAGTCATCCATGTAAATCTTGTGGTGAGTAAGTCATCCATGTTAATCTTGTGGTGAGTAAGTCATCCATGTTAATCTTGTGGTGAGTAAGTCATCCATGTTAATCTTGTGGTGAGTAAGTCATCCATGTTAATCTTGTGGTGTTCTTCGTTGGAAATCTTTTGTGGCCATAATATTTACAGCGTGCTTCGACGGCATTTTGTGTGGATAAAATATGTTCAGCGCACGTTAAGCGAGTTTTCATATTTATTGAATACCCAAACTTATGGCATTGCCACCAAACACGTATTTAAGATAATGTTGACCATTATATGACCAGTGAGCCTATCCAGCCATGACAGCGATGCAAAGTCTTCAATGAACCCTACAACGGTTGCCAGAAATGTTAAGGTGGCACCATCTGGTGCAAAAACACAGTCACATGGTCGATGTATGCGATTTGTCTGTTGGTGCAAAACCAGAATAGGTGAGGTTATTTTAGGGGTTTGTGGCTCAACAGTCTCCCCCTCCAGAGGCCTGGCTTCAGAGGGGGTGCATTGGCTGACCAGGGTAGCCTCACTTTGAATTTGAAATAAGTGTCAGACAATGATTGGTTGAAGATTGTGGCCATCTTATTTATGTTTCAGTAGATCATTATGTGGCTTTGAATGGGTGTTATACATTTATTTATGTTTCAGTAGATCATTATGTGGCTTTGAATGGGTGTTATACATTTATTTATAACCCCAGATTATTGGTTTGGTGCATGTTTTAACATTAGTCTTCATAACATGTATTGCATGGTCTTGTAAATGTATAAGAAACAGAAATCCAGTAACATTTTGGATGTGTGCTGTATCCACCCAAACCCCAGTCCAAACCCCAGTCCAAACCCCAGTCCAAACCCCAGTCCAAACTAATGTGGAAATGGTTTGCTATTTGCAAATACATTGGTACTATTACACATTTACTAATTTTACTGATTGGTTGATTGATTAAATGTGTCCTGATATTACACTACAGTGTTCTCTATCTTCAATGAGCACTACGCCATACGAAAATAATATCTTTCTCAGATGGAGTTTTTCACTGAAATAATTTGTGCACCATTATCTGTTGACATAAGAGAGGTGTCCACTGCCTAGTTGAAGTCTTCATTGAAGATATTGTTTACTTATTTTACAGTGTACATTTACAAAACCTAATAAAGCAAATACCAGTCACCCACAAGGAATCCAGCTCACTGGAGGGGCAACTTCTCTTAGAATTATACAATATTTATTTGGCAGTTGCCATGTTGTATTGTCATTAATACTAATATTTCATTATTTTACTATTCATGTGGGTAAGTTAATCATTTGGCATAATTTATTAATATTTTTAATCAGATTGTCTTTTTTATTATTATTTGGTTTCAACGAATAAGAACCAGGCAGGCATAATAAGAACCAGGTGCGCATAATAAGAACCAGGCAGGCATAATAAGAACCAGGCAGGCATAATAAGAACCAGGCAGGCATAATAAGAACCAGGCAGGCGTAATTTATTATTACAGTGCTTTTTGTGGGTAAATGAAAAATTGTTATGAAGTTGTCATAATTTATTATTAATCGGGAGACCCAAGCGCACTAAAACAAAAGGGGTAAGCAGTTCATAATCGATAAGCAGCTCCAGTTGTAAACAGTTGGATTGGTACGCTGGGGAGCTACGGAGGATAAGCAAAACAGTTGGGTTTCTTAGTTTACGGCGAAATGTTATATTTTCTACAGACTTCCTGCTAACAGGGAGTGAGTTCCACAGAGTCGGTGCAGCAGCTAAAAAAGCTCTAGTTCCAACATTTGTCTCACGGGAAACAAAAAGTAAACTAAATGATCAAAGTTGTCTGGGCTGTCTTGCAGGAGTGAGCAGTGAATGTAAATATGCTGGTTGATTGGATGAAAGTGCTTGATAGGTAATTGTGCAGATCTTAAAAATAATGCGATATCGGAAAGGGGGCCAATGCAACGATTTAAGAAGTGATGTTGGCTGAGAGAACCGAGGAGACCAGGTAACTACCCTTGCCAAACATTGTTGTTTATATGATAAAGGGAATAGTCAAGTCTACTGCTAACAAGAGTAGTTGCAATAGTTCCTGTGATAAAAGCAGCAACAACAAGTTTGTGAAGTATGCAGTCTAAAATTTTACTTATTATCAAAAGTGACTCCTAAATTCCGTGCTGAGATGGCCGGTGTTTTATCTGCATTTAACTTTAATTTGCTGTCAGCCATCCAGGGGAAGATATCATGGAGAGACAACTACTTTTATAAAAAAGTTGATCAATTTGATAGTAGTTATTCCTTCACTACAACCTAATTCATGTAATGTTGAAGTATAGACAGTTAAAACATTTGTTATTCCTTAAACAAGTTTACCTAACAAGGTCTACTGATATCACTTGGAACGCTTTGGCCATTCTTCATTCTCGGTGGCTGGACCAATTCTGTGGAATGTCCTGCCTCCGTTGCCACCTCTTGCCGCATTTAAGACATTATTAAAGACACATTTGTTCCGACGGGCCTTCATGCAACTTTGCACTTTGCAGCAGTAATATTGCGGTGACATTTTACCTATACATTTCATTTATATATTTATGATGTTTCCATTTTCTCATTTAATTTATTCTTTTAATCTGTTTTAACTCATTTTAATGTATTTTACTTATGTGTGCTGTAGCTGTTACCAGGATACATGGTGTGTTAAAAATATTTAATAATCAAAAAAACAAATATAACAGTTTTTGCTACAAGCTCTGGTCTCCCCACATACTTGATTTCTACGACGTAGTTGTCACTGAATGAGGGTCTGTTTTCAGTATGCCCAGTTTTCTAACATTATAAATGACTGTATTTACCATCTAGGCATTTTCTGTATTCTACTAAGTTGGAAAATAAATATTGTTCTATACTGCACAGAAAATATATTAATTTAACCCAAGTTGGGACATTTTAAGCCCTGAAATGTGTAAATGTACTCTGATATTTTAGTGAGGAATATAAAAAAGAACTCCAATTTTTGCTGCCAGTAACTGAAGTGTAGTCATGCGGACTTCCTCTGAATGTAATCAGAATAGTTACTTTACGAAACTGTTATCATTGTTGTTTCAAAGGAAATATGTAACAAACAACAGAGACCAACAAAGCAAGATAGATTTTTAATTCATTGTTATTAAGAAAGTTAACATTTTCTGCAAACCATGCAGAATGCTTAGGAATACCAAATCTTCACCAGACATGAAACAGATCATCTGATTACGTCAATTAGAGTATTGCATTCATGTAAAGAATTTAAATCTTTGGTTTCATGTGATTCAAGGGTCTAGAAAAGTCACCACTTTCTGGTTCTTTGGGGGTCCGTACTTGTTCTGCCTCTTGGGCTGTTCCCTGCTACATCTCCACTTACAGCAGCAGTCGGTTATTCTGAGCAGCGAACGTCGAAACGTATCATTGTAGTTACACAAGAGTGGAAACGGAAGCGTGAAAAAGACATAGAAAACAAACTCTGCAATGCTGTGTAATCCCAAATAGATTTGATTCTCCGGGAGCTGCCATTGCGGATTCAGATGATTGATGATGTTCAGGATAATTAATGGTCCTGTGAGGAGGAGATACAGCGTTGAGGTTAGTGCAAAAAATTTACTTAGATGGATCTCTTCAGTGATCTTGCAGTGGAGTACGTTCCCAGAGCCATGTTTCACAGGCCATTGCATCAGGAGCATCTGAGATCGTTTGATGCCATATGCGATTAGTAGGAGTTTGATTAGCATCATGGGATATGGTAGAAGAACGGTGATTGTGACGATGTACCAGAAATACACTGTGGTGTATTCAGGTGTATTTGCCGCGTCAGAAACGTGTGCGATCGCTATTGTTTGATTGGTTGCGTAGTCATACACCTCGACTGTCTCGTACGCCCACAGCTGTGGAACAGAACTGATCAAACTGACACAATATACAACCACAGACACTATCCCCGCTTGTGTGTGCCCACACTTCTGCCCATTACCCGAATATGAATGTTTTGCAACGATTGAGTTTCGCTGCAGTAGGGTGACAACCAGAATCCAGAGGGCGCTGTATGCGAACCATGAGTTTGCAGTTTTTACATATCCATAGATGTACTGGCACGTGTTGCTGTGTCCAGCGTAGTCCTCAAGTTTGAGAGAAGTGCAGCAAACAAGGAGAAATACACAGGCCGTGGTGTAAGCCAGGAGAAAGCCGTGCTCACTGTGGCGAGGCTTAGTTGACAGCACTATGATACTTGTGACCCCAGCAAGAATTCCCCATGACACGATGACAGGGAATGTGACAAATGTCACATCCTGAACAACTGTCTGCCATTTGTCAAGGTCTGAGATCTGATCAAAGTGGGTGACATTTTGATATGGCTCACTATAGTTGGTGGCCAATTTGTATGTAACATTGCCAAAGTCTCGCAGGACGGCGATGTCAGGCATGAACGGCTGCGGTAGTGTGTAGACCTCCGGCATGGTGTCCTGATATGTCCTGCTTGAGCTAGTGACAGAATGACCGACAAGTTGATGGCCTAATTCACTGTGACATCATCCAGTAGATACTTCCATTGACCTAGGAGGAGAAAGTTTCTTGAATGACTACTTGCATGTATGCATGCCCACACACATGCATGCACACACACACATAGACGCTCGCACACACTCACACACACACACATTCATGCCCACACACATGCATGCACACACACACATACACGCTCGCACACACTCACACACTCACACACACATGCACGCACACACACACATTCATGCACACACACATTCATGCACACACACATGCATGCACACACACGTACACGCACATACACACACATCACAATAATCATCCCAATCACTTCACATCCTAGAGTTCTTTCTATCATTGTTGATGTCATATATATAAAAAATCGCATAAACATTTTTAAATTACACAAAATGTGTCAGCCACACGATATATGATTTTATTACGTTTTACATGATAACTTTGTGTTTTGCCTTCATGTTAATGCTTGTTATCAGAAACACCTAGAAATGTATTGAGTGTAACCAGAAACGATAACCATGATTAATTTTCTATTTTCTTTCGAATTAAGCCATTTGAACAATTGAACAATCATTTTGTTAGTTATAGTGACAACCAGTAGTTTGCAAGCCAAACATATATTGGCATGCCCTTAGTGTATATATTACATTTACAATATGTCCCTTCATTGGCTGGTGTTTTACCCTGGGTAAATATTTACCCACATATGAAATACTAAGGAATGATTCTTTAAGCAAACCTCTGTAGGTTATTTTGGTTGGCGCGTGTTTGTTGTGCTTTCGTCTTCTGGAAAATAGATTGCAGAACCGAGGCACTGATGTATTATTCTTAAGCCTGACTGCTCTAAAGGGATTACAGTGACTACTCATTACCTTGTGCTGGAGGGGTAATGCAATTGAACCCTCCCGTGGGACGGTCTTCATACAAGTCCTTGATTCCTCCTACATGCCATATATTGATTGTCCTTCCCCACTGTTTCTCTCAGTATTACTTCTGGGCAGCCCAGATTGGGTTAATCTGTTGTCACTGTCCACTATAATGTGTTTGTGTGTGGTCAGTCAGATAGGCAGCGTTAACCCATTAGACCCCACAATGGCCGCGGCCGGCCACTCTGTGCAGTCCTGGAACGGCCGCCGCCGACCGCATACAGGACCTTCTATTAAAAAAAATCCTGGCGAATAACTGCTGAATTAAACGCTACCAAATTTTGCCACACCCTAGCGGATACATTTTGCAACAACAACAGCTCGTTACATACATGTGTTGCCCTTTTGGAAATCTTGATTTTCATCAGTTTTGTTATCTCGAAAATTTTTATTTCTATATTTGTCATGATAAAATATGGTGTAACCTGAAAAATAACCGTCAGAATTTGATAATGTTTTCAGTGGTGCAAAGCTACCACATATAGCTACATTTTCTTCGCTGAGTTGCATAGGGTTATAGCATGGGATCATTGTCAAATGTCAGTCGCAACTTTCAGAGTTTTAACAAACGTACTATTTTGTCTTTGCAAATTGTGATCAAATGTCAACATTTTATTAATATATCCTATTTCTATGTAGACATGCATGTGGAGAAATTACTACTCTTCAAAATAAAAACAACTTGTAATTGTCAATATTGAACAGTTTTTTTTCTACAGATTACAGAACACAAGGAGGTAAAATCGCTAGAAATTTGCCAGAAATCCTGGGAACAGGGGAGCATGTTTTAATAAAATCCTGGGGCCTAATGGGTTAATGACCCAGTTCAGTTGAAGTTCTGTGGTGACATACATTTCTTTTGGGACAATCCCAATATGTAGTAACTTTTTCAAGATAACATGCAGTTTATTCACAATATTATATTTTATTATACTTTGTTATATTTTATTATAGTTTATTGTAATTTAGTATATTTTATTGTCATTTGTTGCAGTTTATTGTAGTTTATTTTATTTCTTTGCAAAAATATATGGTAGTCTATATATCAATATAGTAAATAAAAATGCAGAAGCAATAGTATATTAAACATTGTTAAATAGTAAATAAACATTACTGCTGATATGATATACATCAGTTATAGGGTATAGAAAGACTGAATAAAGTGTTGTGAACATAAACATTACTGCTGATATGATGTACATCAGTTACACGGTACACAAAGACTGAATAAAATGTTGAGAACATAAACATTACTGCTGATATGATGTACATCAGTTACACAGTATATAAAGACTGAATAAAATGTTGTGAACATAAACATTACTGCTGATATGATATACATCAGTTACACGGTACACAAAGACTGAATAAAGTGTTGTGAACATAAACATTACTGCTGATATGATGTACATCAGTTACACAGTATATAAAGACTGAATAAAATGTTGTGAACATAAACATTACTGCTGATACAATGTACATCAGTTACACAGTATAGAAAGACTGAATAAAATGTTGTGAACATAAACATTACTGCTGATACGATGTACAGCAGTTATACAGTATAGAAAGACTGAATACAGTGTTGCGGACATTGTTTATCGATCTTTCACGAACATTTGCATATATGCATGCACACACACACGTCCACGCGTGCACATACACATGCACACACACATTCTTGCATGCCTCCACACATGCATTCACATTTTCCCCGCTTGTACAGACACACATATGCAAACATGCACGAATAACTTGCACACAGACAGGCACCAACGACAGACACTGAGATGTTAGAATCAGCTATGTTGATGAAAAATGCGTTATTGAAAGAAAAATCTTAACTAGAGGCAGACAAAGAATAAAATATGTTAATAGTTTTTAGAAATGGCTTGAAAGACCAGCCACTGACATCTGCTGCTGACCACTGTAATGTAGAGTTGTGTGGAGAACCATAATCACCGTCAATGTACGTAGTTTGGCTTGTTTCTGTTCTATTCCCCTCATACCCACACCTACCTTGTTTCTGTTCTGTTCCCCCTCATACCCACACCTACCTTGTTTCTATTCTATTCCCCCATACCCACACCTACCTTGTTTCTGTTCTATTCCCCCCATACCCACACCTACCTTGTTTCTGTTCTGTTCTCCCTCATACCCACACCTACCTTGTTTCTATTCTATTCCCCCATACCCACACCTACCTTGTTTCTGTTCTATTCCCCCCATACCCACACCTACCTTGTTTCTGTTCTGTTCCCCCTCATGCCCAAACCTACCTTGTTTCTATTCTATTCCCCCATACCCACACCTACCTTGTTTCTGTTCTATTCCCCCCATACCCACACCTACCTTGTTTCTGTTATGTTCTCCCTCATACCCACACCTACCTTGTTTCTATTATATTCCCCCATACCCACACCTACCTTGTTTCTGTTCTGTTCCCCCCATACCCACACCTACCTTGTTTCTGTTCTGTTCCCCCTCATACCCACACCTACCTTGTTTCTATTCTATTCCCCCATACCCACACCTACCTTGTTTATGTTATATTCCTCCCCATATCCACACCTACACTGTTTCTGTTCTATTCCCCCCATACCCATACCTACCTTGTTTCTGTTCTGTTCCCCCCATACCCACACCTACCTTGTTTCTGTTCTATTCCCCCATACCCACACCTACCTTGTTTCTGGTCTGTTCCCCCCATACCCACACCTACCTTGTTTCTGTTCTATTCCCCCCATACCCACATCTACCTTGTTTCTGTTCTATTCCCCCCATACCCACACCTACCTTGTTTCTGTTCTATTCCCCCCCATACCCACACCTACCTTGTTTCTGGTCTATTCCTCCTATACCCACACCTACCTTGTTTCTGTTCTATTCCCCCCATACCCACACCTACCTTGTTTCTGTTCTATTCCCCCCAAACCCACACCTACCTTGTTTCTGGTCTATTCCCCCATACCCACACCTACCTTGTTTCTGTTCTATTCCCCCCATACCCACACCTACCTTGTTTCTGTTCTATTCCCCCCATACCCACACCTACCTTGTTTCTGGTCAATTCCCCCCTATACCCACACCTACCTTGTTTCTGTTTCTTAGTCGACAAACCCCAACTGGGTATTGCGCAGTAGTTTGTTAACTACTCTTGAGTTCCTTCCCCAACATGTCCCACTTCACGTCCACCCTGGCATCTGCTGCTGGTGCTGTGGTGGTTACTGCCACTGTGAGCGTGGTAACGGTTACTGCAGCTACTGCAGTGGTTGATGACAAGTTGTCAATGTCACTCTTGCATTGGCCACAGCCAATCCACATCCAGTGGCTATTTGTATATGAAAAACAATCCTCTTTCAGGGATTATTATGTACATGAACCTATCATGATACCTTCTGTGACACACACACACATGGAGGCCTGACAGCTCAGTCCCCCCCATTCAAGTCAACCCTATCTCTCTGTCACCAGAGCTAACTGACAGAGACACGCCTCAGTAATGTCATCAGGGATGAAGTCCCAACCTGATTACTCTGCCAACCTCTGATCATCACTCCAGCTACCGCCTCCGTGTTACCGTGGCGACCAGGCAGTTTGTAAATTGAGAGCGAAAATGGCACAGTTGGGGGTTAATCTGAAATTATTAAAGAAATCTATATAAGACATTATAAACCAGCTCGATTGATGACAGTTGTGTGTTGCATGGTTATATTGAGGCAAGAGTGATCAGTAAAGTATGTCGTAGCTTAACGGTCCATCCTCAAATTGATTCTTTCACACGTCTAGTTTCAGACTCATTTTGTGAAAAAACAAACATCTAGTATCAACGTCGACATGCTAGCTCTAGTGTCCACTACGACATGCTAACTTTAGTATCCACTACGACATGCCAGCTCTAGTATCCACTACGACATGCTAGCTTTAGTATCCACTACGACATGCCAGCTCTAGTATCCACTACGACATGCTAGCTCTAGTATCCACTACAACATGCCAGCTCTAGTATCCACTACGACATGCTAGCTTTAGTATCCACTACGACATGCCAGCTCTAGTATCCACTACAACATGCCAGCTCTACTATCCACTACGACATGCTAGCTCTAGTATCCACTATGACATGCCAGCTCTCGTATCCACTACAACATGCCAGCTCTAGTATCCACTACGACATGCTAGCTCTAGTATCCACTATGACATGCTAGCTCTAGTATCCACTATGACATGCTAGCTCTGGTATCCACTACGACATGCTAGCTCTAGTATCCACTATGACATGCTAGCTCTAGTATCCACTACGACACGCCAGCTCTGGTATCCACTACGACATGCCAGCTCTGGTATCCACTATGACATGCCAGCTCTGGTATCCACTATGACATGCTAGCTCTGGTATCCACTATGACATGCCAGCTCTGGTATCCACTATGACATGCCAGCTCTGGTATCCACTATGACATGCTAGCTCTGGTATCCACTATGACATGCCAGCTCTGGTATCCACTATGACATGCCAGCTCTGGTATCCACTATGACATGCCAGCTCTGGTATCCACTATGACATGCTAGCTCTGGTATCCACTATGACATGCCAGCTCTGGTATCCACTATGACATGCCAG
This sequence comes from Lamellibrachia satsuma, assembly GCA_033239005.1. Lineage (NCBI taxonomy): Eukaryota > Metazoa > Annelida > Polychaeta > Sabellida > Siboglinidae > Lamellibrachia > Lamellibrachia satsuma. The sequence goes on along the minus strand of BSQZ01000073.1, from coordinate 831,848 downwards.
CTCTGGTATCCACTATGACATTATTATGCTCATTAATGATGTCTTCTGTCTGCAATTTTCCATGAAGTCCTTTGTGCTGGTAATGATGTTACAACAAAATATTCAGAATATTTTTCTTAGAGAGCTGCTATGGAATACGAATGCCTTGTCTCTGGAAAACTCACATTAGTTTATGATGACTGCATCACATCACATCATGGTTACTGAAGCTTGCTTTATTCATGGCTTAAAGCAAATTACAGCTGTGGAGTTGATTGGGTTTAAATTGATTCCATCAGGCTCTATTGGATCCGACTTGTCAACAGCAATTGGCCAGTTATGTTAGTTATTTCATAGTGTGAGAAAATAAACACAATTTAACCACATAGATATAAAATCTGTGCTTTAAGCCGTTGTTCCCAGTAAGTGTAGTTGATGTAATAAAATAGTAAGGTAAAATTATGTCGCACTACAGTGATCCAAACGGTGGACACGTCCGTGTTATACTGTCCAATCTTTGTAGTACTGTCCATTCACGTGAGGTTTATGACAGGATAGTACAACAAGGAATAGTGATCTGTTCAGTGGACACGTCCATGCTGTACTGTCCAATCTATGTAGTACTGTCCATTCATGTGAGGTTTATGACAGGACAGTACAACAAGGAATAGTGATCTGTTCAGTGGACACATCCATGCTGTACTGTCCAATCTATGTAGTACTGTCCATTCATGTGAGGTTTATGACAGGATAGTACAACAAGGAATAGTGATCTGTTCAGTGGACACGTCCATGCTGTACTGTCCAATCTATATAGTACTGTCCATTCATGTGAGGTTTATGACAGGACAGTACAACAAGGAATAGTGATCTGTTCAGTGGACACGTCCATGCTGTACTGTCCAATCTATGTAGTACTGTCCATTCATGTGAGGTTTATGACAGGATAGTACAACAAGGAATAGTGATCTGTTCAGTGGACACGTCCATGCTGTACTGTCCAATCTATGTAGTACTGTCCATTCCTGTGAGGTTTATGACTGGACAGTACAACAAGGAATAGTGATCTGTTCAGTGGACACGTCCATGCTGTACTGTCCAATCTATGTAGTACTGTCCATTCCTGTGAGGTTTATGACTGGACAGTACAACAAGGAATAGTGATCTGTTCAGTGGACACGTCCATGCTGTACTGTCCAATCTATGTAGTACTGTCCATTCCTGTGAGGTTTATGACTGGACAGTACAACAAGGAATAGTGATCTGTTCAGTGGACACGTCCATGCTGTACTGTCCAATCTATGTAGTACTGTCCATTCCTGTGAGGTTTATGACAGGACAACACAACAAGGAATAGTGATCTGTTCAGTGGACACGTCCATGCTGTACTGTCCAATCTATGTAGTACTGTCCATTCCTGTGAGGTTTATGACAGGACAACACAACAAGGAATAGTGATCTGTTCAGTGGACACGTCCATGCTGTACTGTCCAATCTATGTAGTACTGTCCATTCCTGTGAGGTTTATGACAGGACAACACAACAAGGAATAGTGATCTGTTCAGTGGACACATCCATGCTGTATCATCCAATCTATGTAGTACTGTCCATTCCTGTGAGGTTTATGACAGGACAACACAAAAAGGAATAGTGATCTGTTCAGTGGACACATCCATGCTGTATCATCCAATCTATGTAGTACTGTCCATTCATGTGAGGTTTATGACAGGACAACACAACAAGGAATAGTGATCTGTTCAGTGGACACATCCATGCTGTATCATCCAATCTATGTAGTACTGTCCATTCATGTGAGGTTTATGACAGGACAACACAACAAGGAATAGTGATCTGTTCAGTGGACACATCCATGCTGTATCATCCAATCTATGTAGTACTGTCCATTCATGTGAGGTTTATGACAGGACAACACAACAAGGAATAGTGATCTGTTCAGTGGACACATCCATGCTGTATCATCCAATCTATGTAGTACTGTCCATTCATGTGAGGTTTATGACAGGACAGTACAACAAGGAATAGTGATCTGTTCAGTGGACACATCCATGCTGTATCATCCAATCTATGTAGTACTGTCCATTCATGTGAGGTTTATGACAGGACAACACAACAAGGAATAGTGATCTGTTCAGTGGACACATCCATGCTGCACTGTCCAATCTATGTAGTACTGTCCATTCATGTGAGGTTTATGACAGGATAGTACAACAAGGAATAGTGATCTGTTCAGTGGACACATCCATGCTGTACTGTCTAATCTATGTAGTACTGTCCATTCCTGTGAGGTTTATCACAGGATAGTACAACAAGGAATAGTGATCTGTTCAGTGGACACATCCATGCTGTACTGTCCAATCTATGTAGTACTGTCCATTCATGTGAGGTTTATCACAGGATAGTACAACAAGGAATAGTGATCTGTTCAGTGGACACGTCCATGCTGTACTGTCCAATCTATGTAGTACTGTCCATTCATGTGAGGTTTATGACTGGACAGTACAACAAGGAATAGTGATCTGTTCAGTGGACACGTCCATGCTGTACTGTCTAATCTATGTAGTACTGTCCATTCCTGTGAGGTTTATGACTGGACAGTACAACAAGGAATAGTGATCTGTTCAGTGGACACGTCCATGCTGTACTGTCCAATCTATGTAGTACTGTCCATTCCTGTGAGGTTTATGACAGGATAGTACAACAAGGAATAGTGATCTGTTCAGTGGACACGTCCATGGTGTACTGTCCAATCTATGTAGTACTGTCCATTCCTGTGAGGTTTATGACAGGATAGTACAACAAGGAATAGTGATCTGTTCAGTGGACACGTCCATGCTGTACTGTCCAATCTATGTAGTACTGTCCATTCCTGTGAGGTTTATCACAGGATAGTACAACAAGGAATAGTGATCTGTTCAGTGGACACGTCCATGCTGTACTGTCCAATCTATGTAGTACTGTCCATTCCTGTGAGGTTTATCACAGGATAGTACAACAAGGAATAGTGATCTGTTCAGTGGACACATCCATGCTGTACTGTCCAATCTATGTAGTACTGTCCATTCATGTGAGGTTTATGACTGGACAGTACAACAAAGAGTAGCGTTATATATTGTTTATTATAAATTTCACACATGACAATAAATGGGACAGCTGTGACACCCAAAGATAGGCTGCGAGCCCCGGATGTTCACATGACCAGACATGGTCCTGTGTCATCTACTCGGTCATGATCACGTGACTGCAGCCCCATGACCAGACTATCCTGGGGTCTGCAACTATCTGGGTGTCGATCTGACCCAAAGAGATTCAAGCCAGCGTATCACTGGCTGCGAACAGTTACCATTCCTTTATTCTAAAGGAAACTCCTTTATATTCCTGAAATTTTTTATGGCAAGAAAAATGCCCTGAAATGTGCAGAATTCCTTTATTTCCACTCAGGAAATTGCTAAATTGTCTGGAATTTTCACCAAGGAAGTATGTACTAAATTGTGAATTTTTCACATCTGATTTTGAGTGAACATGTCTTGTCCAAATGTTATCAGCTTGCTAGCCAGTGTTTGTGTAGGACTAATCCGGGAAGTCACAGTGGACCCAACATTTCTTTAAAGACTTAAAAACTCCCGTAAAATCTTTAAAAAGTTCCATTATTTTTTTTAAATCCTTTAAATTCATTTATTTTTTTTTTAAAATATTCCTTTTAAATTCTTTATTTTATTCAAGGATGATACCACCCTTAAAAAAATCACTGCTGAAGTTTTCAAGCTTTGAATTGTGTTCCACAAGGTCTTGTAAGACCAACATTCACAAAGCCAGTCCTTGCGCTGTCTGGTGACATTCAGGCAACTGAAATATGATTGTCAATGATGTTGCTTGACTGAACAGCAGGGGTGAAGCCATTCACTGCCGTTACTTAGCGAGGAACGGAATGAAGGAAGTCATTAGACTGCAACAGTCGTGGGTTGATTGACTGGCCAGCATGGTCCCGCGGTGACATTTTGTGGCGGTATCGAGATATTCACTGCTGATTTAACCATTAGATAAATTATGGTTGTGTTGAAAAAATGGATCAATATCACTTTGCTGTCTGATGTCTAAGTCACTTGTGTTTTGAAAGGAATGGAATCGCATGCAAAGAACCTGCAATAAATTAGTTTTGCTGTTTGATAAATGTGTTTGACATTTATGGTGCTAGGAATAATGGCTTGATTGTGCCTCGTATTAGTGGAGTATTACTGTGCCTGAGTTTAGTTAAAGCACATGTAAACTGTGATTTTTTCTTGGAATGAATGCACTCTTGAGAATCGACCTGATATATCTACCCAGCATGCAATATCTACCCAGCATGCAATATTGTGACAATGTTAAGAAGAATGTATTTTTAAACTTTAACAATTATGTGTCCTTCCAAAAATGTTCAGTTGACGTGCCAACTACAAAAAATTCCCATTGTTTTGTCGTTGGTGAAACAGGCTAACCCTGCTATATCCTAAATGTTCCCTTGGGAAGAATCCCTATGAAGAAACCAACCCAGTATCTCGCTCACTCCTTCAAATACCGTCTGCATTTTTCCATGAGTTTTAATCAGAAACTTATGATGTGCTGACAGAGAGGATTTGCCTTGCTGCGTAGTCAGATTAAACAGGTGTTTTGGAATGTCAGCGTGGATTGATTTTCGTCTTTCGGATTAACATTGTAACCTGCGAAGGCTGCCGTGCCTATAAACACAGTGTTAGCTTATGCAAGATCTTGTCAGATTTTGAGCATTGGACCTGTATTCAACTGCAGAATTCCTCATACTCATGTTGTGATTATTACATTTGATGTAGTTTGAATTCAGAGCAAAGTGATTCAATATAAAGTGTTTGTAAGCTCTTTAGGTGTATTTATTTATTGTAAAGTGGATAAGGGACACATTATGTTTACATTCAGGTTGTAAATCATGTGCTATGTTTACACCCTGCTTGTAAACCATGTGTTACATTTACAATCTGCTTATAAATTGTGTTGTGTTTACATTCTGTTTGTAAACCATGTGTTGTGTTTATACTCTACTTGTAAACCATGTGTTATGTTTACATTATGCTTGTAAACCATGTGTTGTGTTTACACTCTGCTTGTAAACCATGTGTTATGTTTACATTCTGTTTATAAACCATGTGTTGTGTTTACACTCTACTTGTAAACCATGTGTTATGTTTACATTATGCTTGTATACCATGTGTTGTGTTTACACTCTCCTTGTAAATCGTGTTATGTTTACATTCTGTTTGTAAACCATGTGTTGTGTTTACACTCTGCTTGTAAACCATGTGTTATGTTTACATTCTGTTTGTAAACCATGTGTTGTGCTTACACTCTACTTGTAAACCATGTGTTATGTTTACATTCTGCTTGTAAACCATGTGTTGTGTTTACACTCTGCTTGTAAATCATGTGCTATGTTTACATTCTGTTTGTAAACCATGTGTTGTGTTTACACTCTACTTGTAAACCATGTGTTATGTTTACATTATGATTGTAAACCATATGTTGTGTTTACACTCTGCTTGTAAACCATGTGTTATGTTTACATTCTGTTTGTAAACCATGTGTTGTGTTTACACTCTACTTGTAAACCATGTGTTATGTTTACACTCTGCTTGTAAACCATGTGTTGTGTTTACACTCTGCTTGTAAACCATGTGTTATGTTTACATTCTGCTTGTAAACCATGTGTTGTGTTTACACTCTACTTGTAAACCATGTGTTATGTTTACACTCTGCTTGTAAACCATGTGTTGTGTTTACACTCTGCTTGTAAACCATGTGTTATGTTTACATTCTGCTTGTAAACCATGTGTTGTGTTTACACTCTGCTTGTAAACCACATGTTGTGTTTACACTCAGCTTATAAACCATGTGTTGTGTTTACACTCTACTTGTAAACCATGTGTTATGTTTACACTCTGCTTGTAAACCATGTGTTGTGTTTACACTCTGCTTGTAAACCATGTGTTATGTTTACATTCTGCTTGTAAACCATGTGTTGTGTTTACACTCTACTTGTAAACCATGTGTTATGTTTACACTCTGCTTGTAAACCATGTGTTGTGTTTACACTCTGCTTGTAAACCATGTGTTATGTTTACATTCTGCTTGTAAACCATGTGTTGTGTTTACACTCTGCTTGTAAACCATGTGTTGTGTTTACACTCAGCTTATAAACCATGTGTTGTGTTTACACTCAGCTTATAAACCATGTGTTGTGTTTACACTCAGCTTATAAACCATGTGCTGTATTTTCAATGCAGACCAACTGCAACAAAAATATCAGTTAACATTGAATGCGAACAGCCAGTGTAGATAAGCTGAGGTAGGCTTTTGTGATTACATTGATAACTGATTTTTGCTTTTAAGTTTTACGCATAATAACATTAAAATGCTTTTTCGTTGTTTAGTTGGAGAGCAGTTGTCGCAGTCAGTGAAGTACACCAAGGATACCCCCAATGTCAGGTAAAACATGTCTTCTTCCCTTGTTTCCTCTCTGGATGGACATCACTTCCTCCCAAACTCTTCTGCTTATGAAGTGTTTTATACATGCCTGCCCGCCCGCCTGCCTGCCTGCCCGCCCGCCCGCCCACCTCTGCCCGCCCACCCGCCCGCCTCTGCCCGCCCGCCCGCCCGCCCGCCCGCCCGCCTGCCTGACTGCCTGCATACATAGTTTTACGTGCCATCCATACATACACTGGCCTTGCTATAAGGACTCCCGGTGTAAGGAACATCCACTTAAAATGAACTTTGAAATCCCCTTTCTGACCCGCACTGTCTCATTTACCCGTGGATGTAAGGAACACTGGGTACAGGGAACAGTTTGTTCCAACATGTTCCTTAACGTGTGTGTCCACTGTATTGTAAAATCTTGTTAAATCTATATTTATGTATAAGATATATAATAAATATATATTTATAGCAATAACAGAACAAGTCAAAATCCAGGAGTTGTTTGCACCATTCTTGCCTGTCATTAGTCTGCAACACTAGCTTTGTGCCACTCCTGCCTGTCATTAGTCTGCTACACTAGCTTTGTGACATTCCTACCTGTCATTAGTCTGCTACACTAGCTTTGTGACATTCCTACCTGTCATTAGTCTGCTACACTAGCTTTGTGACATTCCTACCTGTCATTAGTATGCTACACTAGCTTTGTGACATTCCTACCTGTCATTAGTCTGCTACACTAGCTTTGTGACATTCGTACCTGTCATTAGTCTGCTACACTAGCTTTGTGCCACTCCTGCCTGTCATTAGTCTGCTACATTAGCTTTGTGCCACTCCTGCCTGTCATTAGTCTGCTACATTAGCTTTGTGCCACTCCTGCCTGTCATTAGTCTGCTACACTAGCTTTGTGCCACTCCTGCCTGTCATTAGTCTGCTACATTAGCTTTGTGCCACTCCTGCCTGTCATTAGTCTGCTACATTAGCTTTGTGACATTCCTACCTGTCATTAGTCTGCTACACTAGCTTTGTGACATTCCTGTCTGTCATTAGTCTGCAACACTAGCTTTGTGACATTCCTGTCTGTCATTAGTCTGCTACACTAGCTTTGTGACATTCGTACCTGTCATTATGTTAATATGTTTAATTACCACTATATTTGACTTTTAGCCACCAGCAACATTCATCTCTGGTAATGCCCTTCCTGTTGGTACAGACACCCGTTCCAGTTACCACTATATTTGACTTTTAGCCACCAGCAACATTCATCTCTGGTATTGCCCTTCCTGTTGGTACAGACACCCGTTCCAGTTACCACTATATTTGACTTTTAGCTACCAGCAACATTCATCTCTGGTATTGCCCTTCCTGTTGGTACAGACACCCGTTCCAGTTACCACTATATTTGACTTTTAGCCACCAGCAACATTCATCTCTGGTATTGCCCTTCCTGTTGGTACAGACACCCGTTCCAGTTACCACTATATTTGACTTTTAGCCACCAGCAACATTCATCTCTGGTAATGCCCTTCCTGTTGGTACAGACACCCATTCCAGTTACCACTATATTTGACTTTTAGCCACCAGCAACATTCATCTCTGGTAATGCCCTTCCTGTTGGTACAGACACCCGTTCCAGTTACCACTATATTTGACTTTTAGCCACCAGCAACATTCATCTCTGGTATTGCCCTTCCTGTTGGTACAGACACCCGTTCCAGTTACCACTATATTTGACTTTTAGCCACCAGCAACATTCATCTCTGGTATTGCCCTTCCTGTTGGTACAGACACCCGTTCCAGTTACCACTATATTTGACTTTTAGCCACCAGCAACATTCATCTCTGGTATTGCCCTTCCTGTTGGTACAGACACCCGTTCCAGTTACCACTATATTTGACTTTTAGCCACCAGCAACATTCATCTCTGGTATTGCCCTTCCTGTTGGTACAGACACCCGTTCCAGTTACCACTATATTTGACTTTTTAGCCACCAGCAACATTCATCTCTGGTATTGCCCTTCCTGTTGGTACAGACACTCGTTCCAGTTACCACTATATTTGACTTTTAGCCACCAGCAACATTCATCTCTGGTATTGCCCTTCCTCTTGGTACAGACACCGTTCAGTTACCACTATATTTGACTTTTAGCCACCAAACATTCATCTCTGGTAATGCCCTTCCTGTTGGTACAGACACCTTCCAGTTACCACTATATTTGACTTTTAGCTACCAGCAACATTCATCTCTGTGATGCCCTTCCTGTTGGTACAGACACCCGTTCAGTTACCACTATATTTAACTTTTAGCTACCAGCAACATTCATCTCTGGTATTGCCCTTCCTGTTGGTACAGACACCCGTTCCAGTTACCACTATATTTGACTTTTAGCCACCAGCAACATTCATCTCTGGTATTGCCCTTCCTGTTGGTACAGACACTCGTTCCAGTTACCACTATATTTGACTTTTAGCTACCAGCAACATTCATCTCTGGTAATGCCCTTCCTGTTGGTACAGACACTCGTTCCAGTTACCACTATATTTGACTTTTAGCCACCAGCAACATTCATCTCTGGTATTGCCCTTCCTGTTGGTACAGACACCCGTTCCAGTTACCACTATATTTGACTTTTAGCCACCAGCAACATTCATCTCTGGTATTGCCCTTCCTGTTGGTACAGACACCCGTTCCAGTTACCACTATATTTGACTTTTAGCCACCAGCAACATTCATCTCTGGTATTTGCCACACACAGTCTTCAAGGCTCAGCAACATTCATCTCTGGTATTGCCCTTCCTAAAATGTGTTCACTCCACATAGTTGACCAATCAAATCTGTCACTGATGTTGTCATAGGCCTTTGGTGTTACACTCAAGGTCAAGCCTATTTCCAGCTGCAAAAGCTTTATTACATAGTTAGGTGCCACTGAAATTATCTTTGATGTTCTGTCAGAAATCTATACAGAGTGTTATCCATGCTCACATACAGAGTGTTATCCATGCTCACGCACAGAGTGTTATCCATGCTCATGTACAGAGTGTTATCCATGCTCACATGCAGAGTGTTATCCATGCTCACGCACAGAGTGTTATCCATGCTCATGTACAGAGTGTTATCCATGCTCACATACAGAGTGTTATCCATGCTCACACACAGAGTGTTATCCATGCTCACATGCACAGAGTGTTATGCATGCTCACATGCACAGAATGTTATCCATGCTCACATGCACAGAATGTTATCCATGCTCACACACAGAATGTTATCCATGCTCACGCACAGAGTGTTATCCATGCTCATGTACAGAGTGTTATCCATGCTCACATACAGAGTGTTATCCATGCTCACATACAGAGTGTTATCCATGCTCACATACAGAGTGTTATCCATGCTCACATACAGAGTGTTATCCATGCTCACATACAGAGTGTTATCCATGCTCACGCACAGAGTGTTATCCATGCTCATGTACAGAGTGTTATCCATGCTCACATACAGAGTGTTATCCATGCTCACACACAGAGTGTTATCCATGCTCACATGCACAGAGTGTTATGCATGCTCACATGCACAGAATGTTATCCATGCTCACATGCACAGAATGTTATCCATGCTCACATGCACAGAGTGTTATCCATGCTCATGTACAGAGTGTTATCCATGCTCACATACAGAGTGTTATCCATGCTCACACACAGAGTGTTATCCATGTGCACATACGTAGTGTTATCCGTGCTTACATACAGAGTGTTATCCATGCTCACATACAGAGTGTTATCCATGCTCACATACAGAGTGTTATCCATGCTCACACACTGAGTGTTATCCATGCTCACATACATAGTGTTATCCATGCTCACATACAGAGTGTTATCCATGCTCACATACAGAGTGTTAGCCATGCTCACACACAGAGTTTTATCCATGCTCACATACAGTGTTATCCATGCTCACACACAGAGTGTTATCCATGCTCACATACAGTGTTATCCATGCTCACATACAGAGTGTTATCTATGCTCACATACAGAGTGTTATCCATGCTCACATACAAAGTGTTATCCATGCTCACACACAGTGTTATCCATGCTCACATACAGTGTTATCCATGCTCACACACAGAGTGTTATCCATGCTCACATACAAAGTGTTATCCATAACCTTATGTTAAAACTAAAAAATTGTTTGGTAAAAAATTATTTAGAAGTTTGTTCGATGGTTTTACCAAAACTAAGTAGCAAATTTGAAAAAAAGTTAACCTGTCATAGTCAGTACTATCAACTGCGTCTTGCAGGTTGCTGATGCAGGTGTATGAGGCATGTGTACACGCAGTGCTACACGCCATCACTGTTTACACACAGACTCTCAGCGCCAGCAAGGTCAGTGGTCTAATATAAAACACAGGCATCCTATTTATAGAGTGTGTTGTCTATAATTTTACCTTTATTGTCTGGGATGCAGTAGTGAGTTTTTGTCTGGACTATTTTGTAATTGCGCATTGATATATAAAAGTAAATGCAAGAAACTGACGTTTTTTTAATGCAGACTATTTTACATTGAATGATTATTTAAAAGAACAATCAATGTAGCTGTTCTGAACAGAGTTCTAATCACTGGAAATTTGTCTTCATATTATATAACTGCTAATGGCAAAAGAAAATAATAAAGCATGCTAAACAAGGTTTTATTTAATAGTTCAAAGCATAACTATTATTGCATAAGTTAAATGCAATAGTTTTTCTGTATAACCATACAAACTGTAATACTCAGCTACTGTAATGATGCCATGAGTAATTGTTACACAATGGATGGCGCCACGCATCACACGATGATACCACAGCTTGTGCTAGATGACGCCACATATCACAGTAAATGTTGCTGCAGTTCTCACTAGGTGGTGCCACTGGTCACCCTAAATGATGCCGTAGCACTCACTAGATGGTGCCACACAATGGATGCCGCAAAACAGCTAGGCCATAATAATGAAGCATTTTTTAATATAACTGCTGCTAAGCAAGAAATTTGATAATGTCCTCTAATATGATACAATACCACCCACTTCCCAAAGTATCACGGCTACTGTGATTGCACAGAGAGGGGTTAATACCCTTGAGACATCTCATGCCAACTCAAATAATATAAATAAATTTGCCAACAAAGTGTGTCTTAGTAATTAGTGACACAGTTGCATAATTGTGGTATGATTACAGTATGTTAACTTTGTAATGGCAGTCCTCGAAATGTGCAGTTCTGTGTAAATGGTTGCCATTTCAAAGTTATTTCACACTTTGTTTGTGGAGAGTTGCTCCATAATTAATTACTCATTAATTAAATCTGGCATTGTTTTGAAAATGTTCATTTCAATCTACTTGTTAAACTGACAGTATTATGTTAAATGTTGTATTTTTACATTAACTGTAAGTAATTTAAATATAATAACTGTTGTCGTGTTTCCCAGGCTCAGGAAGAAGCCAGGAAGGAACTGCAGGAGTTCTGTCGACAGAGAGATGTGCCAATCAACCCTGCCCACATCAGAAACACGTAAGTCATTTAGTTACATACAGCACAGCAGTCTTTGCCACATCATAATATTAGTTTGATTAGTTATAAGAGCAGTTCATCTAAAGGTAATAATACCTTGAAAAGTTGCAAGTTAGTTATGACAGTTACTTTAGTGGAGATATGTTATGGACAAATGTTTAGACAATAATCCATACAAAATATAACTACAAGTGAATATTACTTCTAATTATATAAATTATGCAACATTGTAACACTTTATACAATAATCCATACAAAATATAAGTACATCAAGTGAATATTACTTCTAATTATATCAATTTTGCAACATTGTAACGCTTTATACAATAATCTATACAAAATATAAGTACATCAAGTGAATATTACTTCTAATTATATAAATTATGTAACATTGTACAGTATGTATGTTGATTGTGCAGTATGTATGATGAAATCAACTTATTTATAAAATGTTTCAAATAAATATTGCACTTTGTTATTTTGATTGGTCAGTTGTGGTTTTCATGTGTTTATAAGATTTCATACATTCTTACATTCACTGCTGTTGTACTATGTAATATTTTTGTACTTGTGTCAGTTAGTTCCTTCCTTGTTGGTTTCAGAAAATACGTTGAGTTCCAGCTGGATGCTGTTGATAGCTACAGCAGGTGTGTGTGCGTTCTTCTGAGAAAAAGTAGATATGGCTTTTCAAGCGAATATATCTCCCAGAGGGCGATGGGTGTTTTTGTTTTTGTCTAAGGATTGGATAATGTTTTTTTACCAGCACAACAGTGCCTTTTTGACAGCAGTTGAAATACGTGTTTGTGTAATGAACAATAAGTATGAAACCCAATGTTATGTTTCACTTATTATTGACACTCTATACCAGGTGTCTCATGTACAGCATCAGTGATGTGTACATGACAGCATGCATGTTAGATGTGTACATGACAGCATGCATGTTAGATGTGTACATGACAGCATGCATGTTAGATGTGTACATGACAGCATGCATGTTAGATGTGTACATGACAGCATGCATGTTAGATGTGTACCTGACAGCATGCATGTTAGATGTGTACGTGAACACTACAACCATCCAACCAACAGCACAACCATCCAACACCACAAACAACCAACACCACATCCAGCCAACCAACACCACAACCAGCCAACCAACACCACAACCAGCCAACTAACACCATAACCATTACCACAGTTACAGCCACCATTGACATCACCACTATTAATATCACTGCCACCACCTTTCATGCCCTGATCCTGTTGACCATTGCAGAGTTGAGCCGCTGACCGAAGGTCAGTGCAGTCTGCTAGTGAAGGTGGTCACTCTCACTGTCTATGACGTTCCCTCGACTCAGTCTAAGAAGTCTCTCGGCTCAGTCTGCTTCGCTGAGTCATTTCTCGACTCAACAATACAAGTCGTCCAGCCAGGTACTTTCGTCCATCTGTCCTAAGAAATTAAATGTGTTTAGAATAGCCTTGTTGTGTATAACAAATAGATAGATTTACTGTGAATTTTTTTGCTTTTGAAGAGGAAAAAGCAGTAGTTCCCTTGTGTTGCACTGTTAGGCTGATTTTGTTTTGAATGGTGGTGGTTGCCTTCCCAGGATGCACTCTTTGTTAAACTGACTGCGCAAATAACTGATTCGCAATGTGCTGCATAAACTGAGGAGGGAGTTGTAAGAGCTTCTTCAGCATTCTTCCTTTTACAATATAACTGATTCACAATGTGCTGCATGAACCGAGGGAGGGAGTTGTAAGAGCTTCTTCAGCATTCTTCCTTTTACAATATAACTGATTCACGATATGCTGCATGAACCGAGGGAGGGAGTTGTAAGAGCTTCTTCAGCATTCTTCCTTTTACAATATAACTGATTCACGATGTGCTGCATGAACCGAGGGAGGGAGTTGTAAGAGCTTCTTCAGCATTCTTCCTTTTACAATATAACTGATTCACGATGTGCTGCATCAACCGAGGGAGGGAGTTGTAAGAGCTTCTTCAGCATTCTTCCTTTTACAATATAACTGATTCACGATATGCTGCATGAACCGAGGGAGGGAGTTGTAAGAGCTTCTTCAGCATTCTTCCTTTTACAATATAACTGATTCACGATATGCTGCATGAACCGAGGGAGGAAGTTGTAAGATCTTCTTCAGCATTCTTCCTTTTACAATATTCACGATGTGCTGCATGAACCGAAGAGGGAGTTGTAAGATCTTCTTCAGCATTCTTCCATTTACAATATAACTGATTCACGATGTGCTGCATGAACCGAGGGAGGGAGTTGTAAGATCTTCTTCAGCATTCTTCCTTTTACAATATAACTGATTCACGATATGCTGCATGAACCGAGGGAGGGAGTTGTAAGAGCTTCTTCAGCATTCTTCCTTTTACAATATAACTGATTCACGATGTGCTGCATGAACCGAGGGAGGGAGTTGTAAGATCTTCTTCAGCTTTCTTCCTTTTACAATATTCACGATGTGCTGCATGAACCGAAGAGGGAGTTGTAAGATATCCTTCAGCATTCTTCCATTTACAATATAACTGATTCACAATGTGCTGCATGAACCGAGGGAGGGAGTTGTAAGATCTTCTTCATCATTCTTCCTTTTACAATATAACTGATTCACGATGTGCTGCTTGAACCGAGGAGGGAGTTGTAAGAGCTTCTTCAGCATTCTTTCTTTTACAGTGCAGTCCTCAATTATTTTATGGTAACATTTCTGCATTATTTATGTATTTGTCATTACTACAATCTAATTAGAATATATTGGTCATGATTTTTGAGTGAATATTTTGTAAAGTGAATCAGTTGATAGAATATGCAGAGAATACAAACAAACAGTCGTGGTTTGCAGATGGTGACACAGAAATCAGCGGAGAAAGCATAATTCACACCCGCCACATTCCATACTTCCTCAGCTGGCCGGTAGGTGGCGCTTGTTTTCTTGTAAATTTCAAACAAGCTTTGCGGAGGCTTGGTTTCTGTCGTTAGAGTCCTTATGTTCTTCCTTGTTCTTTCACTACTTTTATCTAAGCCTGCTCATCAAAAACCAAGGGACAAATTACTTTCTGCACCTTATGGAATTGGGTGTCATTTTAATTGTCATAACATATGGGGTGTCATTTTAATTGTCATAACATATGGGGTGTCATTTTAATTGTCATAACATGGGGTGTCATTTTAATTATCATGACATATGGGGTGTCATTTTAATGGTCATGACATATGGGGTGTCATTTTAATTGTCATGACATATGGGGTGTCATCTTAATGGTCATGACATATTGGGTGTCATTTTAATGGTCATGACATGGGGTGTCATTTTAATTGTCATAACATATGGGGTGTCATTTTAATTGTCATAACATAAGGGGTGTCATTTTAATTGTCATAACATATGGGGTGTCATTTTAATTGTCATAACATGGGGTGTCATTTTAATTGTCATAACATATGGGATGTCATTTTAATTGTCATGACATATGGGGTGTCATTTTAATTGTCATGACATATGGGGTGTCATTTTAATTGTCATGACATATGGGGTGTCATCTTAATGGTCATGACTTATTGGGTGTCATTTTAATGGTCATGACATATGGGGTGTCATTTTAATTGTCATAACATATGGGGTGTCATTTTAATTGTCATAACATATGGGGTGTCATTTTAATTGTCATAACATACATAAACTTGTAGTACACATATTTTCGCTATGACCTGCTAGCTTGTTTGCGCAAATGTGTTATCTAGTTTTGAAGACATCATCAGATAAACTATAAAATTATGTTTTACTGGATCCAGTAAAAATTTGGGTGAAAAAAGGCTAAAGTGGTCGGGCTCTATATACTATCTTTTGCATAAGGATACGTGCACTTTTACAATTTAAGTTACTCGAATGAATGATCAAAGTTAAGTTCTTTCAATGATTTTGACAAAAGTATGCAATCTTTTAGTGAACTGACTGTACAGTGTACCTGATTTATGATGGGCTAAATCAATTGAGGGCAGGGAGTTTTATTGTGAAGATCATTTATTGACGAGGCCGACAGACCTTGTGAAGATACAGTAGGTGACCCCCAGGAAGAGGGTCAGGTGTGAACGTGTCTCAGACCAGACTGTCTGGTCTACTGAACCACTTCCGCGAATAAACCTCGTTTGTCTAATCTTCTCTTACTGTAATGACTGGTAGCCACACCAGGGGGCACCAGTAGTCAACAGGAATGTGAGGTCCTTGATTGGTAGGTTGTTGTAGATAAATAATAATAATAATGAAGCTGCAAATTTGTCCACTAAGCCGGTTAAGTCTATAAGTACAGTGTTATTAAATATTCTAAAATCATTATGATAAATAATCTAACATTATTAAATAATGTTCTAAAATCAATTAATATTGTAAAACATACATATTATAATATCATTATAATAAATATTCTAAAATCACTATTATAAAAATTCTAAAATCATTAGATATTAAGAAATCAGTATTAATGAGTTATTTTGGTGGTTATGATACTGTTGTTGCATAGATGCCCACCCTGGTTGGTCTAATCTTGCAACAGCTGCACTGTTGGAAAGTGTGAAAAGGTTATGTCACTATCTTTATTTAGTTTGAACAGTTTGAATTACATTAATATTGCAGATGATTTGTGTTCCTCAACGGAGGCAGAACAGCAGCGACAGTCATTAATCACACGTACCATATGGTTAATATGTCGTTGCTGTTTAATATATCCATACCTTAACCAATACGACAACATTTTATGATAACCCTGTATTATTATGTAGTAGTTGTACTACCCATTTTATTAAAAGACGATATCATAAGTGAGCAATAATGACTTCATGTTACATTGTTTTTCTTGCTACCTTTCATACAGCATGTTATTACTATTAGTAATATTATAATATAACATGTGAGGTGGCCATTCATTTTGAATTCAAACATTTGATGTTATATTGTGCGAGTAAAGCTAAAAATCAACATTGCAGTGCCTGGTAGAGAGCCCCAGGAGAGATTGAACTAAATACAGGACTTGGTCTTGATATGTCCTATATAGAAGACACTGGTGAGTTTTTATGTCATGATGCTAAAATACACTAGTGCCCTTAATCTCTCCTGGGTTCCTTCTTCCTGTCCCAGATACCTGGTGCAAGGAGTAAATGGGCGCAATTGTGGGAGCACATTTCTAAGATAGGGAAACACAGCGGATTGTTGGGTTGTTTTTGTTTACTGTGCATTAATTTTTTTTACTTAGTCTTGTCACCTTACAGCACAGACCTTCCCAGTCTCCCAGTGGCAGATCTCCCGCTTTTTGGTTACTTTTCAAACATTCTCCCAATCTCCCGATTTCGATACAAATCTCCCACTTCTGTCGTATTTGATTTTTGACATTTGTTTCGTTGATTTTCAGGCTTTTTGTCTTGATTAAATTCATTTACATGCAATGTTATGATATTATTTAATAACTTATGGATGTAAATCAATTTAATAAACCCAAAAAGCTGAACATTGCTTCACTTTCAAATGTTTTTCACAGGTGGCTGGATGCAGAAATAGATGAGAGCTCATGAGTAATTTGGGTAAAAGTCATTCGGTAGGTGGCGCCACCAATGAAACAAATGTGCAAGTGCAGATGGGTCAAATTTGGGGTCACACCGACCCAGGGGGTTAAACAGTGGGGTGTGTGAGTGGTTAGTGGGGTGAGTTTCCTGTTGGGACTTGGCTGTTGTAGTGATTCAGTAATAAGAGTAGAATTTAATAAAAAATACAGAATATTTCCATGGGGGTAATTAAATCGTGCACTGCCATAATTTTTTATATATATTGAAATATGTTACTAATTGAAGAAAGTTACTAATCTAGGGTAGTGTTCTTGTCAGAACATCACTTAACTATATTTATAAATAGTTCTTTTATTAACCTCTACGATCAGTAGTCCATTCGCAGTGTCTGCTGGCACGGTGGTACAGTGGTACAGTGGTGCAGTGGTACAGTGGTACAGTGGTACACTGGTGCAGTGGTACAGTGGTACACTGGTGTAGTGATGCAGTGGTACATTGGTACAGTGGTACAGTGGTACATTGGTTCAGTGGTACAGTGGTAGAGTGATTCAGTGGCACAGTGGTGCACTGATACAATGGTACATTGGTGCAGTGGTGCATTGGTGCAGTGATACATTGGTACAGTGGTACATTGGTTCAGTGGTACAGTGGTGCATTGGTACAGTGGTACATTGGTATAGTGGTGCAGTGGTGTAGTGATGTAGAGGTTCAGTGGTACATTGGTACATTGGTTCAGTGGTGCATTGGTTCAGCGGTACATTGGTTCAGGGGTAAAGTGGTGCAGTGGTACATTGGTACAGTGGTGCAGTGGTACATTGGTACAGTGGTGCATTGGTACAGTGGTACATTGGTACAGTGGTACATTGGTACATTGGTACAGTGGTACAGTGATGCAGTGGTGCAGTGGTACATTGGTACAGTGTGGTGGAGTCGTGCAGTGGTGCACTGCTGTAGTGGTGCAGTAGTGCAGTGGTACATTGGTACAGTGTGGTGGAGTCGTGCAGTGGTGCACTGGTGTAGTCGTGCATTGGTGCACTGGTGTAGTGGTGTAGTGGTGCAATGGTACATTGGTACAGTGGTAAAGTTGTACTATATTAATCTTCATTAGTCTTAGCCAGGGACCCTGCCTTGGACTTTTAATAATCATCTTTATAGACAAAATCTATCCCTATGGAAACAGGCAGCACGCATGCTCGCACGCACACATGCACACCACATATGCATGCAAACACCCACATACTCACGCCCAAACAAATGCATAGAAAGCAAACATGCATGCATGCAAACATGCATGCACACACGTACGCACGCATACCACACATGCCTGCACAGAGAAACACCCACTGCTGTGCCATCTAATAACATAAATATAGGACACTATGTCTTTTGTTTCCTTTCTGTGAACAGTATAACAACTAGTCTCGATGTAACCCCAATCCACTGAACATTATGGCTTCTGAGCATTATACAGAACTGTATAACCAGGTCAAATTGGAAGAACTGTTAATTCATTGTTATCGAGCAGTCTATTAGTATAGGTTTGTGTGTCAGTCGTTGATCTTAAATGACTCATGTTGATATTGGGACTAAGTCCATCATAGTGCGATCTACATCAAATCTTCATAAGAAATTCCAGCATAAATTGTTCACATTCTTTATTTAAAAAGCCAAAAGTGATCCGGCTCTATATATACTATAACATAAAGCTATTAACATTTTTGCAAATTACCACATCTAATGATAAAATTCTTCACATGATTTTAACAGAAGTATTGATTTTTTTTATTAAACTCACTCTGCATATTACTTAAACTGTTCATATAGATTAGAATACCAGTGAACCTGACAGCCATAATCAAAATAATGCAGGTGAACTCTACAAAGCCAAAGTTGATCTAACTCGGAGACTTCCCAGTAATTAATTCCTGTCCTGGTGATGTGTCCCTAACATGCGCCACCGTCTCACCTTGGAACAGCTCCCAGACAGACAGGCTTCAGGTTGTTGCTATCTGACTCTCTGGCTGTGCTTGATATTTGTGATCCTGAGCTAAATATGCCCACTTGTCTCTGATAACTTGTTGGGTGGCCTCTGTCATAGTGGGCTGCCTTTCTGAGTAGTCCTGCTGCCGCTGCTGTGGCTGTCACTGTGCTGCTGCTGCTATGGCTGCCACTGTGCTGCTGCTACTGCTGTGGCTGCCACTGTGCTGCTGCTGCTGTGGCTGCCACTGCTGTGGCTGCCACTGAGCTGCTGCCGCTGCTGTGGCTGCCACTGTGTTGCTGCTACTGCTATGGCTGCCACGGTGCTGCTGCCGCTGACACACATGCATGCACGCACGCACGCACGCACGCAAGCACACACACACAAGTATGTATGATACATTTATTCATTTTTAATTATTGACCAATTTCACTACATATGTTTGAATGCTTATCTCACTATCAACATTATTGCTAAATCCTAAAATAATATATATGCCATCATGCACAATCAATACGACATACATCATCACAGCAAACATGCCAGCCCCCAAATGGTATTTACACAGAATACCTACACTTCACCGACATACTACGTCAGTGTAATAGACATTGCTTACAATAAAATTAAATGTTCTCCATCAGCCACCTGCCACAAGTACTGACTATATCAGTAATGTGGCTCTGTACCAATATCCACA
The DNA here is from genome assembly GCA_033239005.1 of Lamellibrachia satsuma. Lineage (NCBI taxonomy): Eukaryota > Metazoa > Annelida > Polychaeta > Sabellida > Siboglinidae > Lamellibrachia > Lamellibrachia satsuma. Next base: position 811,577 of record BSQZ01000073.1, on the reverse strand, counting down.
TTCCTGTATCAGAAGTCAAACAAAACTGTGTAGCTCTGTACCAATATCCAAATTATTCCAGTATCAGAAGTCAATATCCAAATTATTCATTTATCAGAAGTCAAATAAAATTGTGTAGCTATATATTATTCCAATATCAGAAGCCAAATAAAGCTGTGTAGCTCTGTACCAATATCCAAATTATTCCTGTATCAGAAGTCAAATAAAGCTGTGTAGCTCTGTACCAATATCCAAATTATTCCTGTATCAGAAGTCAAATAAAGCTGTGCAGCTCTGTACCAATATCCAAATTATTCCTGTATCAGAAGTCAAATAAAGCTGTGTAGCTCTGTACCAATATCCAAATTATTCCTGTATCAGAAGTCAAATAAAGCTGTGCAGCTCTGTACCAATATCCAAATTATTCCTGTATCAAAAGTCAAATAAAGCTGTGTAGCTCTGTACCAGTATCCAAATTATTCCTGTATCAGAAGTCAAATAAAGTTGTGTAGCTCTGTACCAATATCCAAATTATTCCTATATCAGAAGTCAAATAAAGCTGTGTAGCTCTGTACCAATATCATAATTATTCCTGTATCAGAAGTCAAATAAAGTTGTGTAGCTCTGTACCAGTATCCAAATTATTCCTATATCAGAAGTCAAATAAAGTTGTGTAGCTCTATACCAATATCCAAATTATTCCTATATCAGAAGTCAAATAAAGCTGTGTAGCTCTGTACCAATATCATAATTATTCCTGTATCAGAAGTCAAATAAAGTTGTGTAGCTCTGTACCAATATCCAAATTATTCCTATATCAGAAGTCAAATAAAGCTGTGTAGCTCTGTACCAATATCATAATTATTCCTGTATCAGAAGTCAAATAAAGTTGTGTAGCTCTGTACCAATATCCAAATTATTCCTATATCAGAAGTCAAATAAAGCTGTGTAGCTCTGTACCAATATCCAAATTATTCCTGTATCAGAAGTCAAATAAAGTTGTGTAGCTCTGTACCAATATCCAAATTATTCCTATATCAGAAGTCAAATAAAGTTGTGTAGCTCTGTACCAATATCCAAATTATTCCTATATCAGAAGTCAAATAAAGCTGTGTAGCTCTGTACCAATATCATAATTATTCCTGTATCAGAAGTCAAATAAAGTTGTGTAGCTCTGTACCAATATCCAAATTATTCCTATATCAGAAGTCAAATAAAGCTGTGTAGCTCTGTACCAATATCATAATTATTCCTGTATCAGAAGTCATATAAAGTTGTGTAGCTCTGTACCAATATCCAAATTATTCCTATATCAGAAGTCAAATAAAGCTGTGTAGCTCTGTACCAATATCATAATTATTCCTGTATCAGAAGTCAAATAGAGCTGTGTAGCTCTGTACCAATATCCAAATTATTCCTGTATCAGAAGTCAAATAAAGTTGTGTAGCTCTGTACCAATATCCAAATTATTCCTATATCAGAAGTCAAATAAAGTTGTGTAGCTCTGTACCAATATCCAAATTATTCCTATATCAGAAGTCAAATAAAGCTGTGTAGCTCTGTACCAATATCATAATTATTCCTGTATCAGAAGTCAAATAAAGTTGTGTAGCTCTGTACCAATATCCAAATTATTCCTATATCAGAAGTCAAATAAAGCTGTGTAGCTCTGTACCAATATCATAATTATTCCTGTATCAGAAGTCAAATAAAGTTGTGTAGCTCTGTACCAATATCCAAATTATTCCTATATCAGAAGTCAAATAAAGCTGTGTAGCTCTGTACCAATATCCAAATTATTCCTATATCAGAAGTCAAATAAAGTTGTGTAGCTCTGTACCAATATCCAAATTATTCCTATATCAGAAGTCAAATAAAGCTGTGTAGCTCTGTACCAATATCCAAATTATTCCTGTATCAGAAGTCAAATAAAGCTGTGTAGCTCTGTACCAATATCCTAATTATTCCTGTATCAGAAGTCAAATAAAGCTGTGTAGCTCTGTACCAATATCCAAATTATTCCTATATCAGAAGTCAAATAAAGTTGTGTAGCTCTGTACCAATATCCAAATTATTCCTATATCAGAAGTCAAATAAAGCTGTGTAGCTCTGTACCAATATCCAAATTATTCCTATATCAGAAGTCAAATAAAGCTGTGTAGCTCTGTACCAATATCATAATTATTCCTGTATCAGAAGTCAAATAAAGCTGTGTAGCTCTGTACCAATATCCAAATTATTCCTGTATCAGAAGTCAAATAAAGCTGTGTAGCTCTGTACCAATATCATAATTATTCCTGTATCAGAAGTCAAATAAAGCTGTGTAGCTCTGTACCAATATCCAAATTATTCCTATATCAGAAGTCAAATAAAGCTGTGTAGCTCTGTACCAATATCCAAATTATTCCTATATCAGAAGTCAAATAAAGCTGTGTAGCTCTGTACCAATATCCAAATTATTCCTATATCAGAAGTCAAATAAAGCTGTGTAGCTCTGTACCAATATCCAAATTATTCCTATATCAGAAGTCAAATAAAGCTGTGTAGCTCTGTACCAATATCCAAATTATTCCTATATCAGAAGTCAAATAAAGCTGTGTAGCTCTGTACCAATATCATAATTATTCCTGTATCAGAAGTCAAATAAAGCTGTGTAGCTCTGTACCAATATCATAATTATTCCTGTATCAGAAGTCAAATAAAGCTGTGTAGCTCTGTACCAATATCATAATTATTCCTGTATCAGAAGTCAAATAAAGCTGTGTAGCTCTGTACCAATATCCAAATTATTCCTATATCAGAAGTCAAATAAAGCTGTGTAGCTCTGTACCAATATCCAAATTATTCCTATATCAGAAGTCAAATAAAGCTGTGTAGCTCTGTACCAATATCCAAATTATTCCTATATCAGAAGTCAAATAAAGCTGTGTAGCTCTGTACCAATATCATAATTATTCCTGTATCAGAAGTCAAATAAAGCTGTGTAGCTATGTACCAATATCATAATTATTCCTGTATCAGAAGTCAAATAAAGCTGTGTAGCTCTGTACCAATATCATAATTATTCCTGTATCAGAAGTCAAATAAAGTTGTGTAGCTCTGTACCAATATCCAAATTATTCCTATATCAGAAGTCAAATAAAGCTGTGTAGCTCTGTACCAATATCATAATTATTCCTGTATCAGAAGTCAAATAAAGTTGTGTAGCTCTGTACCAATATCCAAATTATTCCTATATCAGAAGTCAAATAAAGCTGTGTAGCTCTGTACCAATATCATAATTATTCCTGTATCAGAAGTCAAATAAAGCTGTGTAGCTTTGTACCAATATCATAATTATTCCTGTATCAGAAGTCAAATAAAGTTGTGTAGCTCTGTACCAATATCCAAATTATTCCTATATCAGAAGTCAAATAAAGCTGTGTAGCTCTGTACCAATATCCAAATTATTCCTATATCAGAAGTCAAATAAAGCTGTGTAGCTCTGTACCAATATCATAATTATTCCTGTATCAGAAGTCAAATAAAGTTGTGTAGCTCTGTACCAATATCCAAATTATTCCTATATCAGAAGTCAAATAAAGCTGTGTAGCTCTGTACCAATATCCAAATTATTCCTATATCAGAAGTCAAATAAAGCTGTGTAGCTCTGTACCAATATCCAAATTATTCCTGTATCAGAAGTCAAATAAAGCTGTGTAGCTCTGTACCAATATCCAAATTATTCCTATATCAGAAGTCAAATAAAGTTGTGTAGCTCTGTACCAATATCCAAATTATTCCTGTATCAGAAGTCAAATAAAGCTGTGTAGCTCTGTACCAATATCCAAATTATTCCTGTATCAGAAGTCAAATAAAGTTGTGTAACTCTGTACCATATCATTCATACATTGTAAGACTAGCATCCTCGATTGAGTGCAGGACGTGTCAGCGTCATCCAACAGGTCTAGGTTTCCTGCAGTGCAACTAGATTAAACCTACTCCATATCATATATTTGTGGTCATCTCAACAGTTTAGTAAATGACCTCACGCTGCCCTCACTAGTACATGACCTCACGCTGCCCTCAGTAGTACATTCCCATCTGGGTCATTCAGTGTCTCTTGGTGACGTCAGGGTCATTTAGAGGTCAAACACAGTGCTTCTCCCCTCATTTCGTGGACAGGTGTAGGTGCTTGGCCGAATTGGCGGAGAGACATCCACAAATGAGTTCATCGTGCCTGCAAAGTTGACGTCACTCAGCTGGTTCATTGGTACTCCGTGCCATAATTTGGAGATCATGAACCATATCATGGACAGAAAAGAAATAAATTCCCTGCTGTCCCAAAAGTATATTTAGAATATAGAAACTAGAGTAGGTATTTGTATGATTAAGCCGTGTACCCAGGATACTTGTATTTCAACATTGGCATACTCTATCGTGGTTCATATTTGTAAATGATTTATTTAGGAAAACGTAGTTTTAACTTTTATTGTTTCTTATTAAGGTTTATATTAAGGGTCTATTAGGTTAATATGTTGTACAATATCAGTGACTATCTTGACATATTTATATATATATTATATATATATATATATATATATATTATATTATATTATATTATATTTTTATGAGTGCTTCAGTCTGTCTACACATCCCCTTTGTGGGACGAAATAGGTGTGGCCTTGATACCAAATTAAGGGGGGTAGGAAGGAAGGGTTTATAGAAGTGAACAGGGATAAACATGACACCTTTGTAAAAAAAAATTATTTTGACATGTTTTTACCGACAAGAAAATAAATTTTCATTAATTCAGTTGCAATTTTTTTATATTTTCATACCCATTCTGCATGCATTAATTATGCCTGGTAATTTTAGTAACTCCCTAGAACAGTGAACCATTTGTTGGACAGTGAACCATTTGTTGAATGATTTATTATTTATTTAAATGTTGAAGCCATGTATCTTGCGGCAAGAGAGGCAGTGTCCATGTGTGTATATATAACCAGCACGTATTTGTTATCAAGGTGGTTGAGTACTAGTTGGATTATGGCACATGACAGAAGTGATTGACCCAGTCATTGCTACTGGGCTATAAGGATCTGGGTCAGTTGTCTGTGTCAGTGACTGGGTCACTTCCCCATTCAGTCTAGGTAACTGTCAAGGTTAATGGGCTTAATAATAATATATTTATTCATACTACAATGTGTACAATTCAGTTAAGGCAATGTTTACTGGGCACATAAAACAGAGAGGAACATGCAGTTACTCGTCTTTGATTAAAAATTAAAGAAGTGCTACACGCATTCTCTATATTATACAACTGCATCCTTTGTAAATGAAACTTTGTTTAATAGTTTCTCACTGAGCTCTTAATGGTAGTGGTGATTGAGATCATACAAATAATTAGTGTTCATATTACAGAAGGTTGGGGCATCAAGTTTGAATTGTGACAATATGTAATTGAAACTTTTAGACATAAATTAAGCGATTACCATTGGTTAACCAAACAATTGTTTTGTGGGACATTGTAATACTGAATTTAACAGTATTAATAACACCTTGGTTGGTTAACAATAATATCTTGGTTGGTTAACAATAATATCTCGGTTGGTTAACAATAATATCTCAGTTGGTTGACAATAATATCTTGGTTAGTTAATAATATCTCAGTTGGTTAACAATAATATCTCAGTTGGTTGACAATAATATCTCGGTTGGTTGACAATAATATCTTGGTTGGTTGACAATAATATCTCGGTTGGTTGACAATAATATCTCGGTTGGTTGACAATAATATCTTGGTTGGTTGACAATAATATCTCTGTTGGTTGACAATAATATCTCGGTTATTTGACAATAATATCTTGGTTGGTTGACAATAATATCTCGGTTGGTTGACAATAATATCTCGGTTGGTTGACAATAATATCCATACAAAGTGTGTTACTGTTAATTAATTGTCATCTTTCATAATAATTTTTTTTTTAGTTTTATTTTTGAAAAAAAAAGAGAAAATATGCTAGTTTTATGACATATATAGAGACATCTATGTTAGTTTTATGATGTATAGAGACATCTATGCTAGTTTTATGACATATATAGAGACATCTATGCTAGTTTTATGACATGTAGAGACATCTATGCTAGTTTTATGACATATATAGAGACACCTATGCTAGTTTTATGACATATAGAGACATCTATGCTAGTTTTATGAAATATATAGAGACATCTATGCTAGTTTTATGACACATATAGAGACATCTGTGCTAGTTTTATGACATATATAGAGACATCTGCTTACAAAGATTGACCAATAATTCTTTTTGAAGGTGAAGCGTAACATGTTTCATTGAATGTTTATTAATCTGTCAAATAGCCGCTTTATTTAATTTGTGATGGTAAATATAAATAAATAAAGGTTATAATATGAAGTATAACAGTGTTTAATTTTGACAGACTTTGAGAAAAAAAATCCGAGAATTTGCACATTTTACTGATATGAAACCCACAACTATAGATGCGTATCAGTTAACCAATGAACATTGCTGTAACTTTAACCTGTCAGTTAACCAATGAACATTGCTGTAACTTTAACCTGTCAGTTAACCAGTGAACATCGCTGTAACTTTAACCTATCAGTTAACCAATGAACATCGCTGTAACTTTAACTTATCAGTTAACCAATGAACATCGCTGTAACGTTAACCTATCAGTTATACCAATGAACATCGCTGTAACGTTAACCTATCAGTTATAACTAATGAACATTGCTGTAACTTTAACTCTTCACTTTATATAAATGCCATTCATTAATGAAGACAGTCAGAAGTGAGGAGTGGCACGGCCAGTAGTGGTTGACCCGGTCACCTACATTTGTCTGTGTTGGGGAAGTACCAATGTCGAAGGTCACGGCTGGGATCTTCCTGTAATGTAACTGTCCAGTATATGGCCTAGTCATGTCATCAGGTACTGGTGAATGATCTGGGCTCTCTGGCGACAGTGTCACATATGATATATAGGTTATAATTTAGTAAGCCTATTGTTTATGTGTAACTATTGACGCCCTGTTCAGGAATAGTGAACTTTATGCCAGGTTTTGGTTATGCATACTTTTGCATGCTTGCAACAGTGCATGCATGGTTTCTAAAACAAACTGATAAAACTGATATTAAATTTAATATGTTGTTTTAGTAAATTTTTAACCAAAGGTTTTAAAAATGTATGTCATGTGTGCATGTGAACTTTAGAATAAAAACCGTGATATTAAAATGAATTTTCTATGAGTAATATTTAGGTTTAAAAAAGTTGTGTGCATGCGCATGCCTGTGTATGTCCGTTCATGCGTAACACTGCTTAAATATAGATCTGTATACAATTTTAAAATATTTCCAAAGGCTGTTACATAATTAATTGTGTGCTAAACTCTTTTTCTTTTCTAAACTTTTAAGAACTAAAAACACTTATATTCAAATGTTTCATTGATCAAACTTCATAGTGTTTACCTCACTGACATTGCCATCTATTTAAATATTTAGAACTGTTCTGCATCAAGCAGTATGGTGACACAAAGTCATTTAAAGTTGACACAGGATAGGACTGGATTACACGTCAGCCCATCCCTGGTAGACCAGTTGTTAAAGGTCTTGTCTGAAGTCAATTTCGTCTCAATTTAGAATCATTTCACAGAAAACAAACCTCTAGTATCCAATACATCGTGCCAGTTTGTTTGTTCACAGGTGTTATTTAGTTTTGGTCTAATCTGGTAAAAAAATATCGAAAGAAGGCAAAATGGTTCGGCTCTACATGACATAAGACTGGTCACACTTTCGCAGCTTACTCGATCTAATGATCAGTGACAGTTCTTTTTCAGTGATTTTAACAAAAGTGCGCACTGTTTTATTGTGTGTATTAAACTATTCACACACCACAGATTTGAACTTCAACAAATCTGATTCATGATGGCTAAATTAATTACGTTGGCACCATTGATTGACCAAACGAATGTTTTTGGGACATTGTAGTATTTATAACAAATAATTAGGCTCAAAATAATATCCATACAAAACGTGATAAAAGGTGCTAATATTCTGATCTTTCAGCTCTTAATATTTTTTTAATGCAAGATTTGGTAATGAACTAAAATATGTTTGTTTTACAACACATAAATACCGCTTTACTGCATATAAAGACCAAACAAAAAGCGTAACGTTTTTCTTGCTTTACTGGTCTGTAAAATTTCCATTTTATACAATTTCTTACAATAAATATTCTACAGCAGTAAATATTAAAATAGGAAGCATAACATTATTAATTTAGATATACTTTGACAACCAAAAAGTCTGATAATGTGGGCATTTGTTGACACATTAAAATTGTCAAAATATTATATTCCCTTTAATAGTGTTAATATGTTGAGAGGTGGAGCATGGAGGGTCCATGGAGGTGGAGCAACAGTTGTTGACTGTGTTATGTTGTTGCTCCAGGCGGGTGAGGTGGAGCATGGAGGGTCCATGGAGGTGGAGCAACAGTTGTTGACTGTGTTATGTTGTTGCTCCAGGCAGGTGAGGTGGAGCATGGAGGGTCCATGGAGGTGGAGCAACAGTTGTTGACTGTGCTATGTTGTTGCTCCAGGCGGGTGAGGTGGAGCATGGAGGGTCCATGGAGGTGGAGCAACAGTTGTTGACTGTGTTATATTGTTGCTCCAGGCGGGTGAGGTGGAGCATGGAGGGTCCATGGAGGTGGAGTAACAGTTGTTGACTGTGTTATGTTGTTGCTCCAGGTGGGTGAGGTGGAGCATGGAGGGTCCATGGAGGTGGAGCAACAGTTGTTGACTGTGCTATGTTGTTGCTCCAGGCGGGTGAGGTGGAGCATGGAGGGTCTGTGGAGGTGGAGCAACAGTCATTGACTGTGTTATGTTGTTGCTCCAGGCGGGTGAGGTGGAGCATGGAGCGTACATGGAGGTGGAGCAACAGTTGAAGTCAGGGCCGACCAACGTGCTTGGCCCGTGTCTGTGTGCAACTGAGTGTCTCGGACTGACCACACTGGCCAGTCACGCAGAACTCATCACTGATGGTCAGTTCTTTTTTCATGGTTCACAGGAACAGTTGGGAGCTTCGCAAGTGTAAAAAAATGCAATAATAAAAATATTGACTCCATCTACCCACATTCCTTGCTATACAATCAGGATAAATGCTCTAAAATAGACTTTTCCCATTTTTTTTATAATAAAAGTGGACCCTTGGATTATTGTATTTTTGGTTTAAAAAAACCCTTGACACTACTTTTTGCCCCTCCCTCCAACCGTTTTATAAAGTTACAATTGAATAGTTATTGAAATTTGTTTACATTTATTCTTGACTAATTTGTTGTCTCATCCACGCATACACATCAACGTGTACACACCCATAAACAGCATGCACGCATGGTCACATGTATGGTCGCACGTATGCACACACACCCACATGCACACACACACACACACACACACACACACACACACACACACACACACACACGTGCTCGCACGCACATGCACACAATCACAAAGATACATATGAAAGTGCCCATTTAATAATATTAATGAAATAATAAGTGAGAAGGAAAATATATTAAAAACAGCATCTAGTTATTATAAACATATAATATTTACCATGTTGTGCCAGCACTAGTTATCATAAACATGTAATATTTACCATGTTGTGCCAGCACTAGTTATTATAAACATGTAATATTTACCATGTTGTGCCAGCACTAGTTATTATAAACATATAATATTTACCATGTTGTGCCAGCACGAGTTATCATAAACATGTAATATTTACCATGTTGTGCCAGCACGAGTTATCATAAACATGTAATATTTACCATGTTGTGCCAGCACTAGTTATTATAAACATATAATATTTACCATGTTGTGCCAGCACGAGTTATCATAAACATGTAATATTTACCATGTTGTGCCAGCAGCCAACTAGTAATGTCCAGTATTGGTAAGTCTCCTCTCTATAAACTCTCTGTCCATCAGGTCAGTTGTACCTGTGTGAGTCTGGTGTGGCATATCTCCACCCCCGACATGGGGCGATTGTCCTGCCCAAGCCTGAACTGGCTGCCCTCCACGTCTATGATGGGGTAAGTCAGCTGTCATCTACAGCATCAGGGTTGATTATATATGATTTTGATTTTCATAAAAAAATAAAATTTTTATACCAAAGGGAAATATTTTATTATTTGTGTGACAATATTATTCAAGTTCACTTTATGAAGAAATTCTGTTGTCATGGTTTTAGTGAGATAATGTGTGTGACGTGCTGTACATGCTGCCCTTTGTAGTTCAGTCTCATATGCTGTATTTTGCTGTATATTGACCTCACGGGAGGCAGCAAGAATGAATGTCAAGACCTCAAGAGCTTATGGGATAGAAGTCAGCTCAGAGCAAAGCAAAGTACTTGTCAACAGTACCAACCAGAACACCCCCATTGACTTCATGATGAATGCTCAGAACCTTGAGGAAGTAGACTCTTTCATTTCAAATATCTTGGGTCCACCTTAAGCAAAGATGGCACCTCAACAAAGGAAATAAAAATGAGGATTGCAGTGGCCATGTCTGCTATGTCAAGACTTCTGGAAGAGCCATCAGCTTCCACACAAAGCTTAAGCTCTACAGAGCACTCACTATATCCATCCTCATCTTCAGATGAGAGAGCTGGACTCCAACAGCAGAGACAGAGAAACGCATCCGAACATTTGAAACGAAATGTTTCCTCCACATTTCATAGACTGAACACAAAACAAACAAATATGTGAGACACGTGGATTCCCTGGCTGGAAAGTAAGAGCCCTTGTTGGCAACAGTCAAACAATGCAAGCTGTCGTGGTTTGACACAACACCAAGAGAAGACACCCTGGAGGGCAAGAGAAGACAACCTGGAGGGCAAGAGAAGACACCCTGGAGGGCAAGAGAAGACACCCTGGAGGGCAAGAGAAGACACCCTGGAGGGCAAGAGAAGACACCCTGGAGGTACAAGAGAAGACAGGGCTGCCATAGGAAAAGCTGGCTAGACAACATATAACAATGGACACATCAAGACCTACCGACCCTGCTACACACAACAGAGGAGAGATAACGCTGGCGAGGACTGTTTCAGTGGCGCCCCTACGACCGTCCCAGTCAAGGGATGAAGGAAGGAAGGATACTGTATTAATCTTACTTGAGATATTTATCCATATTTCAGTGTTTGCTAATATAGAGGTGTGCATGCAGGCACGTGTGTGTGTGATGGTGATACAGTAGATGGGATGCACATTAAAACAAAAGGATCAGGCAATCTCGAAATCGGTATACAATATTAAAAGTTGTCATCATATGTCTTCTGCTCTACTCAGGAGTCGATGGATGCTGTGGCGTTGTTGATTGTCAGTCACAAGGAACACCTCAATGAGTTCCTACCACACCAACTACATAGCAACAACAACATGTTGGTGTTGGCCTTCCAGCCACGCACCAAGGCATACAAGGCCCTGTTCAACGAGGTAAGCTTTTCAGCCATGCACCAAAGCATACAAGGCCCTGTTCAATGAGGTAAGCCTTTCAGCCACGCACCAAAGCATACAAGGCGCTGTTCAACGAGGTAAGCCTTCCAACCATGCACCAAGGCATACAAGACCCTGTTCAACGAGGTAAGCCTTCCAGCCATGCACCAAAGCATACAAGGCTCTGTTCAACGAGGTAAGCCTTCCAACCGTGCACCAAGGCATACAAGGCCCTGTTCAACGAGGTAAGCCTTCCAGCCACGCATACAAGGCCCTGTTCAACGAGGTAAGCCTTCCAGCCACGCACCAAAGCATACAAGGCCAGGCACACAAAGCCCTGTTCAACGAGGTAAGCCTTCCAACAACACACCAAGGTACACAAGGCCCTGTTCAATGAGGTAAGCCTTCCAACAACACACCAAGGCACACAAAGCCCTGTTCAATGAGGTAAGCCTTCCAACAACACACCAAGGTACGCAAGGCTCTGTTCAATGAGGTAAGCCTTCCAACCACGTACCAAGGCATACAAGGGCCTGTTCAACAAGGTAAGCCTTCCAGCCACACACCAAGGCATACAAGACCCTGTTCAATGAGGTAAGCCTTCCAACCACGCACCAAGGCATACAAGGCCCTGTTCAACAAGGTAAGCCTTCCAGCCACACACCAAGGCATACAAGACCCTGTTCGATGAGGTAAGCCTTCCAACCACGCACCAAGGCATACAAGACCCTGTTCAATGAGGTAAGCCTTCCAACCATGCACCAAGGCATACAAGGCCCTGTTCAACAAGGTAAGCCTTCCAGCCACACACCAAGGCATACAAGGCCCTGTTCAACAAGGTAAGCCTTCCAGCCACGCACCAAGGCATACAAGCAAAGTAGTACATTGATGTAACTCATCTAGCCTTACACCAAAGCCTGTAAACCTTTTCAGTAAGCTAATGCATTTAACTATATTATATATTATTGTTTTCCCTAGGTGCTGCCCCTGTGGAAGAGGAAGGAGGAGGAACCCCAGGTGCTGCCCCTGTCCTCCCTCCCAGAGGAGCTACAGCCCATGTCAGTTGTATTTTGTCATATTAAACCTGCCTTCGAAGTTCAATTTCTCACTTGTCTTGTTTTAGAATAATTTAGCAAAAAATTAAACCTATCTAATATCCACTATGACATGCTAGCTCTAGTATCCACTATGACATGCTAGCTCTAGTATCCACTATGACATTCGAGCTCTAGTATCCACTATGACATGCGAGCTCTAGTATCCACTATGACATGCTAGTTCCAGTATCCACTACAACATGCTAGCTCTAGTATCCACTACGACATGCTAGCTCTAGTATCCACTGCAACATGCTAGCTCTAGTATCCACTACAACATGCTAGCTCTAGTATCCACTGCGACATGCTAGTTCTAATATCCACTACGATGTGAGCTCTAGTATCCACTACAACATGCTAGTTCTAGTATCCACTACAACATGCTAGTTCTAGTATACACTACGACATGCTAGCTCTAGTATCCACTACAACATGCGAGCTTCTAGTATCCACTACGACATGCTAGCTCTAGTATCCACTACAACATGCTAGCTCTAGTATCCACTATGACATGCTAGTTCTAATATCCACTACGACATGCGAGCTCTAGTATCCACTACAGCATGCTAGCTCTAGTATCCACTACAACATGCTAGTTCTAGTATCCACTACAACATGCTAGTTCTAGTATACACTGTGACATGCGAGCTCTAGTATCCACTACAAAATGCGAGCTCTAGTATCCACTACAACATGCTAGCTCTAGTATCCACTACAACATGCGAGCTCTAGTATCCAATACGACATGCTAGCTCAAGTATCTACTACGACATGCGAGCTCTAGTATCCACTACAACATTACTAGCTCTAGTATCCACTACAACATGCAAGCTCTAGTATCCACTACAACATGCTAGCTCTAGTATCCACTACAACATGCTAGCTCTAGTATCCACTATGAAATGCTAGCTCTAGTATCCACTACAACATGCTAGCTCTAGTATCCACTACAACATGCTAGCTCTAGTATCCACTACAACATGCTAGCTCTAGTATCCACTACAACATGCTAGCTCTAGTATCCACTACAACATGCTAGCTCTAGTATCCACTACAACATGCTAGCTCTAGTATCCACTACGATATGCTAGTTCTACTATCCTTTATGATATGCTAGCTCTAGGACAAACTCATGAACGCATACGCAATACGTGAACATAAGTGTATGTAAACAAGTGTTTTCACATGTCTTGTCTATTTGTTTCAGCCACAGTCACTTGCAGGGGTTATACGCCCTCTCAACTGTCACAATACCCTTTGGCGCAACGTTCAACTTCAAAAAAGCAAAAATTAATCTGCCGGACTTATCGAGGTAACTAACATCACATAATGGTTAAGTCTATTTTACATTATTGATGGTGTTTATGAACATCTTGTAATGTTGCGTGATCTTTGGAAAAAACTAATAAATATATGTATGACATCACTTGTTTATTGACAGTGGTACATATTGTTCTTGCATAATTTTGGACAGTAATGAATGCAGGAGTTTTTCATGAACACTTTTGTTTCACTAACGCTGCCTGGTGAATGAATGGGAAACTACGTTAATAGTTTGGTTTTTGACAGCATATAACATATAAAACTCATTAACGTTTGCTACACATTCTATCGTAATAATGTTAATGTTTTGTTCAACTAAATATTGCGTCTATTTTTAAATTGAAAACTGTTAGACTTATCAGTACTACAGTGTCATCACAGGAGATTCCAGTAGAAATTCTACTTTGTCATTGTAGGTTTGTGGAGCACTTTGCAGCGAGCAGTGTGGGGAAGGTTCCAGTTCCCTCCAGGGATCTGTCCTGTGTCCTTGGACGGACTGAGGATCAGGGAAGCTTTGTTGATGACGATGAGGTTTGTTCCTTAAAGATCGCTCTTCAATTTGATTTTTTGCTAGTCTCATTTAAAATTAATTTTGCAAAAATAGACAGTCAGTTGAGGATGGAGTTTTAAGATTCATCTTTGGACGTTGAAGTCAATATTTTCTAGCATGTTATTAGAAAAAAATTTATAAAATAATTGAAACATCAGCTGCTCTGAGCCAACTCTGTACATGCATGAAAAGGGTCTTTAATTATTACTTGAAATGCCAAAATTAAACATTTCCCTTAACTTAATTTACTTGAAACTGGATCTCATGTTGTTATACTCCAAACAGCCTATTATTTCAACCCTACTTGGACTTGGACTTGGTGCAGCGACTTGAATTTGGTGTAGATCATTTGCAGAAATACGCGGAATATCAAATAGAATAAGTATTACTATTGCATATATATTATACACAAACGTATTGTAGACATATATTAGGAAACAGGTTTTGTTAATTATTAGTCAGAGGGAGTATTTTAGAGTTCTGTCAGGGAATTCAGCGAGTGTTAATAGGGATGTTTACAATTCGAAAATTGAGATAACAGTGAATAGTCAGTAACATTGAATATTGATTAGAATAAGTATTAGTATTATACATATATTGTTCACCAACTTCTTGTAGACATATATTATATTAAGAAACCGTTGTTGTTAACAGAGGTAGTATTTTTTTTTTCCCGGATTCAAACTCAACGAGTGATAAAAGGGAGTTTGTTTACAGGTCATTCAACCCATGCATCGAGCTATCGTTTACATTGGCTAATATATATATATAAGATAAAGTGATTTATTTACTTAAATTACATATATAAGGTAATATCTGACATAGTGGTAGTCAACATTTTCGGTAAAAAGGAATTAACAGCAGGATTTTAGCGTAAATTAGTACACACTGACTTCGTTGTTTTGTTACACAGTTTTCTCCGTATTCGCTAGGTGGCAGGATTTTTAGCCTAAAGTGTTCTTTTGATCACAAAAACAGCCTTATTCAAGGCTAACGTAGCAAACTAATTAAAACTAAATTGTATGATGGCGCCGTGCAAAAGGCAGTTAAAGGCAACGAGGCACTTAATTTGTGGCAGTTGCAGTAACTGGGTGGATTTCGTCAAGTCTGGGTGCGAGAAGTCCTGGGCTGAGGTCCAGGCAGATAGTTTTAGTTTTGAGTGTAGGGGATGTACAAAGATGAATGAACTAGAGGTGGAGTTGGAAGAGCTGAGGCTGCTCGTTGTGGCAATGGTGGGAAGGGAACAGGGGAGTTGTGCCAGTAGTTCCGGTGGGGGAACTGTAGACGATAAAGTGGGGAAAGACACGAGAGATGCTAGGGAGAGCTCACCTCAGCCTGGGAGGAAGCTGAGAGGAGGGAAGGTGACAGGTCATAGGGAGACAGGACGTAAGGAGACGGGAAGGAAAGGAACGGGAGGGAAGACAACCGGAGTGAAGGAGAGGGGAGTAGGGGAGACAGGAGGGAAGGAGAAGGGAGTGGGGGAGACGGGAGGGAAGACAACCGGAGTGAAGGAGAGGGGAGTAGCGGAGACAGGAGGGAAGGAGAAGGGAGTGGGGGAGACAGAAGGGAAAACAACCGGAGTGAAGGAGAGGGGAGTGGGAGAGACAAGAGCAAAGGAGTGGGAAGTGGGGGAGACAGGAGGGAAGGGGACAGGACAGAATGTGATGGAGGGGATCGAAAGGAAGAGTTATTCTGCAGCAGTGATAGAGGGGGTGAGGAAGAGAGCGAAGGTGTTTGTGCGGGATTCGATAGTTAGGAAGACCGACAGAGTCTTAAACAAGGGAGATGATGTGGTGGTCTGCTTGCCTGGAGCCAAAATAGAGGCGATAACTGAGAGGGTAAAAAACATCGTAGGCTCGGGTAAGGGTGGATCTGTTTTAGTACACGTAGGGACAAATAACGTAGAGAGGGAGCGTACAACTGCCATAGTTAGGAAATATAGGCAGTTGGTCAGAACACTAAAACAGACGCGGGTTGAGCAGGTAATACTGTCAGGGATTTTACCTGTAATGGGCAGGAGGGGTCACAAATATCGAAATTGTCGGGGGATGGCAATTAACATGTTAGTCCAGAGGCTGTGTAGGGAAGAGGAAGTTGGATTTGTGGATTTATGGGGAAGTTTTGTTGGGAGGGCTGATATGTACATGAAGGATGGGCTTCATTTAAGTGGAAAGGGGGCGGCAGTATTCGCGGACAAACTTTCAGCAGCAGTAGATAGCGACTTGGGTACAATGACAAATATTTTTGGAAGTAAACATTCTTTAAACTAGAAGTGCAGGGGGGTTACCTAGAGGTGTCTCAAGCAGAACAAGAGGCCACTAGCACAGATAAATCAATATCAAATCATCCGAAAAATATCTCTGAAAAAGGTTATAGATGCGTATGTTTAAATGCAAGGAGCATAGTAAATAAGAAAAACGAATTAAACATTATAGTAGAAGATATTGACCCTCACATAATTGGTATAACTGAATCATGGGCCAACATAGATATAACAGATGCTGAATTAGGACTGACAGTATACGTAATGTTTAGGAAAGATCGAATAGGAAGAAGGGGCGGGGGAGTTATTTTATATGTTAAAGAATCTATTCAGGCTTATGAAATAAAACTAGAAAGGGAAGCAGATTGCGATGAAGCTGTTTGGTGCAAAATTGTTTCAGGAAATTCAAAATTAACTATTGGATTAGTTTACCGAAGTCCAAACATAAACGAAGAGGACAACACAAAAATAAAAAACACTATAAAGGAAGTTAGTAAAGGGGAATGTGTCATAATGGGAGATTTTAACCATGGACACATACAATGGAATTCTCTAGAGAGCACAGGGATTGAGGATCAACAATTTCTATGTTTAATCCAGGATAGCTTTCTTACTCAGCACGTACTAGAACCAACCAGGGGAGAAAATGTATTAGATATAGTTTTGTCATCACAAAAAGAATTAGTGGACAATGTAAAAATATTTGAACCATTGGGTAATAGTGACCATAATCAAATACATTTTGACATCAATGTAAAATCAGAAAGTAAAAATAAGAAAACGTACAAGAGAAACTTCCACAAAGGTAACTACAAAGATATGAGAAAATACTTAGCACAGCTAGATTGGAATAACATGCTGATGAATAAGACTGCAATTGAATGTTGGAATATTCTAAAATATGAAATTGAGAGTATCATTGATAAATTTGTTCCCTTCCGAAAACAAGGAAAATGGTGTAGAAAGAAACACGTGTCAAAAGAGGCAATTAGAAAAATAATGCTAAAACAAACTATGTGGAGGGTTTATAGGCGTACCAGAAAGGAAGAAGACTATGCAAAATACAAAGAGGCACTTAATGCAGCTACAACTGAAATCAGACAATCTAAAAGAAGCTATGAGCAAAAACTGGCATGTAACATAAAAACTGACAGCAAGAGTTTTTATGCATATGTCAGGAGTAAACAAAACGTACAAGACAAGGTTGGACCTCTAGAAGACAGTGCTGGAAATATAATATCACAGGGGTTTTTAATGGCGGAAGACCTAAATGGTTACTTCAGTTCAGTGTTTACCAAAGAAGATATTAGTTCACTACCAGTTGCTGATGCTAAATTTCAGGGGGCTAAATCTGAATATTTAGGACCGTTAGTTGTAACTCCAGAATTGGTAGCTAAGAAAATAAAGGCAATGAAGGATAACAAATCACCGGGAGTGGATGGGATTCCTCCAAAATTACTAATGGAAACAGTAGATCAAATCAGTATACCACTTGCAAGAGTATTCAACTTGTCATTAAAAGAGGGAGTTGTTCCGTTTGAATGGAAAGAAGCAAACATCATACCATTATTTAAAAAGGGTTCGAGAAATAAGTCAGAGAATTACAGACCAGTGAGTTTAACGTCAGTGATTTGTAAATTATTAGAAAGGTTAATTAAAGACCATATGGTGGACTTCCTCGTTAAGCATAAATTATTAAATTCATCTCAACATGGATTCCTTAAAGCGAGGTCATGCTTAACAAATATGTTATGTTTTTTGGAAGAAATCACTAAGTGGATAGACGTGGGATCGCCAGTAGATATTATCTACTTAGATTTTCAAAAAGCTTTTGACAAAGTGCCACATCAAAGATTGCTACTTAAATTAAAAGCCCATGGTATCGGGGATAGCATAACTTACTGGATAGAACAATGGCTGACTGACAGAAGACAACGAGTTGTAGTAGATGGAGAAGTTTCAAATTGGAAATCGGTTTTGAGTGGGGTACCTCAAGGATCAGTATTAGGACCTATATTATTCTTAATTTATATCAATGACTTGGACGACAGTATAACAAGTAACGTACTGAAATTTGCAGATGACACAAAACTGTTTAGATAGGTTAATACTGATGGTGATAAACAACATTTACAAAACGATCTAGACAGATTAGTGAAATGGTCTGAGAAATGGCAGATGCTATTCAATTTTGGGAAATGTAAATGCCTACATACAGGACATGTGAACTTGAATGTAAACTATAAAATGGGAGATACTGTTCTGGGTACTACTGTAAAAGAAAAGGACTTAGGAGTTACAATAAGCGCTGATATGAAAGTTTCAGAGCAGTGTGGTATTGCAGCTTCAAAGGGTAATCAAATTCTTGGATTGATTAGAAGAAGCATAACATACAAGGGAAAAAAGTTAATTATACCTCTTTATAAAGCAATAGTTAGACCTCATTTAGAATACTGTATACAAGCATGGAGACCATATCGTAAGAAGGATATAGATACGCTTGAATGCATACAAAGGAGAGCAACTAAAATGATTCCAGAACTTAGAGACCTTAGTTATGAAGAACACCTGAAAGAATGTGGTTTAACAACTCTAGAGACAAGGAGGTTAAGAGGAGATCAGATTGAAGTTTTTAAGATATTGAATGGGTATGAAAATATTGATAGAAATATGTTTTTCTCACTCAAGAAGGATAGCAGAACTAGAGGACATGAGGTAAAATTAGTAAAGGATCAATGTAGATTGGACATCAGGAAGCACTCGTTCTCACAGAGGACAATAAATGAATGGAACAAATTGTCTACAGATTGTGTAACTGCTAGCAGCGTGAATATGTTTAAAAACAAGGTTGACACATATATCAGGAGGGTGGGTTATAAGTAGGTGAACATTGTTGGACTCTCGATAAGCCAATGGCTTCCTTGTCCACTTGCCATCTGGGCCTTTGGCTTGGATGGCAAATCTTGTTAAATCTTGTTAAATCTTGTTATTAGGTTAACGCAGTAGTTTTTGGGTGGTTGGTAGGCGTTGGTACATACATAATTGGGTGTCAAATGTGATAATTATTAATTAAGTGTATAATTTAATGTTGGTCAAAGTATAGCTTTCTTTTGATTGTTTGATTTGGTATATGGAAACTTTCCCTGTACCTGGCATGTCATACTCCACGTACGTTTACGTGACTTGCCAGAGTTAGTTTCGTTGGTGCATGTGGTTAGTTTTAGAGATATGGTTGAGGTTGTGTTTTTGTCTTTGTCAGCTACCAGTTGCATTTTTGGAAAATAATTGTTATGTTATCACACACACTGTGCTGTGTTCGCTCATCAGTGTGCTAAGTGGTATTTACATTGCAGTTGATCATCAGTGTGTTAGGGGGCGTGCCAGGCAGCCACAAGGAACATCTCGCTAAGTGCCTGATGCGACTGGCAAGGGACGAGAGTCGGTGGGCCGTCGTACAGCACCCCCTGGAAGAGAGACAGGAGTTCAGCACGGAGAAACTTCATGCGAAGTTATCAGCGATGTGGCAAGCCCAGCACAAACACCGACCGGGGACATCTACGAAGAAACCCCGCACATTGCTCGTCACACCTGGGTCCGTGGACATCGTTATATATTCAAAGACAATTTAACAAGATACGCTTCAGTGCTGTACTGGCTGTGAAATTAACAGGGTTATATTTGGCACATTTTATAAATTTCAGAATTATGTTTTATAAAGATATTTATTTGCCTACCATTCACTAAGATCTTACAAGATGCACCAGAATATGAACACTAACAGAATATGAACACTAACAGAAGATGAACACTAACAGAATATGAACACTAACAGAATATGAACACTAACAGAAGATGCTGTGCAAAGATTCAAGAGAACTGATGATGTCATCATTTGGCAGTAAACAGTAGTCATGTTGAATTTAGAAATACAGTTTTACTTGCACTGACATTCAGCGCCTAAATACAGCTTCAATTTGGATTAAATGAAGAACGTGCTTTACTGTCAATTTCACCTTTTTTCATTGTAACATTTCAACAGTTTTCCAATGTCCTCATCAGACTGAGTATTGATTGCGAGATGGTGATAGTCAGTTTGATGAAGACAACTGAAAGCTGTTGAAGCATTACAAGGATCAAAATGACTGTGAAGAACGAATAAAAGATTAATATATTACAATCACCAGTTTGATGTATCACTTCACCAATATTCGTTTGTGTATTTCTCCATAATGAACTTGTCTGTTGTGTAGATTCACGGACACACTGGATGTGATACAAACCATCAGCAGTCATCCAGACCCTGAGGTCGCCAAACATCTCAGGATTGGTAGGCATGACAGAGAACTTGTTGGTGTTGATCAAGTCGATGGCTGCATCTCTCAATGTAGAGTTTTATGGACAGGTCTTTTAACAGAATATTTCTTTTAAGTTGTACCAAACGAAATTATTGAAACATTAACAAATTCAAATATGTTATCAGTTCTGAACAACAATGAAGCGACATAGCTAAACTCGTTTGTTTGGGACTTCACCAAGCTTTGTCATTGTGACAACGTCATCCTACTTGGGACTTCACCAAGCTGTGTCGTTGTGACAACATCATCCTACTTGGGACTTCACCAACCTATGTCGTTGTGACAACATCATCCTACTCGGGACTTCACCAAGCTGTGTCATTGTGACAACATCATCCTACTTGGGACTTCACCAAGCTGTGTCATTGTGACAGTGCCATCCTAGTTGGGACTTCACCAAGCTGTGTCATTGTGACAACATCATCCTACTTGGGACTTCACCAACCTGTGTCATTGTGACAACACCATCCTACTTGGGACTTCACCAAGCTGTGTCATTGTGACATCATCCTACTTGGGACTTCACCAAGCTGTGTCATTGTGACAACATCATCCTACTTGTTATTCTATGCGATTCCTGCCCATTCTTGGTCACCTTCCCGTAGTGCTATGACATTTTTTTCAGATAATGTAGTGTAGTCCCATGATGTGGTTTGTGTATTTTGTATAAATATGTCAAATTGCAGCCCTTTTTCTATTGACAGGCTGGGGAATATTTTATTGTTGAAATATCTCTTTCCATTTGTTTTTATTTAACATCAACATCAAAACCATACTTTATCCTGTACACAATGAGCCAATTGGTTTATGTTAGTCACTCTTCTTTTTAACATCCTTTGTATAAGGATTTTTCTGGCTGTTTAGAATTCTATGAGATCTAACTTTAAATGTTGCAGCAATTATGTACAGATCATGTAAATGCTAGCAGCAAGAATATGTTTAAAATTTACAAATATATCAGAAGGATGGGATACACATAAATTAAAATTGGCTTCCATGTCCACTTGCCATCTGGGTTTTTGTTTTAAGTGGCAGTGACAGTGTGTTGTCACTTACTGGTGTGACAGTGTGTGTTTTAGGTGGCAGTGACAGTGTGTTGTCACTTACTGTTGTGACAGTGTGTGTTGTAGGTGCAGTGACAGTGTGTTGTCACTTACTGATGTGACATTGTGTGTTGTAGGTGCAGTGACAGTGTGTTGTCACTTACTGGTGTGACAGTGTGTGTTGTAGGTGCAGTGACAGTGTGTTGTCACTTACTGGTGTGACAGTGTGTGTTGTAGGTGCAGTGACAGTGTATTGTCACTTACTGTTGTGACAACGTGTGTTGTAGGTGCAGTGACAGTGTGTTGTCACTTACTGGTGTGACAGTGTGTGTTGTAGGTGCAGTGACAGTGTGTTGTAGGTGCAGTGACAGTGTGTTGTCACTTACTGGTGTGACAGTGTGTGTTGTAGGTGCAGTGACAGTGTGTTGTCACTTACTGGTGTGACAATGTGTGTTGTAGGTGCAGTGACAGTGTGCGTAGACGAGACCAACACATTCATGGGAGAAATGTATACACTGCCCAACCTGCTTGACCAGTGTGCCTATGGCTGGGTCAACAACATCCTACTGACCGGAGCAGAGTCATCCCAGGTAATGTCCACTCACTCATGCATACAGCTATGTCTGAACAGAGTAGAGTTCTGTTATGACACAACCTAGACTCTATCCATCACTGGGGTAGATTCATCTCCTCATCATGTCACTTCTAATGTTTTTCAGTCACTTTGGTATCACTAGTTTGTAAACCAGTTCATTCCCGGCCTTCCCAGCCAGCGCAGTCTTGGGCGAACCAGTTCATTCCCAGCTGGCTTCATTTCTTCAGTGATGTATGTGTGAATTTAGGAACAGTTCATGAAGCTGCTGATGAAAGAGGAACAGTTGATGAAGGTGCTGATAAAAGAGGAATAGTTCATGAGGGTGCTGATGAAAGAGGAACAGTTCATAAAGGTGCTGATAAAAGAGGAATAGTTCATAAGGGTACTGATGAAAGAGGAACAGTTCATGAGGGTGCTGACGAAATAGGAACAGTTCATGAGGCTGCTGGTGAAAGGTGAACAGTTTATAAGGCTGCTGGTGAAAGAGGAACAGTTCGTAAGGCTGCTGGTGAAAGAGGAACAGTTCATGAGGTTGCTGGTGCAAGAGGAACAGTTCATAAGGCTGCTGGTGAAAGAGGAACAGTTCATAAGGCTGCTAGTGAAAGAGGAACAATTCATGAGGCTGCTAGTGAAAGAGGAACAGTTCATAAGGCTGCTAGTGAAAGAGGAACAGTTCATGAGGGTGCTGATGAAAGAGGAACAGTTCATGAGGGTGCTCATGAAAGAGGAACAGTTCATAAGGCTGCTAGTGAAAGAGGAACAGTTCATAAGGCTGCTAGTGAAAGAGGAACAATTCATGAGGGTGCTGATGAAAGAGGAACAGTTCATGAGGGTGCTCGTGAAAGAGGAACAGTTCATAGGGGTGCTGTTGGAAGAGGAATAGTTCATAAGGGTACTGATGAAAGAGGAACAGTCCATATGGGTGCTGATGAAGGAGGAACATTTTATGAGGGTGGTGATGAAGGAGGAACAGTTCATGAGGGTGCTGATGAAGGAGGAACAGTTCATGAGGGTGCTGATGAAGGAGGAACAGTTCATGAGGGTGCTGATGAAGGAGGAACAGTTCATGAGGGTGTTGATGAAGGAGGAACAGTTCATGAGGGTGTTGATGAAAGAGGAACAGTTCATGAGGGTGCTAACGAAGGAGGAACAGTTCATAAGGGTGCTGATGAAAGAGGAACAAATAAATTACATTCTGCTACAATCATGTTAGTGTGTGTCTATGTGGGATAAATTTACTGAATTTGTATTTCTGTAGCTGTTCTGTTTGTGTGAGATGCTTGTTATGTATGAGAGTGTTTGTGTGGTAATTTCAGGAAAAGGAAAGAGTTCTAGATCTTCTACGTGGCGTAAATGGCGATGTGGCATTTTTAATAGCAGAAAAAGGTGAAGTCAGTCGGTAGGTGTGACATTCTTGTTTTTCATTTCAGTAAGTCTTTTGTTAATTGGATCTAAAACAAAAATATATTTATGTGTTTATGTCAATAAAATAACTGTTGTTTGTGCCTGCATGCATGTGTGGTTAAAAGACACTATTCTGAAATTCATGGTTATGCAAGCATCATCACTGGTCAAGAACAAGAAATATTCAACAGACTAAACTTATTACAATGTCAATAATTATCTGCTCATTAACTTGAGTATTTCATCAACAGTAGACTAGGTGGGAACGTCTTTGTTGGTGTATGATACCATATTGTCACTTTGTTGGTGTATGATACCATATTGTTACTTTGATGTCAGCAAATATGATATCTATGTAAAATTAAGTTAGATATAACTGCCACGCAGTCAGTGTCTATGTGTTGCCCTTATGTTCACTGTTTGGAACTGGTCTGTGTGTTGCCCTTATGTTCACTGTTTGGCACTGGTCTGTGTTGCCCTTATGTTCACTGTTTGGCACTGGTCTGTGTTGCCCTTATGTTCACTGTTTGGAACTGGTCTGTGTTGCCCTTATGTTCACTGTTTGGCACTGGTCTGTGTTGCCCTTATGTTCACTGTTTGGAACTGGTCTATGTGTTGCCCTTATGTTCACTGTTTGGAACTGGTCTGTGTTGCCCTTATGTTCACTGTTTGGCACTGGTCTGTGTTGCCCTTATGTTCACTGTTTGGAACTGGTCTATGTGTTGCCCTTATGTTCACTGTTTGGAGCTGGTCTGTGTTGCCCTTATGTTCACTGTTTGGAACTGGTCTGTGTTGCCCTTATGTTCACTGTTTGGAACTGGTCTGTGTTGCCCTTATGTTCACTGTTTGGCACTGGTCTGTGTTGCCCTTATGTTCACTGTTTGGAACTGGTCTATGTGTTGCCCTTATGTTCACTGTTTGGAGCTGGTCTGTGTTGCCCTTATGTTCACTGTTTGGAACTGGTCTGTGTTGCCCTTATGTTCACTGTTTGGAACTGGTCTGTGTTGCCCTTATGTTCACTGTTTGGAGCTGGTCTATGTTGCCCTTATGTTCACTGTTTGGAGCTGGTCTATGTTGCCCTTATGTTCACTGTTTGGAGCTGGTCTATGTTGCCCTTATGTTCACTGTTTGGAGCTGGTCTGTGTTGCCCTTATGTTCACTGTTTGGAGCTGGTCTATGTTGCCCTTATGTTCACTGTTTGGAGCTGGTCTATGTTGCCCTTATGTTCACTGTTTGGAGCTGGTCTATGTTGCCCTTATGTTCACTGTTTGGAACTGGTCTGTGTTGCCCTTATGTTCACGGTTTGGAGCTGGTCTGTGTTGCCCTTATGTTCACTGTTTGGAGCTGGTCTGTGTTGCCCTTATGTTCACTGTTTGGAGCTGATCTATGTTGCCCTTATGTTCACTGTTTGGAACTAGTCTGTGTTGCCCTTATGTTCACTGTTTGGCACTGGTCTGTGTTGCCCTTATGTTCACTGTTTGGAACTGGTCTGTGTTGCCCTTATGTTCACTGTTTGGAACTGGTCTATGTGTTGCCCTTATGTTCACTGTTAGGAGCTGGTCTATGTTGCCCTTATGTTCACTGTTTGGAACTGGTCTATGTGTTGCCCTTATGTTCACTGTTTGGAACTGGTCTGTGTTGCCCTTATGTTCACTGTTTGGAACTGGTCTATGTGTTGCCCTTATGTTCACTGTTTGGAGCTATTCTGTGTTGCCCTTGTGTTCACTGTTTGGAGCTGGTCTGTGTTGCCCTTATGTTCACTGTTTGGAGCTGGTCTATGTTGCCCTTATGTTCACTGTTTGGAGCTGGTCTGTGTTGCCCTTATGTTCACTGTTTGGAAATGGTCTATGTGTTGCCCTTATGTTCACTGTTTGGAGCTGGTCTGTGTTGCCCTTATGTTCACTGTTTGGAGCTGGTCTGTGTTGCCCTTATGTTCACTGTTTGGAACTGGTCTGTGTTGCCCTTATGTTCACTGTTTGGAACTGGTCTGTGTGTGCCCTTATGTTCACTGTTTGGAGCTATTCTGTGTTGCCCTTGTGTTCACTGTTTGGAGCTGGTCTGTGTTGCCCTTATGTTCACTGTTTGGAACTGGTCTGTGTTGCCCTCATGTTCACTGTTTGGAGCTGGTCTGTGTTGCCCTTATGTTCACTGTTTGGAGCTGGTCTGTGTTGCCCTTATGTTCACTGTTTGGAGCTGGTCCGTGTTGCCCTTATGTTCACTGTTTGGAGCTGGTCTATGTTGCCCTTATGTTCACTGTTTGGAGCAGGTCTATGTTGCCCTTATGTTCACTGTTTGGAGCTGGTCTATGTTGCCCTTATGTTCACTGTTTGGAACTGGTCTATGTTGCCCTTATGTTCACTGTTTGGCTCTGGTCTGTGTTGCCCTTATGTTCACTGTTTGGAACTGGTCTGTGTTGCCCTTATGTTCACTGTTTGGAACTGGTCTGTGTTGCCCTTATGTTCACTGTTTGGCACTGGTCTGTGTTGCCCTTATGTTCACTGTTTGGAACTGGTCTATGTTGCCCTTATGTTCACTGTTTGGAACTGGTCTATGTTGCCCTTATGTTCACTGTTTGGCTCTGGTCTGTGTTGCCCTTATGTTCACTGTTTGGAACTGGTCTGTGTTGCCCTTATGTTCACTGTTTGGCACTGGTCTGTGTTGCCGTTATGTTCACTGTTTGGAACTGGTATATGTGTTGCCCTTATGTTCACTGTTAGAACTGGTCTGTGTTGCTCTTATGTTCACTGTTTGGAACTGGTCGTGTTGCCCTTACGTTCACTGTTTGGAACTGGTCTATGTTGCCCTTATGTTCACTGTTTGGAACTGGTATATGTGTTGCCCTTATGTTGACTGTTTGAGCTGGTCTGTGTTGCCCTTATGTTGACTGTTTGGAGCTGGTCTGTGTTGCCCTTATGTTCACTATTTGGAACTGGTATGTGTTGCCCTTATGTTCACTGTTTGGAAATGGTCTATGTGTTGCCCTTATGTTCACTGTTTGGAGCTGGTCTGTGTTGCCCTATGTTCACTGTTTGGAGCTGGTCTGTGTGCCCTATGTTCACTGTTTGGACTGTCTGGCCTGTGTTGCCTGTTTGAACTGGCATGTTCACTGTTCCTGTTTGGCACTGGTCTGTGTTGCCCTTATGTTCACTGTTTGGCACTGGTCTGTGTTGCCCTTATGTTCACTGTTTGGAACTGGTCTGTGTTGCCCTCATGTTCACTGTTTGGAACTGGTCTGTGTGTGCCCTTATGTTCACTGTTTGGAACTGGTCTGTGTGTTGCCCTTATGTTCACTGTTTGGAACTGGTCTGTGTGTTGCCCTAGTGTTCACTGTTTGGAACTGGTCTGTGTATTGCCCTTTGTTCACTGTTTGGAACTGGTCTGTGTTGCCCTTATGTTCACTGTTTGGAATTGGTCTATGCTGCCCTTATGTTCACTGTTTGGAATTGGTCTGTGTTGCCCTTATGTTCACTGTTTGGAACTGGTCTATGTGTTGCCCTTATGTTCACTGTTTGGAATTGGTCTATGTTGCCCTTATGTTCACTGTTTGGAATTGGTCTATGCTGCCCTTATGTTCACTGTTTGGAACTGGTCTATGTGTTGCCCTTATGTTCACTGTTTGAACTGGTCTGTGTTGCCCTTATGTTCACTGTTTGGAACTGGTCTATGTGTTGCCCTTATGTTCACTGTTTGGAGCTATTCTGTGTTGCCCTTGCCCTGTGTTCATTTCTGTTTGGAGCTGGTCTGTTTGCCCTTATGTTCACTGTTTGGAGCTGGTCTGTGTTGCCCTTATGTTCACTGTTTGGAGCTGGTCTTATGTGTTGCCCTTATGTTCACTGTTTGGAACTGGTCTGTGTTGCCCTTATGTTCACTGTTTGGAGCTGGTCTGTGTTCCCTTTATGTTCACTGTTTGGAGCTGGTCTGTGTTGCCCTTATGTTCACTGTTTGGAGCTGGTCTGTGTTGCCCTTATGTTCACTGTTTGGAGCTGGTCATGTGTTGCCCTTATGTTCACTGTTTGGAGCTGGTCTGTGTTGCCCTATGTTCACTGTTTGGAGCTGGTCTATGTTTGCCCTTATGTTCACTGTTTGGACTGGTCTATGTTGCCCATGTTCACTGTTTGAACTGGTCTGTGTTGCCCTTATGTTCACTGTTTGGCTCTGGTCTGTGTTGCCCTTATGTTCACTGTTTGGAACTGGTCTGTGTTGCCCTTATGTTCACTGTTTGGCACTGGTCTGTGTTGCCGTTATGTTCACTGTTTGGAACTGGTATATGTGTGCCCTTATGTTCACTGTTAGAACTGGTCTGTGTTGCCCTTATGTTCACTGTTTGGAACTGGTCTATGTGTTGCCCTTTATGTTCACTGTTTGGCACTGGTCTGTGCTTGCCTTATGTTCACTGTTTGAACTGGTCTGTGTTGCCCTTATGTTCACTGTTTAGAACTGGTCTGTGTTGCCCTTATGTTCACTGTTTGGAACTGGTCTGTGTTGCCTTATGTTCACTGTTTGGAACTGGTCTGTGTTGCCGTTATGTTCACTGTTTGGAACTGGTCTGTGTTGCCCTTATGTTCACTGTTTGGAATGGTCTATTGTTGCCCTTATGTTCACTGTTTGGACTGGTCTGTGTTGCCCTTATGTTCACTGTTTGGAGCTGGTCTGTGTTGCCCTTATGTTCACTGTTTGGAACTGGTCTGTGTTGCCCTTATGTTCACTGTTTGGAACTGGTCCTGTGTTGCCCTCATGTTCACTGTTTGGCACTGGTCTGTGTTGCCCTTATGTTCACTGTTTGGATGGTCTGTGTTGCCCTTATGTTCACTGTTTGGAACTGGTCTGTGTTGCCCTT
Source organism: Lamellibrachia satsuma (assembly GCA_033239005.1). Classification (NCBI taxonomy): domain Eukaryota; kingdom Metazoa; phylum Annelida; class Polychaeta; order Sabellida; family Siboglinidae; genus Lamellibrachia; species Lamellibrachia satsuma. The sequence goes on along the minus strand of BSQZ01000073.1, from coordinate 782,617 downwards.
ATGTTCACTGTTTGGAACTGGTCTGTGTGTTGCCCTTATGTTCACTGTTTGGAACTGGTCTGTGTGTTGCCCTTATGTTCACTGTTTGGAACTGGTCTGTGTGTTGCCCTTTTGTTCACTGTTTGGAACTGGTCTGTGTTGCCCTTATGTTCACTGTTTGGAACTGGTCTGTGTTGCCCTTATGTTCACTGTTTGGAACTGGTCTATGTGTTGCCCTTATGTTCACTGTTTGGAACTGGTCTGTGTTGCCCTTATGTTCACTGTTTGGATCTGGTCTGTGTTGCCCTTATGTTCACTGTTTGGAACTGGTCTGTGTTGCCCTTATGTTCACTGTTTGGAACTGGTCTGTGTTGCCCTTATGTTCACTGTTTGGAACTGGTCTATGTGTTGCCCTTATGTTCACTGTTTGGAACTGGTCTGTGTTGCCCTTATGTTCACTGTTTGGAACTGGTCTGTGTTGCCCTTATGTTCACTGTTTGGAGCTGGTCTGTGTTGCCCTTATGTTCACTGTTTGGAGCTGGTCTATGTTGCCCTTATGTTCACTGTTTGGAGCTGGTCTGTGTTGCCCTTATGTTCACTGTTTGGAGCTGGTCTGTGTTGCCCTTATGTTCACTGTTTGAAGCTGGTCTATGTTGCCCTTATGTTCACTGTTTGGAGCTGGTCTATGTTGCCCTTATGTTCACTGTTTGGAGCTGGTCTATGTTGCCCTTATGTTCACGGTTTGGAGCTGGTCTGTGTTGCCCTTATGTTCACTGTTTGGAGCTGGTCTGTGTTGCCCTGATGTTCACTGTTTGGAGCTGGTCTGTGTTGCCCTTATGTTCACTGTTTGGAGCTGGTCTGTGTTGCCCTTATGTTCACTGTTTGGAGCTGGTCTGTGTTGCCCTTATGTTCACTGTTTGGAACTGGTCTGTGTTGCCCTTATGTTCACTGTTTGGAACTGGTCTGTGTTGCCCTTATGTTCACTGTTTGGAGCTGGTCTGTGTTGCCCTTATGTTCACTGTTTGGAACTGGTCTATGTGTTGCCCTTATGTTCACTGTTTGGAACTGGTCTGTGTTGCCCTTATGTTCACTGTTTGGAACTGGTCTATGTGTTGCCCTTATGTTCACTGTTTGGAGCTATTCTGTGTTGCCCTTATGTTCACTGTTTGGAGCTGGTCTGTGTTGCCCTTATGTTCACTGTTTGGAGCTGGTCTATGTTGCCCTTATGTTCACTGTTTGGAGCTGGTATGTGTTGCCCTTATGTTCACTGTTTGGAAATGGTCTATGTGTTGCCCTTATGTTCACTGTTTGGAGCTGGTCTATGTTGCCCTTATGTTCACTGTTTGGAGCTGGTATGTGTTGCCCTTATGTTCACTGTTTGGAGCTGGTCTGTGTTGCCCTTATGTTCACTGTTTGGAGCTGGTCTGTGTTGCCCTTATGTTCACTGTTTGGAGCTGGTCTGTGTTGCCCTTATGTTCACTGTTTGGATCTGGTCTGTGTTGCCCTTATGTTCACTGTTTGGAACTGGTCTGTGTTGCCCTTATGTTCACTGTTTGGAACTGGTCTGTGTTGCCCTTATGTTCACTGTTTGGAGCTGGTCTGTGTTGCCCTTATGTTCACTGTTTGGAGCTGGTCCGTGTTGCCCTTATGTTCACTGTTTGGAGCTGGTCTATGTTGCCCTTATGTTCACTGTTTGGAGCAGGTCTATGTTGCCCTTATGTTCACTGTTTGGAGCTGGTCTATGTTGCCCTTATGTTCACTGTTTGGAACTGGTCTATGTTGCCCTTATGTTCACTGTTTGGAGCTGGTCTGTGTTGCCCTTATGTTCACTGTTTGGAACTGGTCTGTGTGTTGCCCTTATGTTCACTATATTGGAACAACTCTTATTAGCACAAGTCAACACTTGGAGCTGGTCTGTGTTGCCCTTATGTTCACTGTTTGGAGCTGGTCTGTGTTGCCCTTATGTTCACTGTTTGGAACTGGTCTATGTTGCCCTTATGTTCACTGTTTGGAACTGGTCTGTGTTGCCCTTATGTTCACTGTTTGGAACTGGTCTATGTGTTGCCCTTATGTTCACTGTTTGGAACTGGTCTGTGTTGCCCTTATGTTCACTGTTTGGAACTGGTCTGTGTGTTGCCCTTATGTTCACTGTTTGGAACTGGTCTATGTGTTGCCCTTATGTTCACTGTTTGGAACTGGTCTATGTGTTGCCCTTATGTTCACTGTTTGGAACTGGTCTGTGTTGCCCTTATGTTCACTGTTTGGAACTGGTCTATGTGTTGCCCTTATGTTCACTGTTTGGAGCTATTCTGTGTTGCCCTTGTGTTCACTGTTTGGAGCTATTCTGTGTTGCCCTTATGTTCACTGTTTGGAGCTGGTATGTGTTGCCCTTATGTTCACTGTTTGGAAATGGTCTATGTGTTGCCCTTATGTTCACTGTTTGGAGCTGGTCTGTGTTGCCCTTATGTTCACTGTTTGGAGCTGGTCTGTGTTGCCCTTATGTTCACTGTTTGGAACTGGCCTGTGTTGCCCTCATGTTCACTGTTTGGACTGGTCTGTGTTGCCCTTATGTTCACTGTTTGGCACTGGTCTGTGTTGCCCTTATGTTCACTGTTTGGAACTGGTCTGTGTTGCCCTTATGTTCACTGTTTGGAACTGGTCTGTGTGTTGCCCTTATGTTCACTGTTTGGAACTGGTCTGTGTGTTGCCCTTATGTTCACTGTTTGGAACTGGTCTGTGTGTTGCCCTAGTGTTCACTGTTTGGAACTGGTCTGTGTATTGCCCTTATGTTCACTGTTTGGAACTGGTCTGTGTTGCCCTTATGTTCACTGTTTGGAATTGGTCTATGCTGCCCTTATGTTCACTGTTTGGAATTGGTCTGTGTTGCCCTTATGTTCACTGTTTGGAACTGGTCTATGTGTTGCCCTTATGTTCACTGTTTGGAATTGGTCTATGTTGCCCTTATGTTCACTGTTTGGAATTGGTCTATGCTGCCCTTATGTTCACTGTTTGGAACTGGTCTATGTGTTGCCCTTATGTTCACTGTTTGGAACTGGTCTATGTGTTGCCCTTATGTTCACTGTTTGGAACTGGTCTGTGTTGCCCTTATGTTCACTGTTTGGAACTGGTCTATGTGTTGCCCTTATGTTCACTGTTTGGAGCTATTCTGTGTTGCCCTTGTGTTCACTGTTTGGAGCTGGTCTGTGTTGCCCTTATGTTCACTGTTTGGAGCTGGTCTATGTTGCCCTTATGTTCACTGTTTGGAGCTGGTATGTGTTGCCCTTATGTTCACTGTTTGGAAATGGTCTATGTGTTGCCCTTATGTTCACTGTTTGGAGCTGGTCTGTGTTACCCTTATTTTCACTGTTTGGAGCTGGTCTGTGTTGCCCTTATGTTCACTGTTTGGAACTGGTCTGTGTTGCCCTTATGTTCACTGTTTGGAACTGGTCTATGTGTTGCCCTTATGTTCACTGTTTGGAGCTATTCTGTGTTGCCCTTGTGTTCACTGTTTGGAGCTGGTCTGTGTTGCCCTTATGTTCACTGTTTGGAACTGGTCTGTGTTGCCCTCATGTTCACTGTTTGGAGCTGGTCTGTGTTGCCCTTATGTTCACTGTTTGGAGCTGGTCTGTGTTGCCCTTATGTTCACTGTTTGGAGCTGGTCTATGTGTTGCCCTTATGTTCACTGTTTGGAGCTGGTCTATGTTGCCCTTATGTTCACTGTTTGGAGCAGGTCTATGTTGCCCTTATGTTCACTGTTTGGAGCTGGTCTATGTTGCCCTTATGTTCACTGTTTGGAACTGGTCTATGTTGCCCTTATGTTCACTGTTTGGCTCTGGTCTGTGTTGCCCTTATGTTCACTGTTTGGAACTGGTCTGTGTTGCCCTTATGTTCACTGTTTGGCACTGGTCTGTGTTGCCGTTATGTTCACTGTTTGGAACTGGTATATGTGTTGCCCTTATGTTCACTGTTAGAACTGGTCTGTGTTGCTCTTATGTTCACTGTTTGGAACTGGTCCGTGTTGCCCTTATGTTCACTGTTTGGCACTGGTCTGTGTTGCCCTTATGTTCACTGTTTGGAACTGGTCTGTGGTGCCCTTATGTTCACTGTTTGGAACTGGTCTGTGTTGCCCTTATGTTCACTGTTTGGAACTGGTCTGTGTTGCCCTTATGTTCACTGTTTGGCACTGGTCTGTGTTGCCGTTATGTTCACTATTTGGAACTGGTATGTGTTGCCCTTATGTTCACTGTTTGGAAATGGTCTATGTGTTGCCCTTATGTTCACTGTTTGGAGCTGGTCTGTGTTGCCCTTATGTTCACTGTTTGGAGCTGGTCTGTGTTGCCCTTATGTTCACTGTTTGGAACTGGCCTGTGTTGCCCTCATGTTCACTGTTTGGCACTGGTCTGTGTTGCCCTTATGTTCACTGTTTGGCACTGGTCTGTGTTGCCCTTATGTTCACTGTTTGGAACTGGTCTGTGTTGCCCTCATGTTCACTGTTTGGAACTGGTCTGTGTGTTGCCCTTATGTTCACTGTTTGGAACTGGTCTGTGTGTTGCCCTTATGTTCATTGTTTGGAACTGGTCTGTGTGTTGCCCTAGTGTTCACTGTTTGGAACTGGTCTGTGTATTGCCCTTTTGTTCACTGTTTGGAACTGGTCTGTGTTGCCCTTATGTTCACTGTTTGGAATTGGTCTATGCTGCCCTTATGTTCACTGTTTGGAATTGGTCTGTGTTGCCCTTATGTTCACTGTTTGGAACTGGTCTATGTGTTGCCCTCATGTTCACTGTTTGGAATTGGTCTATGTTGCCCTTATGTTCACTGTTTGGAATTGGTCTATGCTGCCCTTATGTTCACTGTTTGGAACTGGTCTATGTGTTGCCCTTATGTTCACTGTTTGGAACTGGTCTGTGTTGCCCTTATGTTCACTGTTTGGAACTGGTCTATGTGTTGCCCTTATGTTCACTGTTTGGAGCTATTCTGTGTTGCCCTTGTGTTCACTGTTTGGAGCTGGTCTGTGTTGCCCTTATGTTCACTGTTTGGAGCTGGTCTATGTTGCCCTTATGTTCACTGTTTGGAGCTGGTATGTGTTGCCCTTATGTTCACTGTTTGGAAATGGTCTATGTGTTGCCCTTATGTTCACTGTTTGGAGCTATTCTGTGTTGCCCTTGTGTTCACTGTTTGGAGCTGGTCTGTGTTGCCCTTATGTTCACTGTTTGGAACTGGTCTGTGTTGCCCTCATGTTCACTGTTTGGCACTGGTCTGTGTTGCCCTTATGGTCACTGTTTGGCACTGGTCTGTGTTGCCCTTATGTTCACTGTTTGGAACTGGTCTGTGGTGCCCTTATGTTCACTGTTTAGAACTGGTCTGTGTTGCCCTTATGTTCACTGTTTGGAACTGGTCTGTGTTGCCCTCATGTTCACTGTTTGGAACTGGTATGTGTGTTGCCCTTACGTTCACTGTTTGGAACTGGTATATGTGTTGCTCTTATGTTCACTGTTTGGAATTGGTCTATGTTGCCCTTATGTTCACTGTTTGGAATTGGTCTATGTTGCCCTTATGTTCACTGTTTGGAACTGGTCTATGTGTTGCCCTTATGTTCACTGTTTGGAGCTGGTCTATGTTGCCGTTATGTTCACTGTCTGGAGCTGGTCTATGTTGCCCTTATGTTCACTGTTTGGAACTGGTCTGTGTGTTGCCCTTATGTTCACTGTTTGGAACTGGTCTGTGTGTTGCCCTTATGTTCACTGTTTGGAACTGGTCTGTGTGTTGCCCTAGTGTTCACTGTTTGGAACTGGTCTGTGTGTTGCCCTTTTGTTCACTGTTTGGAACTGGTCTGTGTTGCCCTTATGTTCACTGTTTGGAATTGGTCTATGCTGCCCTTATGTTCACTGTTTGGAATTGGTCTGTGTTGCCCTTATGTTCACTGTTTGGAACTGGTCTATGTGTTGCCCTTATGTTCACTGTTTGGTATTGGTCTATGTTGCCCTTATGTTCACTGTTTGGAATTGGTCTATGTTGCTCTTATGTTCACTGTTTGGAACTGGTCTATGTGTTGCCCTTATGTTCACTGTTTGGAACTGGTCTATGTGTTGCCCTTATGTTCACTGTTTGGAACTGGTCTGTGTTGCCCTTATGTTCACTGTTTGGAACTGGTATATGTGTTGCCCTTATGTTCACTGTTTGGAGCTATTCTGTGTTGCCCTTATGTTCACTGTTTGGAGCTGGTCTGTGTTGCCCTTATGTTCACTGTTTGGAGCTGCTCTATGTTGCCCTGATGTTCACTGTTTGGAGCTGGTCTATGTTGCCCTTATGTTCACTGTTTGGAGCTGGTATGTGTTGCCCTTATGTTCACTGTTTGGAAATGGTCTATGTGTTGCCCTTATGTTCACTGTTTGGAGCTGGTCTGTGTTACCCTTATTTTCACTGTTTGGAGCTGGTCTGTGTTGCCCTTATGTTCACTGTTTGGAACTGGTCTGTGTTGCCCTCATGTTCACTGTTTGGCACTGGTCTGTGTTGCCCTTATGTTCACTGTTTGGAACTGGTCTGTGTTGCCCTCATGTTCACTGTTTGGAGCTGGTCTGTGTTACCCTTATGTTCACTGTTTGGAACTGGTCTGTGTTGCCCTTATGTTCACTGTTTGGAACTGGTCTGTGTTGCCCTTATGTTCACTGTTTGGAACTGGTCTATGTGTTGCCCTTATGTTCACTGTTTGGAGCTATTCTGTGTTGCCCTTGTGTTCACTGTTTGGAGCTGGTCTGTGTTGCCCTTATGTTCACTGTTTGGAACTGGTCTGTGTTGCCCTCATGTTCACTGTTTGGCACTGGTCTGTGTTGCCCTTATGGTCACTGTTTGGCACTGGTCTGTGTTGCCCTTATGTTCACTGTTTTGAACTGGTATATGTGTTGCCCTTATGTTCACTGTTTGGAGCTGGTCTGTGTTGCCCTTATGTTCACTGTTTGGAGCTGGTCTGTGTTGCCCTTATGTTCACTGTTTGGAACTGGTATGTGTTGCCCTTATGTTCACTGTTTGGAAATGGTCTATGTGTTGCCCTTATGTTCACTGTTTGGAGCTGGTCTGTGTTGCCCTTATGTTCACTGTTCGGAACTGGTCTGTGTTGCCCTCATGTTCACTGTTTGGAACTGGTCTGTGTGTTGCCCTTATGTTCACTGTTTGGAACTGGTCTGTGTGTTGCCCTTATGTTCACTGTTTGGAACTGGTCTGTGTGTTGCCCTTTTGTTCACTGTTTGGAACTGGTCTGTGTGTTGCCCTTATGTTCACTGTCATAGCTTGTGTTGGAGCTAAAGTGAATGTTCATTAAACTCCCTAAGCTTAACTTGGACAAACGTGCTTTCTCTGTAACTGTGCCTAGTGTAAGGAATGAACTCCCCATCAATTAAAGTCATCTGATACTATAGCTACCTTCCATAAAAACTCACTACATTTATTCCAAATTTTATTTCCACCTTACTTTTTCGATGGGCCATTGTTCTGATGATGACTTTTGTGCATCCCTGTTCATGTGCTGAATGATTCTGATTTGTTACATCTCTGAGCTGAGGGTCCTGAGGATATGAGTGCTTTCAACGTTTATTGTTATTGTTGAAGTCTAAAGTGCCAGGAGTGGTCCTAGGGACCAGACAGTGCACTCAGTAAGAACTTACCTTTGTGTTTGCAGGAGCACAGACATTGACATGATTCTGTCAGAGACAGCGTTCAACGATGCAAGCCTTCTCCGTGCCCGCTACCTCTCATGCCCTGGGTGGTATGTTAGCTAACATTTCTCTTTGTTGCAAAAAGAAGTTATGTTTATGCCTGTAGGGTTATAATTTCCCTTTTGCACGGTGTCTTATTTGTGCTGCTGCACTCTCTGTATATGTGTTCTACCTGTAGCCACAGTCTCCAGTATCAGTGTAATATTTAGTAGTTCTGTTAGTCTTAGTATGTTAGTCTAAGCATTTTGGTCAAAACCACTGTAAGCACAGGGAAGACTAGACTGTGTAAAGAGGGATGTGAGGGAGGCGGAGAAGGCTGACAAGTTGAGGGAGAAGGCTGTTGATAGGAGAAGTGGAAAGGGATAACAGCCAGGGCGGTGCAGCAGTACATGAACTAATTTCTCTCCTCTATGAAGGGAGTGCGAAGGAAGAACATGAGTGTCTAAATAAAGTATTATTTGTAGGTGGCAAGGGAAGTCTCCCTGCCATGCTCTGATCCCTCACATGGACGAGGTGATCCTGCCTTTCCACCAACCCCTCGACAGGAAGCGACTCCTCAACCGACTCATCAGTGAGTCTCTCAGTCAGTTACATTATTTATAGTTATTTTGTTATTATTATATTTTTTGTTTGCAAATATTTATCATCTAAATTGCCTGGCAATTTATGACAGCTCTCTACTCAATCTATCATCGACAGTCACCTCCAGTCTACTTCAATCCATTTGAATTTTTTCAGTCCTGCCACATCGTCCAGATCTCCAGTATACAATACGGATTTTGGGAGGAATATGACCGTATCCTGTTTTAATACGGATCTGTTTAAATGGAAAATTCACTTATAAAATGGAATAATAACCTTATAGCAGCTGAAGAGCGAATAGTTCGATTCTAGGCAGATTTCCGACATAACCTAGTGGATTTTCTTTGATGTTATTTGAAACAATGACATTTTTTTACAGATTTATGCAGCTCTATGCAGAAATAAAAAATATGGATATTAACCAAAAAATGAAGCAGATCTGTCAAATTATTAGCAGATGTAACTCTTTGCTAATAGCTATGAGGTTCAAAATGTTGTTCAAATGTACAAGTCAGAATAACAGTTGATGTGTATGTTTGTGAACCCCAGCACAGTGCATTCTCGAAAGGCGTGTGCTCCAGCCCTTTAGTGGGGGGGTGGGTGGGGCCTGGGGGGGATTACTTACACCCCGCTTTTGTGTGTAGTGAATTTTTAAATAGTCTAGCTGGCACTGTGCTTGTGCAGTCTTAATTAAGTATCGTTTTCCCTTGTAAATTGTTATGCTGGAACATTATATAACAGTGACAAGGGTTTTTTGGTCACACTTATTGCTAACATGTACCAGTTTGTCTTCTACACTGATGTATTTATCCAGACAGACTATTTATTCTGACTGTGCACCCTATGGCTATGCTGCAGGCATCTTACATTTAATGCGGGGTGCACAGTGGCACTTACGTCAAAGGTCACCCTCCACAATAAATTGGATTAATTGCCCATTTTCAACCTACCATAGTAGTTGGTTTTTTGCACACAAACTTAGAAAGGGTTGCACGCCCCCGTTATTAACCAAATACACCAGGGATTTGTGGGTAATGGAACTGCTTAGGCACATGAAAGGCATGTGTGCTCAATCTGTGTGCTCAATCTGTGTGCTCAATCTGTGTGCTCAATCTGTGGTCAGTTCCGTGTTGCACTGCTGCAGGTAATGTCGTCTGTCTGCCAGAGTAACTCAAGTGCATTGAACGTGTTTTCAGCCAGTAACTGTAGTGGCTGTGATGTCTACAAACTATAACAATGCTTGTCTTCATTTGCGATGCAGGCCTGAAGCAGATGCATCGCAAGTACCCGTACACTGGCAACGTCTACCACCTGAGGGCGAGACTCAAGTTCAGTGGGGAGAATGAAGGCACGTGACTGGGTCAATGATCACACGCATGCACGCACGCATACATGCATATATGTATCTATTTTATAAAGCAGACTGTGTCTTTGTTGCATAATCTCTTTCAGTTTCACATGTATGGGGCTGACATTTTTAAGCATGTTCAGGGGACGTTGTTGGTTTGTACATTTTTAGTTGTCGGGGTAGTATGGGTTTTGAGAGGTAACATTTTCAAAAAGGGCTCTAGCAGAAGTTGCAATTTTTTTTTTATCGTAAAAATAATAATGATGCATACATATCGATCACTAGATATATGCAGCAGTTTGGATTATTGCAGTTTCTCAAGCGTACCAATGAGACAATGTCTGTGTTACTTCCTGTGTCTCGCTGTGAAGTGCTGATGAAGCAAGCACGCCACATAGAAAACATGGTATTGTGCGTACCTTCCAACGAAAGCACAGCTCAAAGTAATAGTGTATTTTTTATGTATATCTCCATCAGTTTCGCATGTTTGGGGCCAAAATTACATGGGTTTAATTAGAAAAGACTTATGGCTACCCTTTTTCCACAAGCAACGCCGGGTAACTCAGCTAGTATGTAATAAGTTATTTCCCTGTCATTGCCTGTACCAGACGATGCCCACCTGTACGAAGTGACCCACGTGGTCCTGAGTGGAGAGACAAGTGTTGTCCAGGCCAAGCGACAGCCGACACCGCCAGGCCACACAGACAGACAGACAGACAGTTGTGCTGCCTTCATGGGCTGCCAACTGGACGGGGAACATCTCAAGAATTGGCTGCGACAGTGCACCGTGCAGGTAGCACCACAGTTCTATGGCCAGAGCTGTCACCTTATACAGTAGACTCTGCTTAATAGAATCATGGACAGAATTGTCACCTTATACAGTAGACTCTTCATAATAGTATCATGGCCAGAGCTCTCACCTTATACAGTAGACTCTGCTTAATAGAATCATAGAAAGAACTGTCACCTTATACAGTAGACTCTGCATAATAGAATCATGGCAAGAGCTGTCACCTTATACAGTAGACTCTGCTTAATAGAACCGTGGACAACAGAATGAGCCATTTAGTAGACTAAAATATATTGGCAGAATCATTGAGTATTCCTGTTGTATCAAAATGTGCCGCTCAAGTGAATCAACCTCTTAAACAGAATAAAATGTTGCTGGCCTGAAATGATTCTGTTAAGCAGAGTGCACTGTATTAGGATCTACCTGTGTAGTGCGATAAATGGCAATCAGATGCTTCTAATGTTCCATGAAACTTGTGTACAGTGATCCATACAGTTTTTAATTGTTAAAACCTTTGGAAAGTAAAAACTTAAACCATAAGTTTTAAAGTAGCCGTGTAGCTAATGTGGCAGTTGATTTTTTTTCCTCAACATGCTAGGAAATATTGAACTGAACATTGACACCACAAATAATCATGCAGCACTAACATCGTATTTCGCCAATCCATCCTTTAAAAAACTTCTTGGAAACACTAACGGTGTTTCCATAGAACCTGCAGTAGCTGTGCCATGGTATATTATTATAAGATATTATTATATAAAATATATCTTAAGGATGGCATTTTGTGGGTTTTTATATTTACACAAATGTTTTTAAAATCATCACTAAAAATTGAAAAAAATAGTTTTATTAATCTAGAGTATTATTTAGTATTTCAACTACAATTGATAAATAAATGGTTGGCAGGGATGGGTCAAATACTAGAAAAAGTATTTCAAATAAAAATGTATTTTGAAAAGTTGAGAAGATGACAGTTGGTGAGAGTTGGTTAAGCGAGATTGTCATTCTCCGAACGTGTCGTCGCCAAATGGTGCCGGAAATATTTGCACATCCATTATTTCGTATTAATTGTTTTTGAAAGGCCAGGAAAAGTATTTGTGTAAAAGTATTTCTCAAAATTTGGCATCAACAAAAATTATTTTAAATAAAAAATAGTGTAAAAAGGTATTTTAAATAAAAATTACTTTTTTTATTTGCAAAAGTACAAATTAAAATACTATTTGACCCATCCCTGGTGGTTGGCTTATCTTAAGACTTACTGAAACTATTCCATTCAAAACAAGCATAGAATAGCCATCCCTGCTACCTATGATCAGTCAAACCATGTTGTTTCTAGTGTTGGTAACGCCACCTATTGGATTGTTTAATACTACATTTTTGCATTGATCGATGACTGCCTACTTCTTTTTTGTGGTAGAAATACTAGAAGTTTGTTTAATAAGTTGTGTGTGTCCTACAGTTGCCTGAGAGGAAGATGGAACGAACCAGACAGAGTATGACAAAGACAGAGATGAACCGCATTCATGTAAGTCACACAGAATTATGTTTGTATTTTTGAGGAAGAATATCTCAAAGTTAACAAACTGAGAATGCAGACCTGTTCACATAAAGAGATTGGTCACGTAGTAGTTCGTTATGGATCTGTTATTATGATGATTTACTTTGGAGGGTTGTAAAAATTTCATAAAATTAAATGTAAATTAATTTAACTACCTTATGAAGTTGATCTTTAAGAATTATTAAAATATGCCTACCATTTAGAAATTGTTGTAGTCTATCGTGTTGTGATTCCAACAATGATAGTGATAATTATGAGGAAATACTTTGTGACATGTGTGACATGCGTGACATGTGTGACATGTGTGACATGCAGAAGGAACATCATTTGGACCCACTGCCAGAAGGCTGGTTCTACAATGGGCATCAGTTTGTGAGCTTTGATGGAGAAAAGTCAGCTACTCATCCTGGCAAGTATTCATCATGTTCAAACGTCCCAAGTTGGCACAAGCAAACAGTTTGAGATCTCTCTCACATGGGAGATTTAAGGTTTAATGATTTGTTGGTAGTGCTGCTTACCAAATGTCTTTTACCCGATTTATGCAAGAGGTCTGAACTGTTTGTATATGTGGCCATGAAATAGGACATTTGCAGTTTTAAGGTTTTTGGCTTTATTAACTTTATTTACATCCATAGCTCATACAATTTATTTTGTAGAATCATGTAAATAAACTAAAGAATCAAATAAAAACAAAAAGATAAAATAAAATTGGGACCTTTTTATTTTAAAGCGGGAGTATATTTTGAAAAAAAAATTTTTTTACATGATCAGAATGTTAGAACAATTAAAGCAAAATTGGCAGCAGTTTAGTTTTTGGTCTGGAAACAGATGTGTAAATGTTCTAATCAGTGTCTCGAAACCACACAGTCATCATATGATGTTGTTTGTGATATATCTTTTATCTACCAATGTTGTTCTAATCAGTGTCTGAAAACCACACAGTCATCATATGATGTTGTTTGTGATATTTCTTATGTCTACCAATGTCTTGCATGTCTTAAATTTGAGTTCAACGTTTGCTCATCATTCACATATATTAAAAATTACTTTCATGTAGGCAGGCATAATTGTAACAATATTTCATTAACACGTTAAGTAATTGCATAATTTTATGGTAATGCTTAGCTATTAGTGGCACAATTACCCAGTTCCTATTCCACAACATAATATGCAAGATAAGACAATTATTTTAGTTTGTATAAATTATATATAGAATAAACAAGGGTGTACTGGTATATTTGTTTTATTTTTATGAAACTTTGAAAGGTAAAAGAATGTCAATTTGCATGATTTTTAGGACATCATCTTTCAGTGCCACTCAATTCTCTCTTGTCTATTACCTTCTCTCCAAAGGAATGCCAAGTTATACCATATTTGTTTCCTCACATTCAGTCATATCATAATCTACTGCGTATTCTAAATGTTGATTGTTTCAGATGCGGAGAAGTTCTTGGTTGACTATTTGGATGAGGTCAACCAGGAGGTGGCACTGCATAATGCCCGGATAGACGCCATGGACCATCACGATCTGTTCGACTAAGAAGAAACTGTCATGATAGCTTTCACTGACAAGGGACCATCACGATCTGTTCGACTGAGAAGAAACTGTCATGATAGCTTTCACTGACAAGGGACCATCACGATCTGTTCGATTGAGAAGAAACTGTCATGACAGCTTTCACTGACAAGGGACCATCACGATCTGTTTGACTGACAATGGATTAATGCGATATATATTTTACTGATAATTGATGGTCACAACCTCCATCTGATATGAGACCATTATGATTATCTTCTCACTGAGAAGATAATCACAATTGCACACTGTGACTGTCACATAGGTAGCTTAAGAAGTTCTCATCTATGTGACAGTCGCCAGTACTGACAGGCCCTGGTCTCTTAGTGCCTCACTGGACAGAAGAGCCCAGAACTACAGCAGCTCAGATGATTCCATCTCTCAACTTCCGTCCAATAATTTAATGAAACTATTATGTTTCTGTTGTTAAAGTGATATCATAATAGCAATCAGTATTTATTGTTATTTATATTTGTTCTATATTTATAATACCAATACATATCTGCAATGTATAATATTGTTAAAAAATTATGTTAATATAATTTGTTAAGACATTCCAAGTTAGTGATATGTTTAATTAAGATGCTGGAACTCTTCTGCGCAGTGGAAATAGAATTAGACATAAATTGTTTCAGTGTTAAAGAATATGTTTTGACACATTGATAGAGTCAGAAACTTGGCTGTCTTAGCAATTTAGCTATGCAATGTGCCAGTTTGTAAACCTACCGTGTTAGTGTAAATGACGTTTAAAACACTCATGTTCAATACTACATGAAATTGGTTTATGGGGGGGCATTAGCTGTTTTGTTTAGCAGTAGTACATCAGTAACGGGGCGCATCAGCATCGTCTCCTCGAGACTACGCTCTGCCTATATATCTATATAGTACATCAGTGTATTTTACCCCAAAAACACAAGTCGTAATTCAGTTTCATGTATCAGGTCTCAGGCTAAATCACATTGGCTTTATATAGTGTCCTACAGCAATGCTTAGAGATGGTGCCTAACCAGCTAGAATCATTTGTGGTTAGAAAGTTAGCTAGAAACTAGTAATATTTTGTTTGCAAAATACAGGTACCAAAGTCACAGTGATTGGGTAGAATTATGTAGTTGCACCTGTTTATGGGGCAACTGTGAAGTATTGTTTATGGGGTAACTGTGAAGTATTGTTTATGGGGTAACTGTGACATAATGTTTATGGGGTAACTGTGAAGTGTTGTTTATGGGGTAACAGTGAAGTATTGTTTATGGGGTAACTGTGAAGTATTGTTTATGGGGTAACTGTGACGTAATGTTTATGGGGTAACTGTGAAGTGTTGTTTATGGGGTAACAGTGAAGTATTGTTTATGGGGTAACTGTTAAGTATTGTTTGTGCAGTTTTCCTCATTTGTGATACTAACAATAACATAATTTCTTTGATGTAATGCCAGTTATTTTGTGTTCATTATAGTTGCTATACTTAATATTGGCATAGGTTTATTATTATGCATGGTATACTGTTTAAAAACCTGTGATATTCTTTGTAAATCAGATGATTAGTATGTGTTTGTGTTTTACAAAGATGAATAGTGTTTTTTCAGTTTTATTGTTTATGGTTAATTTAGATTTGTTGCAATTTGCTGCTTTAATAAATATTTGCAAAACAAAGCAAATTGTACTTATTTTTTTTAAGTTTTTAAAAGCTATTATGTTAACGGTCATACAGTAATTGTTCAGATCTGTATATTTAAAATTGCCAGTATTATGAAGGAATCAAAATTTGACAGAGTTTGGGATGAAGTTGAATTGATCCCAAATGACGCACTATCATTGCTAAAGTACAATGTCACATTTTGCAAAACATCTTGTTACTAAACAGCATTTATCCATTTATGCAGAATAAAGAAATAAAAACCTTGATACAGCAGTCTGACAAGGAACGAGCACAACAGAACTGTTTTGAAGACGTTATTGTGTGAAATTATATTCAAGAAAATATGACATTTGGCACAACCTGATTTGGGGAGTAACCCATCTTAAAGAGTCAAATTTATAATGAAAACAGGAAACAATAAAATTAACAGTATGCTAAGTTTAATGACTGACCTAATTACACATATAAGGGGGCAAAGGTCATACTCTACACAGCATCACCTGTAGACGGTGGACACTGAGGGTTACACCAGGGCCACAAATTGCAGTGAGCATGTCCTCTATTCAATGTCAGGCTTTTTATCATATATGTCCATCCACAAACTGATGTCGTGTATCAGAACAGAATGTTCTTTCAGTTCAACATTTCTGTGCCGTTGGTTACTACGTGGGTCCATCCTTCAGAACACAACACCAGCTTCTTTGCCCAGTATCTCCATCTCCTCTGAAAGAAGATCATTTGGTATAACATATTACATTCCTTGCTTCATTATGGTTGATTCTGTATTAAACTTTCATAATTATTAGTTTTACAGAAATTGATTACAATAATTTTGAAGCAAGATATAATCATCACATTTATATCGCACGCTGAACGGTCGACATTCATAAACAGAAAAAAGTTCTATGAAATTATATTTTAAAATTATGGTTTAAAAACACATTGGGGTGTAAAACAATCAGACTTTGCAATCCTTAAGTACACAGCAACTGTTTTACAATAAACACTTACAAACATCCAGTGTTCAACGAATCACCAAAGGTGCTAAGAACATAATCAAGTCAACTGAAATGTTACTTGACCACTTGTTTTTACCAGATAAACATAATCGAATCAAACACACTTTGTTCGGACATCCTAAAGTATAATAAAAAAAATGTCAGGGGTGTTCTTCTTCTTCGTCGAACGATCAGACAGGGACTCCAGTTCCTCGTACGAAGGTCGTGCGCTGCAGATCCTCCAGTAGGCCACAGATCTTTTCTTTCACTGGTGTTTCTGTAGGCCAGGTTGCCTTCTTCTCGTTTTGGTGTGTAGTACAATCTAGCAGGAGGTGTTCCACTGTCATTGGAGCCATGCCACAAGGACACATGTATGTCCTCAGGCGCACCATTATGACCTCGTCTTCTCTGGACAGCTGGTTAAAGTTGTCCTCACTATTGTACCTGGGATGTCGTTTCAGCCATCTCTTCTTGTGATACACGATGGTTTTTGCTTCTTTGTAAGTGACCTCCCTCTCCTCTTGATCCAGTTTCCCCTCTCCTCTTGATCCAGTTTCCTCCCTCCTTTGCCAATCTGTCCACTTCCTCATTTCCCAGGATGTTGCAGTGTGCTGGGATCACTGGAGCACTGTCTGGCTGGTGGGGGGGTTGTTCTAATCATAAAGTGTGCTGGGATCACTGGAGCACTGTCTGGCTGGTGGGGGGGGGTTGTTTTAATCATAAAGTGTGCTGGGATCACTGGAGCACTGTCTGGCTGGTGGGGTGTTTTAATCATAAAGTGTGCTGGGATCACTGGAGCACTGTCTGGCTGGTGGGGTGTTTTAATCATAAAGTGTGCTGGGATCCACTGGAGCACTGTCTGGCTGGTGGGGTGTTTTAATCATACAGTGTGCTGGGATCACTGGAGCACTGTCTGGCTGGTGGGGTGTTTTAATCATAAAGTGTGCTGGGATCACTGGAGCACTGTCTGGCTGGTGGGGTGTTCTAATCATAAAGTGTGCTGGGATCACTGGAGCACTGTCTGGCTGGTGGGGGGGGTTGTTCTAATCATAAAGTGTGCTGGAATCACTGGAGCACTGTCTGGCTGGTGGGGTGTTCTATTCATAAAGGCCAATTATTTGGCCAATTGGTATGCGGACACGAAGCAAGAATCAGATGTATAAACATCCTCGCAAGATCGATTAACGAGATTAATTTGTGGCTACAATTGTGCCATTTGAATTCAAGCTGGATCCAGTTACTCCGACTGTTGGATTGAATTTTGAAGTGGTGGCTAACGTCACCTTTCATCAAAGCATAAGTCGGGAGTGGCACAAGTCAATAGGTAGCATTCGCAGTGTCTAGACACGTTGCTTGTCAAAAATGCACACAATAACAAGCTGTGCATTGTCATTCGATCAATTAGGGCACAAATCACTTGTCTAAACCAGGCTTTACTGAGAATGTGTTCAGACAGCATCATCATATTCAAATTTTTTTGGGTGTTTTAATTATAACTGAGAGTGTATAACTGAACCAGGTGAAGGAGTGACTCACGCTTTGAGAGCTCCTCCTTCTCCGCGGCCTTCTTGGCAGCAATCCTTTCCCGTACTTCCTTCTCCCGTGCCTGGATGCGTACTTCCTTCCTGCTCAGGTAGGCTGAAGGAACATTTAAAAATATACATATGATCCACTGTAGGATCCGCACTTCCTTCCTGTTCAGGTAGGCTGAACGAACACGCACAAGAACATACATAATATTATGATCCACTGAAGGATCCAATCTTCCTTCCTGTTCAGGTAGGCTGAAGGAACACGCACAAGAACATACATAATATTATGATCCACTGAAGGATCCACTCTTCCTTCCTGTTCAGGTAGGCTGAAGGAACACGCACAAGAACATACATAATATTATGATCCACTGAAGGATCCAATCTTCCTTCCTGTTCAGGTAGGCTGAAGGAACACGCACAAGAACATACATAATATTATGATCCACTGAAGGATCCACTCTTCCTTCCTGTTCAGGTAGGCTGAAGGAACACGCACAAGAACATACATAATATTATGATCCACTGAAGGATCCACTCTTCCTTCCTGTTCAGGTAGGCTGAAGGAACGCACACAAGAACATACATAATGATCCACTGAAGGATCCACTCTTCCTTCCTGTTCAGGTAGGCTGAAGGAACACGCACAAGAACATACATAATGATCCACTGAAGGATCCACTCTTCCTTCCTGTTCAGGTAGGCTGAAGGAACGCACACAAGAACATACATAATGATCAACTGAAGGATCCACTCTTCCTTCCTGTTCAGGTAGGCTGAAGGAACACGCACAAGAACATACATAATGATCAACTGAAGGATCCACTCTTCCTTCCTGTTCAGGTAGGCTGAAGGAACGCACGCAAGAACATTCATAATGATCCACTGAAGGATCCACTCTTCCTTCCTGTTCAGGTAGGCTGAAGGAACGCACACAAGAACATACATAATGATTAACTGTAGGATCCACTCTTCCTTCCTGTTCAGGTAGGCTGAAGGAACGCACACAAGAACATACATAATGATCAACTGAAGGATCCACTCTTCCTTCCTGTTCAAGTAGGCTGAAGGAACACGCACAAGAACATACATAATGATCCACTGAAGGATCCACTCTTCCTTCCTGTTCAAGTAGGCTGAAGGAACGCACACAAGAACATACATAATGATCAACTGAAGGATCCACTCTTCCTTCCTGTTCAGGTAGGCTGAAGGAACACGCACAAGAACATACATAATGATCAACTGAAGGATCCACTGTAGGGTCCTCACCTCCTTCCTGCTCAGGTAGGCTGAAGGAACAAGTATTCTGCTAGTATACCACGTTAAGGCCAAGTAAAAATTAAACTCATTTCGTGTCTGAACTTTTTGAAAAAGGAAGATGGAGGCCCTTAAATTATTTACTATTTGTTGACTGTTTTGCAATTTTTTTTAAGATGACCATCATGTCTTAGAAGATCACTGTGGCTGATTCAAAGACACACACTGTATAGTTTGTCCGATGTATACTATGCTACATACTTTGCACTGCATGTTTTGGACCGAGATTTCTTCACTGAACCAATAAACGTTAAAAATAATAATTTATGTCCAATAGTAAATAATAAAAAAGTAGATGTTAAAGATGTTGATACATTACAATGTACTCACCGTAGTGCATGAAGCCATATGTGATTCCAGTGACAAGAGCGCCCCACCTGCACGCCTGGAACATAAAATACACCTTCAGTTATAATAAGCTGATAAACCCATGGAAGCCATCATATTACACAGCAACAAGGTTGATTTTGTTTTAATAATAATTACATAATAATGAGTTCAACTAAAAAAGTATATCTACGAGGGGTAGATTTTAAAGAGAAATATCTAGTAATCCAGATGAATTATCAAGATATTAAGTTCAGTAATCCATAAAAAAATCTGGTGATCCACAAAATAACTAATTAACATGGATTACCGCACACAAGCTTTGAGCCATGCCTGTGTGTGGTGAATACTTCTGCAGTACACAAAGTTTGGAGTAATTTAAATGGGCTCCGTTAATTAAAACATTATTATTTTGCTAATAATTATCATAAAAATATGCAAGCAGTATCACTTGATTGTTTTAATGACTCTCTGTTACCAGGGGAATATTACTATCTGAATATCACCAGATTGAAATCATGATTTAAATCACTCCAAAAAAATCATTGATTTATGATTTTTTATTTAAAATTTTTTCAATTGCTGATTTATAAATAATTGTTTACAAGCATCGAGATCAACAAAGCTTTGTGTATGTTTGAGCTATTCCCTTTCTGAATACAGTGAAGCAACACAAACTTGTCTTCCAGAAGAAGTATCTTTTGAAGTCGGAAGCCCTGAGTTAAAGTCCACTTAAAGCTTGTGCTAGTTGTTACCAATTCAATAGGTTGACTCAAGTGAGACAGTCTGGGCTACAGACTAATACTGTACCAGTTTGCAGTCTGGTTAGATACCTTTAGAGTAGGCAGGGCCCTGGACAGGTGCTAATCCACCCTCTCAGCAAACAATAATAAGATAAGATAAAATGTATTGCCATGTGTAATCATTGCAGTAATACAATAAAAACATAGGAACGTATAATGATGTTGGGTCGTACTATAGCGTATACATGACAATACACTCACATGCAGCAAACGGTATGAAAACAAATTAAATATCATGCACAGTAAATGCACTCTTAAGAATAAAATCTTGACCTTGACTATGTTGGCACTTGACAATCTCACTTTGTGTTTCCTGTTATATCACATAAATAAGTCCAATATAAAGCGAAAGACATAATTATCACTGTCAAGGAAAGATATGACTTAGGATAAAATATAAATAAATAACTTGGTATAAAATATATAAATTAGGTATACTCAGTGAAATACAAGTTGGAATGTGGTATTTGTGTGTACTGCAGATGGCAAAAAATGTTCACGTCTGTTCTGATAGGGCTTGGACGGCTACGGGATAAAAACTGTACCAGCTTGCAGTCTGGTTGGAGACCCTTAGAGTACACATAACCCTGGTCAGGTGCTAATCCACCCTCTAAGCAAACAATAATTAGCACTGCTACAGCCACAGATACACAGCATGCTTACATTTCCAAGACAGATTATGCAACTACAGGGGGTGAGGCCTTGTGGACATTGTCTAATGGGTAGATTCGTCCTAATGAGTGCCACAAACAATTTAAAATTGGATCTGGTGCTATATCAAATAAAATATATTATTATTATACATGTATTTTTTTGCTTTTTCAAAATGTCTGATTGGTTGAATTTTATACGCAGCGGAAACGTGCAAAAATTTATTTATTAACACAAGTGGTCACCTGGAAAAGAGACGGCTGAGTTTGGCGGTCACAGAGGCGTAAAATCAGTTTCATAAAAATTTCAACTTCACTTATTAATATCTTGAAAATAATGCTACGGAAACTAACAAAATACTTGTTCCAGTGTTCACACGTTATCATCAGACATGGGGCTGAGTACATTTTCATGAGTAAAGTACGAGTACATTGGTGATGGCTGGGAACGAGTACATTGGTGATGGCTGGGAACGAGTACATTGGTGATGGCTGGGAACGAGTACATTGCTCAAAGCTGAGTACGAGTACGAGGCCGAGGGTGATTAATGAATGGAACAAACTGCCAAATGATTGTGTTAATGCTAGTAGTGTGAATATGTTTAAAAAATAGAATTGACAGATATTTGATTAAGGCGGGCTACACATAGATGAGAATATTGTTGGACTCTCGACAAGCCAATGGCTTCCTTGTCCACTTGCCACCTGGAACTTGTTGTTTGGGATGGCAATCTTGTTAAATCTAGTGGCGTAGCCGTAGTGCCGGTTGTATGTGAGCGATAATACAAAACACTTATGCGCCAGTGCCCTTTCGTTGAACGTTGCCAGTATTTGGTGTTATGATTCATACATCCCAGAGAAATATGACAAATACCGATAACTATGTATATGTATGTAACTAAATATATAGTGTCTATTCAACCTTCGTTGACGCTAGTCACAAATGTTTCGCTTCAGAATGCACTTGACGGGTCTTGACTCGCGAACCAAAATTGTGACCTTGCCAACATATTTGAAGGCATGTATAAGTTAATAGAAATCATAAAAACTTCCAAACTCACACATACTGCAAATCATGCAGCTGAAAGTGTAATTTATTAACATGAATATGTTTCATTTATTACGCCAAATGTCACATATTTACCCGGATAAACGGCGACACCGCTTTAGGAGCTGGAAGGGTCGTCATGTTTCTGCACAGGAGGATCGTAGCGCGATGACTGTAAACGGGACGTCAACATATTCTCCAACGTGGACGTTTACAAAACAAATTTAACGATAAGTATATATTATTTGAATTGACCGTAATTAGAAATGTATATTACTATGTAACACGCACATATTGCTAATATACTATTTACACATACTTGTACGTGTGCTTTTAACGACAGCTACGTATTCAAATGCATTATGGTAATTTTATATTTATGAGTGGGGCGCGCCTTAACGCGGGCTGTTGATCGAGGCAGGGACCGCGGCCCGGGCTCGAGTCAACCTGCTGCCGTTTCGAAACTTGGGCAATTTCGTTCATCCGACATTGCCTGTGTATTCCGGGAGAGAAACTATACAACCGTTGTCCCTTCTGCATGGTGTCTACACCAGGGGAAGTAAACACTCCCACATATGGAAATGGAAAAAAACTGTCGTGCGCTCACGTATACAACCTGTATATACAAAAACATTGCCTTGGTGGGAATGGTTATGAACAAATAATCTTCAAATTTGGATTTGTTCTAAAAAAAATGTAATTCAACAAAAACTAAGATCGGAAGCAAAGTGTGCGTATCTCTGTCAGAGGTCTATATATATATATATATATATATATATATATATATATATATATATATATATATATATATATATATATATATATATATATATATATATATATATATATATATATATATATATATATATATATATATATATATATATATATACCGTCTATAGCTAACCCTAACCCGGGGTCGGCAACCAACAGCGGCCGCTGAGTTATTTGATGCGGCCCGCGGACCGACAGCGAGATTGTGAATAATGCGGCCCGTCCCCGAAGTATGGATATATTAAATACAAAAATAGTACGTCCCGCCTAGACTTTCGTAGACATGTATCACATAATGCAACTCGGTAAACTCTTTCGGCAGTCCTGGCAATGTTGTTGTCGCCTGTTCTGCGGGATCTGTCTTTACCTTGTATTCGCAACACTTAACAATCTCGCGATTGGCGGATTCCTCCATCACCGCTACCCTCAGATTCAGTGGCAAGTGAGACGTCTGTGTGACAATTGCAAGGCTAGCTTCGACAGTGGGGATGTTGATGCATGCCTTGTAGCATTCACTAAGGCGTGACAATCCGTCAGCATTAGCATTACAGCGACCAGGGCGGTACCGTATGTCGAAGTTGAATGGTGCCAAAGACGCAGCCCATCTTTGCTCAACAGCTGTCAGCTTTACTTTCTTGTTCAGGTACGTCAGTGGATTGTTGTCCGTGTAAACAGTGAATGTTCCACCAAGCAGGTAATCGCGGAACTTTTCGGTCACAGCCCATTTTAAGGCTAGTGTCTCCAATCTCATTGCAGAGTAGTTGACATAATTCTTCTCAGCACCCCGTAAACTACGACTAGCATATGCTATCACACGCAGTTTTCCATCTTGCATCTGGCTTAGGACAGCTCCCAGTCCCTTGTCACATGCATCTGTCTCAACAATGAATGGCAGATTATAGTCGGCGAATCCTAGTACTGGTGTTGTCGTCAGTGCTGTCTTTAAAGCATTGAATGCTGTCTCACGTTCGTCAGTCCAACATTTCTCTAAGTCGTACATTTTGCTGGTTCTTCGCTTCCCTTTTCCCGCCTTGCAAGCATCGGTTACCACTCGGTGTAGTGGACTCGCGATTTGCGTGAAATTAGGTACGTATCTTCGGTAATAGGAAGCAAAGCCAAGGAATGATCGTAACTCCTTGAGAGCTTTCTGGACAGGCCACTTCTCGACGACTGCTATCTTGGACGGATCCGTTGCTACTCCGTCAGCACCGATCAGGTGACCTAAGTACAGCACTTCCTTCTTAAAGAAGTTGCACTTCTTCAGCTCCAGTTTCAATCCGAACTGTCGTAACTTGGTGAATACTGCATCCAGCCTCTTCAGGTGTTCTTCAATACTCTTTGAGAAGATGACAATATCATCTAAGTAGACCAGTAATATTTCAAACATCTCAGCACTGAAGGTTATTTGCATGATGCGCTGGAACGTTGCAGCGGCATTGCATAAGCCGTATGGCATTCGGGTGAATTCACATAGACCGAATGGTGTTGTAAATGCCGTTTTTTTGTGCTGGTCATCTGGTTCCATCTGCACCTGGTTATACGCTGATTGTAGATCCAGTGTTGTAAAATACTGTGCACCTGTCATTGCGTCTAATGACTCCACGATTCTTGGAAGTGGATGAGCATCTTTGATTGTCTTGTTGTTAAGTGCTCTGTAATCAATGCACATTCTTAGATCTCCGTTCTTCTTTCCTACTAGTACAATTGCACTAGCATGGTTGCTCTCACTAGGTACAATCGTTCCGTTTCTCATCAGCTAAAAGGTCTATCCCGCTTCTGACACCATTTCGTCTATAGCTAACCCTAACCCGGGGTCGGCAACCAACAGCGGCCGCTGAGTTATTTGATGCGGCCCGCGGACCGACAGCGAGATTGTGAATAATGCGGCCCGCCCCCGAAGTATGGATATATTAAATACAAAAATAGTACGTCCCGCCTAGACTTTCGTAGACATGTATCACATAATGCAACTCGGTAAACTCTTTCGGCAGTCCTGGCAATGTTGTTGTCGCCTGTTCTGCGGGATCTGTCTTTACCTTGTATTCGCAACACTTAACAATCTCGCGATTGGCGGATTCCTCCATCACCACGCGATGAACATATCAAACAAATGTTTTCTTACTTCCTCTAACACTTAATGAATTCACTTTTGCGTACATGCATGCATGACAATACTATCTTTTTTATGTTAGAGTGATAATGCGTTGTTTTGAATAACATTCGTCGCCTGCTATAAATTGCGAATAGATTTGTGCGCTGATGGAAAAGGTTCGAGACAAAGCTGGTGCCAGGACAGAACTCTTCGGGGCTCACTCCATCATCCACCACGAACGCGGCAAATCTGTGTGTAGGCTGTGGGTGGTAAGCTTATGCCTAAATTAAGAATAGACCACTGTAAGGCAAATTTGAAGATAAAATTGCGTTTATTACAGTTTAAGTACTAAAATTATACAAAACCAAGTTTCTCAGTCCTTGCACAATTTGCACTACTGATCTAACTTCGGTACCTCATCAAAGTATAAAATGTCAACCGAAAGTTCAAAATACAACCAAAAGCAAGAGCGTTAAGAACAACAATAAAATGTGAAAGTACAGATGATATTAAACACAATAATAAAGACGACCCAAAAGACGACTCAAAATAAGATTTAAAAGACGACTTAAAAGACGTCTTAAAAGACGTCTTAAAAGACGTCTTAAAAGACGACTTAAAAGACGACTGGCCACAATCAGGAGTGGGCCAGGACTTGCGTTCGCCAAATCAGAGTTGTCATTAACTGTAGAATCACGCCTGGCCCACTGGGATAGGGCCCCTTCCACTGACCACACGTGACCCCTGTCTCTATGGTAAAATTTTTGTTTAAACAACTGAATTATTAGTAATAAGACCAACCACCTACACAGTAAATACAATTAATTACAGGACAAATAATCATAGCAATAATAGTTCACTAACTATATTCTCTAAATTACATTACATTACCCTGGGTGCTGCCATCATGTGGTGGGTAACTAAACTAATCGAACCGACAAGTGACTATGTCACATCCACCCCACTTTTGCTAACATTACCTTAATGTTAACTAAACACACAAGTAATGTTAATTCTAGTGTCCATTCAAAGCCGAACGTGGCTCTCTAAAACGGTTCGAATGCCATCCTGCTGTTGTTCGTGACGATCGCCCCACTGTTGTAATGTCCTCGTGTGATCTTTCTGCCTCAGAGGTGTATGTCGTTACCTCACAGCCATCGTTGATCGGACTGTTGCTGCTGTAGGGATCATGCCTCAGTTAGACTTCCTGGTGTGTTTCGAATGTAGGGCACAGTAATTTTAGATATCTGTTATTTTTAAAAAATCATATCATCTGAGATAACTGCATTTGAGCCAGGCACACTGGCAAGTTTGCTGGTAGAACATGTTGGCAGTGTAACTGTGGATTTTTAGATGATTTCAATAGGCGGAAGGATTTTTGGCAATGTTTTCACCACAATGCACGTGTGCGTAGTAATTCATGCAGAAATTGGTAAACATTGATGGGCATGACACGTTCAACCATTTTAAAAGAGTTAGAAATGTATAATTTTGACTAATCTCCATCAGCATGTCAATGAAATGATGATGACGGCAGGTAAGAAATGTCAACATTTTTGATGGTCAAGTTTTCTTATAATCATGCAAAACGTTAACATGGCCACGAATGGGAAATGTAACTGAGTGCTGAACCCTGTCATCACTGCTGCTGAACCCTGTAATCACTGCTGTTCACGCGTTCCAGTGGTTGTGAAAGTGAACTTCGTATTATGCATCTCCACTGCAGCCGCTCGTCGTCGGATAATTCCTCATGTCGGTCAGGGTCTACCGTCTTCTCATCAGGAAGGCAGGGCAGCTTCCGCCTCGTTGTTGTTTCTGGTTGGGGACACAGTTGAAGATCCTCCCGATTCACAGTTCGCGATTCTCCAAACCCGTCTGCTGACGGAGCACATCGATCTGGTGAACGTCCAACTCCACGGACGAAAACAACTAATAAATTAAATCTACTACTATTGTCTCCGCTTTCGAGACAAATTAAGTTGCGATTGAGGGATATACAACTGCGTATTTCAAATTACACACATATATATATATATATATATATATATATATATATATATATATATATATATATATATATATATATATATATATATATATATATATATATATATATATATATGTATATTATACCAGTTACAATGAGGATGATGTACTTGTACATGTACACTTGTATATAATATACACAGGCACGCACCATGTAACATCTAGCCACCATGTAACATCTAGCCATCATGTAACAGCTAGCCACCATCTAACAGCTAGCCACCATGTAACAGCTAGCCACCATGTAACATCTAGCCACCATGTAACAGCTAGCCACCATGTAACATCTAGCCACCATGTAACAGCTAGCCACCATGTAACAGCTAGCCACCATGTAATATCTAGGCACCATGTAACTTCTAGCCACCATGTAACAGCTAGCCACCATGTAACAGCTGGCCACCATGTAACAGCTAGCCACCATGTAACATCTAGCCAACATGTAACAGCTAGCCACCATGTAACATCTAGCCACCATGTAACATCTAGCCACCATGTAACATCTAGCCACCATGTAACAGCTAGCCACCATGTAATAGATAGCCACCATGTAACATCTAGCCACCATATAACAGCTGGCCACCATGTAACAGCTGGCCACCATGTAACATCTAGCCACCATGTAACAGCTAGCCACCATGTAACATCTAGCCACCATGTAACAGCTAGCCACCATGTAACATCTAGCCACCATGTAACATCTAGCCACCATGTAACAGCTGGCCACCATGTAACAGCTAGCCACCATGTAACAGCTAGCCACCATGTAACATCTAGCCACCATGTAACAGCTGGCCACCATGTAACAGCTGGCCACCATGTAACATCTAGCCACCATGTAACAGCTAGCCACCATGTAACAGCTAGCCACCATGTAACATCTAGCCACCATGTAACAGCTAGCCACCATGTAACATCTAGTCACCATGTAACAGCTGGCCACCATGTAACAGCTAGCCACCATCTAACAGCTAGCCACCATGTAACATCTAGTCACCATGTAACATCTAGCCACCATGTAACAGCTAGCCACCATGTAACATCTAGCCACCATGTAACAGCTAGCCACCATGTAACAGCTAGCCACCATGTAACATATAGCCACCATGTAACAGCTAGCCACCATGTAACAGCTGGCCACCATGTAACATCTAGCCACCATGTAACAGCTGGCCACCATGTAACAGCTGGCCACCATGTAACATCTAGCCATCATGTAACAGCTAGCCACCATGTAACAGCTAGCCACCATGTAACAGCTAGCCACCATGCGCATTGGCGTGATACGTAATTAAAGCGAAACAAAAGTCATGGTTGTCGGCCTATCCTCCTATAAGAGTTACTAAAACATAAAAATGTGTAACTGCAATTAGAAATATCAGTGCCCAGTGGTTTACTAGAAAACCTTGTTGAACACAGAACATCTTAAGTTCATGGGCCGCGCGTTAGACACTTACTTGACTTAAAAGAATATTCCACTATGACCCCTCAATTGCTGTCCCCCGGAAAGTTGCACCCCTCCATTCTGTTCTATTTGCGGCACGTCGCTCTGTGGTCAACAGTGGGAGCCCAGTATCATTCCTGAACTGGTCACTCCACCTTTTCAGTAGTCAAATATGCCCAAACCACCCGAGTCTCCTCGATCTGATGATTACTGTGATATATTCAGGGGTAAAGGTGATCTTGATATGTTATAGTCTGTCCGCCCTGGTAACACCTCTAATAGCCCGCAGGTGGCGCATCTCAAAACCCCAGAGATTGAATCTCCTGTGATCGTAACGTCGAAGCCTCTGTACAGTAGATTGCTGTTGGCAGTATAAGGGCTCCGTATAATCTGACGTTCAGTCATGTTCAGATGCTTCTGTTGGAAAATATGCCATATCTGAGCCTATGTGTTGACTAACATCTCTCTCTCTCTCTCTCTCTCTCCCTCTCCCTCTCCCTCTCCCTCTCTCTCTCTCTCCCTCTCTCTCTCCCTCTCCCTCTCTCTCTCTCTCCCTCTCCCTCTCCCTCTCCCTCTCTCTCTCTCTCTCTCTCTGTCTGTCTGTCTGTCTGTCTGTCTGTCTGTCTGTCTGTCTGTCTGTCTCTCTCTCTCTCTCTCTCTCTCTCTCTCTTCACCTTCCAGAGTAATACGTTTTTCCGATGAAGTGATGACCTTGCATTTGGAGAAGTTGATGTTCATAACACATTTCCCACAGGCAGCTTGTAGTTCTTCGTTTGAGAGTTGTGGACATAATTGTTGTGTCATCTGCATATCTGATGTCAAACTGAGGCTTTGTATCTAGTTTGAACTCCTCGCATAAGCTCTTCAGGTCTGCCATTACGAACTCCAGGAACAAACTGAACAGGATAGGCGATAGCATAGCCTGTCTCACTCCTATTCCCACTCTGAACCATTCTGCGCGTTAGATACCACTAAATGTACTAGAGAATGTAACTTTGAGTTTAGACGGGAGGGACCGAAACCTGAGGATCTGATACGGTGAGTGGCGCCACTGTTGGGGAGTGTGTGATTGACGCAGTGTGTGAATGACGCCATCGAGTGTGACGTCACAACAGCGCATCGTGCTTTGCACTACACATGTTTGTTTCACGCGTCACACGGGGCTACGCGTAGGGCCTACGTAGGGCCTATGTAGGGCCTACGTAGGGCCTATGTACTCGGTACTGTTGTTTTTCCTCCGGTTTATAATTTTATTTCCACCAGTTTGTCGAGTCTTTGCCAGAATAGAAACTTAACGAAGTAAGATGGAGACATATTATTGAAGTTTCAAGCAGAAACTTTGTTATACAGGTACTGCAACAGTAGATCAGCAAAACATTGTTGTTACCATGACAACATTGTTCATTGTTTTGTCCATGTTTCGTCCGTAAGACTAAGAATGTCTTTGCCAATGTTTCCGGTGACATCTTCATTCAGCTTGGTAGAAATGTTCAGCTTTGACCGATCGATTGGCATCCAACGGACGTTTCGTTAATGTTCGGCTTCCTCCGCAAAACAAACTCAGAACAGACACAAAACAGACACGTAAGACGAACAGACAAGCAACATTTCGTCTCGTCCACCACAATCACCATAGTCTGGATAGACAACAGGCCCGCAATCGGCCGCACGCCCGTACACCCGTACAGGTCGCACGGCCGATCGCCTGTCTCTCACCGGAGATTACCACGGTCCCCCGGGGCAACCTCCTCGTCACAAAATTAAAACACAGAGTTACCTTTGAATAGGTTTTACTGTGTACACAAAATCGAACCTTAGTACCATCGCGTCGAGGTAAGGCTCGGACGAAGATTGAGACAAGATTTAACAAGATTTAACAAGATTGCCATCTCGAACAAGTTCCAGATGGCAAGTGGACAAGGAAGCCATTGGCTTATCGAGAGTCCAACAATTTTCACATCTATGTGTAGCCCGCCCTTATCAGATAAAGATGAAGACGAAGACAAAGACAGCGGCGGAAGCAGCGATCGTGACCGATCCCGTGACGGATCCCGCCAGAGGCGGCAGTGATCGAGACTTCCCGTGATGGCGGTAATGACCCGATTCCCGCGATGGCGGTAGTGACCCGACTCCCGTGATGGCGGTAGTGACCAGACTCCCGCGATGGCGGTAGTGACCCGACTCCCGTGATGGCGACAGTGACCCGACGGCAGCGATCAGACTTCCCGTGATGGCGGTAGTGACCCGACGGCAGCGATCAGACTCCCGTGATGGCGGTAGTGACCCGACGGCAGCGGTCAGACTCCCGCGATGGCGGTAGTGACCCGACGGCAGCGGTCAGACTCCCGCGATGGCGGTAGTGACCCGACGGCAGCGATCAGACTCCCGTGATGACGGTAGTGACCCGACGGCAGCGAGCAGACTCCCGCGATGGCGGTAGTGACCCGACGGCAGCGATCAGACTCCCACGATGGCGGTAGCGACTCGGCCGGATGTGATGTACGGCAGCTGTCGATACTTCCCGTGACGGTATCCTGTTTCGGCAGTATCACGAACGGTTTCGGTCGAGTTCAAAGGCGTTGAACAACGGCAACGGCGTGAAGACGTTCGAACGAGGCGATTATGACGTCGATGATGCGACGGTTGTGAAGCGCCGGCGGCTTACCCTTTTTGTTTCCAATGCGGCATCGGCCACCACGGATACGTAGGCTGTTTAGTCCGGTTCATATTAGCGAGTTTTTTTTATCATGGAGCGTCTTAGGCTGATGCAGTTGAGTTTCGTGTCAGGTCGAGATATGGGACGTCCGAGTTCAAACCGGGCCTTTTATACTAACGTCATGATGATGGCGCATACGCTGTCATCAATACGCAAAACATTTTTCACAAAGTAACGCGTCTGATTGGTCACCGAAAACTGCTCCGCGAAGCATCCCTCGAAAGGTAACGCCCACTTATCGGTCGTAACGCCCCTAAGCACGTGCTTACAGCTGTGACGTAACTCGGCTAACAAAGATGGCGGGCGTGCGAAACAGCTTGAATCTGGAACTTTGTCGCTTGTATATCACGTCCACTTTGCTGCGTGAACGAGTGCACACACAAAAAACATCCTCGCTACAACACTAGCCGTAACATTTAAACCGTGCAATCATAATGCCAATAAATATTGAATAGCTGGAAGATTATTTTATTATATATTTACTCTGTGGACTACGTCTAGACACAGGAGCCTCGGACGTTGTAACAATGGCATATAATGTAGTGTAAAAGGAGGACACGAAACAAGGCGATCGGCATTAAGTGATCGGTGAAGTTCAATCACGAATGATAGTGACACCATTCTTCTCTACGTCGTGTTTTTGCATCGAATGAAATACGCATGCGTGCGACATGCCCACGTCATACGCATGCGTGGTGTTGTTTATCTCAAATCAGCATTCCTCTCGCTGTCGTGCTTTCGCATCGAATGAAATATGCAGGCGCGACATCCCTACGTCCAACTATGAAATGCGCATGTTTTTTGCATGCCTACTTTCTTTATTTCTGTATCGACTTTTCCGATTATTAAAATGTAGCGTTAAAAGTTGTGTTAAAAACAAAATAGCCTAAACATGACAGAATAATTTTTTTTACGAACTGATAAAAAGAAAACGATCTATTTGGTAATTAGTCCCTACAACGTTTGATCGTCATACGCCGAGAATTGTTCTATTTCTCGCCTTTGTCAGCAGCCCAAAGTTGCACTCTGTCATCGAGCAGCCATTCTTGGGTCGCCAGATCCAGCTTTGCTATACCCGTTTCTCCGTTTGGAGCGCTGTAGAGCGAACAGGCGTCGGTGATGTGTTCACAGGCGGCTGAGCTTGGTCCAGCATAGGGAGTGGGTGGTTTGGGGATGAAATAAGTTGGCTTGGACAGCCAGTTCAGTCGCTATTGTGTTGCTACCCAATGAGTTGTTGTTTCGTTTTGGGCCCAGAGACGTGTTGATTTCGTGTGCATGTCTATCAAAATGGATGCCGAGACTTCAGACGTTGGGGTCTAGCCTCTTGCGCGCGAGCAAGACACTGTGCAACAGGTCGTTGGTTTTTTGTGTGTTGAGTCAGAGCTCTCACTGCCGCCTGTATTCTGAGTTTTGGTGGTGTGATGCCGGCAAGTGGATTGATTAAACCGGTTTTGGGAGTTTTGGGTCGTCGGAGCCTATCGTAGAATTGATAGCTTAAACCTAGTTAGCATTGACATGACTGCTGCTGCTTTCCGATGCGCCTGTTGACACCTACGTCGAGGGTCAGGTTGCCGGTAGGTGAACTCCTCAACACCTCCAGGGTGTTGTCATCAATTCTGATGGCTGGAGCTTCGCTTATTACTTCTTAGTCTGTGTCATTAGGTCCTCCACGCGCTTATGACCACGCCAAACTCCTTGCAGGTTGCCTGAGGTTGGTCTACGAGCCCATGGGTGTCCTCTTTAGCGTGTGCGTTGCCTCGTCGGGATCTGATGCAAATTGGACTTCGATCTCAGAAGGGTTGAACAGCTTGCCACTAGTCCTTGTATGCACACGCACAGACGAGCACGTATGTGGTTCTTGCTTAATTTATTTTGTTTATGTTGTGTTGTGTTGTGTTGTGTTGTTTCATTGAGTGTTATTCCTTTCGATAAGAAAGTCGCGATCCACTTGTTGGGTAATAGAATACACCTGCTATCTAACATGTAAAAGTAGAATACACCTGCCATCTAATATGTAAAAGTAGAATACACCTGCCATATAACATATAAAAGTAGAATACACCTGCCATCTAACATATAAAAGTAGAATACACCTGCTATCTAATATGTAAAAGTAGAATACACCTGCCATCTAACATATAAAAGTAGAATACACCTGCCATCTAACATATAAAAGTAGAATACACCTGCCATCTAACATGTAAAAGTAGAATACACCTGCCATCTAACATATAAAAGTAGAATACACCTGCCATCTAACATGTAAAAGTAGAATACACCTGCCATCTAATATATAAAAGTAGAATACACCTGCCATCTAACATATAAAAGTAGAATACACCTGCCATCTAACATATAAAAGTAGAATACACCTGCCATCTAACATGTAAAAGTAGAATACACCTGCCATCTAACATGTAAAAGTAGAATACACCTGCCATCTAACATATAAAAGTAGAATACACCTGCCATATAACATATAAAAGTAGAATACACCTGCCATCTAACATATAAAAGTAGAATACACCTGCCATCTAATATGTAAAAGTAGAATACACCTGCCATCTAACACGTAAAAGTAGAATACACCTGCCATATAACATATAAAAGTAGAATACACCTGCCATCTAACATGTAAAAGTAGAATACACCTGCCATCTAACATATAAAAGTAGAATACACCTGCCATATAACATATAAAAGTAGAATACACCTGCCATCTAACATATAAAAGTAGAATACACCTGCCATATAACATATAAAAGTAGAATACATCTGCCATCTAACATATAAAAGTAGAATACACCTGCCATCTAACACGTAAAAGTAGAATACACCTGCCATCTAATATGTAAAAGTAGAATACACCTGCCATCTAACATATAAAAGTAGAATACACCTGCCATCTAATATGTAAAAGTAGAATACACCTGCCATCTAATATGTAAAAGTAGAATACACCTGCCATCTAACATGTAAAAGTAGAATACACCTGCCATCTAACATGTAAAAGTAGAATACACCTGCCATCTAACATGTAAAAGTAGAATACACCTGCCATCTAACATGTAAAAGTAGAATACACCTGCCATCTAACATGTAAAAGTAGAATACACCTGCCATCTAACATGTAAAAGTAGAATACACCTGCCATCTAACATGTAAAAGTAGAATACACCTGCCATCTAACACGTAAAAGTAGAATACACCTGCCATCTAATATGTAAAAGTAGAATACACCTGCCATCTAACATATAAAAGTAGAATACACCTGCCATCTAATATGTAAAAGTAGAATACACCTGCCATCTAACATGTAAAAGTAGAATACACCTGCCATCTAACACGTAAAAGTAGAATACACCTGCCATCTAATATGTAAAAGTAGAATACACCTGCCATCTAATATGTAAAAGTAGAATACACCTGCCATCTAACATATAAAAGTAGAATACACCTGCCATCTAATATGTAAAAGTAGAATACACCTGCCATCTAATATGTAAAAGTAGAATACACCTGCCATATAACATGTAAAAGTAGAATACACCTGCCATCTAACATGTAAAAGTAGAATACACCTGCCATCTAACATGTAAAAGTAGAATACACCTGCCATCTAACACGTAAAAGTAGAATACACCTGCCATCTAACATGTAAAAGTAGAATACACCTGCCATCTAATATGTAAAAGTAGAATACACCTGCCATCTAACATATAAAAGTAGAATACACCTGCCATCTAATATGTAAAAGTAGAATACACCTGCCATCTAATATGTAAAAGTAGAATACACCTGCCATCTAATATGTAAAAGTAGAATACACCTGCCATATAACATATAAAAGTAGAATACACCTGCCATCTAACATATAAAAGTAGAATACACCTGCTATCTAATATGTAAAAGTAGAATACACCTGCCATCTAACATGTAAAAGTAGAATACACCTGCCATCTAACATGTAAAAGTAGAATACACCTGCCATCTAACATGTAAAAGTAGAATACACCTGCCATCTAACATGTAAAAGTAGAATACACCTGCCATCTAATATGTAAAAGTAGAATACACCTGCCATCTAACATGTAAAAGTAGAATACACCTGCCATCTAACATGTAAAAGTAGAATACACCTGCCATCTAACATGTAAAAGTAGAATACACCTGCCATCTAACATGTAAAAGTAGAACCAAAGAAGTATTTCTTCTTTCTTTGTTACTGTAAATACCCTGAATATCGAACTCTACACGAGGATAGTGTGCGAAGCGAGCACCGATACTTAATGTACGTTTCCGGTGATTGAAAGGCGATTTAAAAATTGCATTAACGGTAAAACACAAAATAAAAATGATAATAAAACGTAAACTGATAAAAAGACAATTATATATGATGATGGGAAGGAGTGCAGGTATGTTTCAGTTCTGGAGTAGGTGATTTGGAGCTTAGCTTGGTGTTCTCTAAAGCTGCGGTTGCTACACTAAAGTAAACGAGCAGTAAAGTTCACATCAACGAGTCCTTTTATGATCCTGTACATCATGTTGACTCTGTCTGATGTTGACTCTGTCTGATGTTGACTCTGTCTGATGTTGACTTTGTCTGATGTTGATTCTGTCTGATGTTGACTCTGTCTGATGTTGACTCTGTCTGATGTTGACTCTGTCTGATGTTGATTCTGTCTGATGTTGACTCTGTCTGATGTTGACTCTGTCTGATGTTGATTCTGTTTGATGTTGACTCTGTCTGAAGTTGATTCTGTCTGATGTTGACTCTGTCTGATGTTCTCTTGGACATATCAAGTTGGAGCTGTGCAACCAATGCAGAGCCACACATGCAGATCCCACGCCACTGCTGCATAGTCTAGCACTGGTCGTACGAGGGTATGCAACAGTGTGTTAGACAGCTGATGTACATCCCTTCAGGTTTCTGTAGGCGAAGGCGCTCACGTAGTTGGCCTTGACAACAGTGTGTTAGACAGCTGATGTACATCCCTTCAGGTTTCTGTAGGCGAAGGCGCTCACATTGTTGGCCTTGACAGCAGTTGTTTGAATATGTTTTCCCCAGTGGAGATTCTCAGTCATCTCAACTCCTTGGTACTTGTTACTTTAAAAAAATAATAATAATTAATTAATTTATACACTCATACACGCAGTAAGACCCTATTCAGGAATGTTTACATTTAACAATGAAAGACTAAATATATAATTATACATATATAATTAAACTATATAACAAATAAAATTGTCAACAGTTACATTCAAATAAGAAATAGTAATACACAAGGTTTAGTCGTGCAGTAATAATAATATATTTATCCGTATTACAATGTGTACAATTCAGTTAAAACAATGTTTACTGGGAACATAAAACAGATAGCAACTTATTTTTGACTAAAGAAGAAGTGCTACGCGCACTACCTGCATTGTACAACACATCCTTCGCAAATGAAACTTTGTTTAGTAGTTTCTCATCAAGCCCTTCTTCATAGTGTTTGAATGAGATTAAAAAAAATAATTAGACAATATGTAATTGAAACTTTTAGACGTATGTGAACGACTACCGTGAACACTAGACGAGAGAGAATATTCAAACTGGTGTTATTGCATTTTAAGCAACTCTGCATAAAACGTACCGTTCGAATCATAATCTGAATTTGAATCGGGAGACAGTCCGCTAAAAGTGGCACCGTGTTACAATGTTACATGTTACAATGTTAAATGTTACAATGTTACATGTCACGGTGTTACATGTTACAATGTTACAATGTTACATGTTACAATGTTACATGTTACAATGGGTACAACAATGTACATTAAAAATTTACTTCCCAAAAATTTGTTCCATAGTAATTGAAGGTCATCTGCCACCTTCGATCCTTCCCAGGATTCTAGAGCTTTATGGTCATATTGTAGTTGGGTGGAATAACTTACACTTACATGTCAATGGGTTATTTTGTTCATTGGCCTTTGTTGGTACCAAGAACCCAAACTACTCCAGTATTTGTCTAGTCGGTTTTGAACTGAGGGACCGTCTTGGTATCAACCACTTGAGGAAGTCCATTCCATTGCCATTGGTCAATCACCCGAAGCGAGAAGAAACTTCGCCTAATCTGGAGTCCAGCTCTCCGCTTGACGATCTTGTCAGGGTGTCCTCTGGTACGTCCAAGCTAACTGTTCTCTTGGAAGAAAGTCCCGGCTGGCCTCAACGTGGTCCCATCCATTTAATATATTGAAGGTTTCGATCAAGTCTCCTCAATATCTGGCATTAGCCGTACAGCAACGATAGCCCCATGTGCAATATAATTAGTCTCTCTTCATGTGCGGGCTTAACAATGTTAGATACCAACTTAGTGACTCTGCTTTGGATCTTCTCTGTGACTGTCAATGTCTTTCGCTAGGTATGGACTCCATGCCTGTACATTCAAGCCCAAAGCCAAGGTGAGGTCTGACATATGCTATGTACAATGTCACAAAAGATTATTTGATCAGCCTCATATGCAGGTACTTGAAAGATCTCCTCGCCAAATTGAGAGCTTGCATAACCGTCGGTCCAAATTTGGTTGTCAAGCCTGCTAACGCTGAACATGTTCGTTTTCTGTATGGTGAGGTAAATGTGTTAGTTTTTAGAAACGGCAGCGTACGCGTGGACGAGATTGTCAAGTCAATTCAAGTGTTATTCTCTACTACCATACAATGGTGTATGAAATAAATATACAATACCCAGAGTACATATAACATGTAAGTACACATAATATTTGTGACTGAAGACATTAGAAAAGTGCCAAACGTTAGAAAGACCACTTTTATATAAAATATTTTAAAAAGTTGTTATCCAAGGTGATTCATATTCGCTGTTATTATTTAAGTTGAGTAATCATTTTACATTATCACTGATAAATTTAAATATTTTCCTTGTGCTAGCTTAATCCAGAAATTTACCATCCTTTGCTTAATTTGTATCACTAAGACACTAGTTACATTTACGTCGGAAGCCTTCATTTTATGACTACGCAGCTGATTCATCTGGAAACCGAAAGAAGGCGCCACAGCACCAACTCTGACCTAAAACTAAAATAGTCATACATAACTATGTGTGTGTGTTTGTGTGTGTGTGTGCGTGCGTGTGTGTGTGTGTGTGCGCGCGTGTGCGCGTGTGCGCGCGTGCGTGCGTGCGTGCGTATGCATATGTATATACTTATTTCCTATGTGTTCCTCCTGGTTTTTAAAAGTGTCCTTCTCAAGAGTTAGTGAGTCCATCACAGGTTTTTTCATTTCCCTGCATGGGATCTAGCTTTTACTTCCCTGGCATCGACACCAGATATAGAAGGGACCAACGGCCTTATATCTCTGTATATCTCTTCCGAAAGATACAGGAGTCAGACCACAGTTGAGAATTGCATTGGTGGCCATGTTAACGTTTTGTCTGATTATAAGAAAACGTGACCATCAAAAATTCTGAAAATTGTACACAGCAATTGCCATCATCTCATTGATATACTGACCAAATTTTATCAAAATCACATACCTCCAGCTCTTTTAAATCGCCCCGACGTGCGATGCCTATCAATTTTGACAAAAATAGCCATGTATTCATGCGCCCACGTGGCCCATAGCAGAAAAATTCCCATAAATCCCTCCGCCAGTTAAACTCTTTAAAAAATGCACTGTTTCACAGCCAATAGCTTCTACAAACAAACCTGTGAATATTCCTGCTCAAAGGCACTCATGTCACATAATATTAATTTATTAAGTTACCATTTTACAATTTCATGCGCCCTACATTCGTGTGAAACAATAAACAGGAAGGTCAACTGTGGTCTTACCCCTACAGGCAAAATGGGGTGAACGAAATTGATGTAGACTAAAATGCAAAATCGCACATGCATAAGGGGTCAGCAAATGCCAGTACTTCTGCACCCTTTTTCTCCGTGAATACACTATAATCTCATGTATCAGCTCGTACACGTGGCACAACCCAACCTATAGCCAGCTCACTTCGATGTAGTGCAGGAATTATTAACACTGCGCATTCATCTCGGACGGAAGTCTCAAGTCTCAAGTGGTTATACTCCAAACAGCCCAAACTTGGGCTAACGCAGGAGTTTGTGGTGGACTGTGCGCATGCGCTGTAGGTGGTACATTCGACTAAAAGACTAGTAACTTTAATGTTGCTGAAATGGTTTTATCTTATAGTTTTATTTATTTTATGTATAGGATGTTAAGCGAAAATGTGTATGGATACTGTCGCTGTCTTGCCACATGCACACATAGACAGTCTCCATACCCACACCATGGATAAGTTTACGCTGAGCACTGTGTTTTAGAGGCAGTTTAGGTGAGGAGGTGTGGTGAAAGGGAGTTCAATAATAGCTTCTTGAAATGATTTTGGGTTTTTATGTTGGTAATTTTTGGTGGAATATGCGAATGGCTCGGGGATAAAATGAAAAGACCATTGCATTTATACGACACCTGGGGGCAATATATTGTCCACGGGTTCGAGAGCGGGTTAGTAGGCCTGGGGGTGATCTCAATAATGTTGTTTAGAATTTTGTAGAAGGTTGTGGCTTGTTTAATGATGCGTGGGAGCAGAGTGTTGCACTCTTTCAAGGCTTTTAACTTGTGAAAAGGTGTGGGGATTCCATATGGGTGAAGAGTACTCGAGTTTTGGCCGGATTAGCATGTTGTATGCTGTTTGTTTAAATTCGGGTTTACATGGGCCAAGAGTTCGTTTAATCATGCCTAAAAATTTCGAAGATTTTGAAGTTATGTCAGTGACGTGATTTGTCCAGGTTAATTTGAAATCCAATTTTACTCCGAGATATGAGTGGCTGGATACTGTGGATAATGGCTGGCCAGAAAGCGAGTACTTGTGTGTGCTGGGTTTAGTTTTGTTTA
Source organism: Lamellibrachia satsuma (assembly GCA_033239005.1). Classification (NCBI taxonomy): domain Eukaryota; kingdom Metazoa; phylum Annelida; class Polychaeta; order Sabellida; family Siboglinidae; genus Lamellibrachia; species Lamellibrachia satsuma. The sequence goes on along the minus strand of BSQZ01000073.1, from coordinate 742,794 downwards.
TTATTGGAAGGTGGACACATTTAGATACATTAAATTCCATTTGCCATTTGTCTGACCATGTTTGGAGTTGGCTTAGCTAGGTCAGTTTGGAGAATTTCGTGGTCGGTTTTGGAAGAAATGTTACGATATATAATACTATCATCTGCAAAAAGGCATATAGAAGATTTGATGTTCCCGTTTATGTCATTTATGTAGAGTAAGACTAGGACAGGTCCTAGAACTGAACCCTGTAGGACACCAGATGTGACATCTGTGATGTCCGACAGGGCACCGTTAACTGAGACTCTCTGTTTGCGGTTGGATCGGAAAGATTTGATCCAATTTTGAGTGTTTCCAGTGATTCCGTAGGAGGTCAATTTTGATAGAAGACGTAGGTGAGGCACTTTGTCGAAGGCTTTAGCAAAGTCAAGCAGGATTGCGTCAATTTGGGTCTTACAATTGTTGTCCATAGCAGTCATCCAGTCGTGGACTGTCTGGATGAGTTGAGATTCACAAGACCGTCCCAACTGGAATCCGTGTTGGAATGTTATGCTTGTGCAGGTGTTTCCACATATTGCTTAGGATGATATGTTCCATTACTTTACAGAGGAGGCAGGTTAGTGATATGGGTCTGTAGTTAGCCGGGTCAGATTTATGGCTCTTTTTGTGTATAGGAGTTACTAATGCTTGTAGCCAGTCGTTAGGAAGTTTACCTGTGTTGTATGATTGTTGGAAAATTTGGGTGATGATGGGAGCTATCTGCTTTGCAGTTTCTTTAAGGACTCTGGCTGGGAGTTCATCTGGGCCTGTAGCTTTGTTCTGGTTTAGATTTTCCAGCTGCTTTATTACGTCATCTATGCCAATTTCGAGAGGGGGTGTTAGGGTAAGTAGAGGGGGTTATTTGGGGGATGGGCTGCTTTTCTTGGGTAAATACAGAGCTAAATTGGTTGTTTAGAGCATTTGCTTTATCACGATCATTTATTATTGGCTGCATGGTCGTTTACTCGAAGTGTGGGAATGCCAATGTTTTCTCGTTTATTTGCCTTAATAAATGACCAGAGTCGTTTTGGATTAGTTTTCAGGCTGTCTCCAATGTGCTGGATTAGTTTTCAGGCTGTCCCCAAGGTGCTGGAACTGCCAGTGATTTAACGAGTGACGACGAGTGTTATCCAAAACAACACATTATCACTCAAACACAAAAATATAGTACTTCCATGTTTGCATGTAGGCAAAAGTTAATTAATTAAAGTTTAATTAAAGGAAGTGAGAATTATACGTGTGATATATATATATATATATATATATATATATATATATATATATATATATGTTCATCGCGTGGAAATGGTATTACCGAGTTGCATTATGTGATTTGTCTCGCTGAGACGCCTCGTTTAGAATTTAGTCTAGGCAAGACGTACTATTTTTATTTTATATATCAATATTGCGGGCGCAACCGCACTATGCAATAACCGTTATCATTCCTCGGGCCGCAGTTAACCCGCGGCCGCAGGTTGCCAACCCCTGCGCCAAAGCATTTGCTGTGGCCTTGACCTTACATTTACCTGACGAAATCGAGGTTGTTGTCGTCTCGAGATGGATGCGTCAGAAGTCATGGAACGTCTAACGATAGCACTGCTTTCGGTGGTTTTCTCGCCGGCGATATTTATGTTGTCATTTGTTATAGTATTAGCAGGCCTTGGTAAATCAGTAGGAATAAGGAATTGGTACATCAAGACATTACTAAAAGTGTTTGAGGTGAGTGCCATTTTGCCTCACAATGTTGAATGTCACATGTGCACGTTGTATCGATAAATAACGTAGATTTACTTGTTTTAGAAGTTCTGTTTGATCTCGAACGTTTTGGCAGGTGCAGTTTACTTACTTAGGTTTACTTAGGTTCTTCCTAGCTGTAGGTGGTGGCCTCGGTGGTCAGATCTTCAACTTTCCATTGAAATGCTCTACGAAATGCTCTTATTGGCAAGGCGGCTTTGACTTTGACTTGTACTGTAGTTGTAGAGAAACTCTTCTGTGCTCCAGTGCCAGTGGCAATGTTTATCTTGACGGGTTTTAACAGCCTGAGACGACAGTGAACAGCCAGAGTTATGTTTTATCTGAACATGTTTACTTTTGCGATAAGATCGAATCAGGTGTCTGCAATTGGTTTTATTGAAATAAATGATCATCTGCATTTCTGTAAAAATTCTGAAAAAAATTATTATCTTGTAAGGGTGCCACAGAGGACCAGGCCCTGAAAAACTAACACGATCATATTTGTACATGCAAGCCTATCCAGGATCAGAAGCAATTTTAACGCATCATCTAGTAAGTTTTTAGCACTCAGCACATTCTTTTAACTAAGTAAGTAGTCACGGTAGATGTAATCTTATTTTATAAAACAGTGTAGTTGTACTCAACCCATGGACTATTGCAACTGACCATTTATGAATGTTTGTAATATTTTTTTAAAGCACTAATGGTATTTTTATTTTTAAGCAGTAATTGTAATTGATTTTTGAGGTACTGTAATTGAGCTTAAATTATGATGCTGGGTAATTGTAGTTGATTGTCACCCTATGACAGGCTATGTGGATGAATTTTTGTAAACAAACATGCATGCAGTTGTCATCACAATGAAACTAACGGTGCCCTAAAGAAGTCCTAGCCACTAACACTAACCATGTTGGTCAGCTGTTGCTGGCATAATTGAATATTGTGACGTATTACAGTATTTTAAGGCACTGTCCCATTCACATTGTAACCAGGCAACTGCATTCACATAACTATTGGGTCCCAACGATTTCCTTATGATATATTGTATGTGCAAACTGTCTAATACCAAGCATTTTTCTTCCCCATTTGCCAAGCGGTGGTTACTGGCTTATTAAATATGGCCTGACATCTAAGCATGTGAAAAAAAAGGTTTTGCATGTAAAAGAAAATGGGAGGTATGCTATGAAAGTGGGAGGTCTGTCTGTAGTGTGGTGTGTAGTTGAGCTAATTGTGAAAGCGGTAGGTCTGCCTGTAGCATGGTGTGTAGTTGAGCTAGCTGTGAAAGTGAGAGGTCTGCATGTAGTGTGGTGTGTAGTTGAGATAGCTGTGAAAGTGGGAGGTCTGCATGTAGCTTGGTGTGTAGTTGAGATAGCTGTGAAAGTGGGAGGTCTGCATGTAGCGTGTTGTATAGTTGAGATAGCTGTGAAAGTGAGAGGTCTGCATGTAGTGTGTTGTGTAGTTGAGATAGCTGTGAATGTGGGAGGTCTGCATGTAGTGTGTTGTGTAGTTGAGATAGCTGTGAAAGTGAGAGGTCTTCATGTAGCGTGTTGTATAGTTGAGATAGCTGTGAAAGTGGGAGGTCTGCATGTAGTGTGTTGTGTAGTTGAGATAGCTGTGAAAGTGGGAGGTCTGCATGTAGTGTGTTGTGTAGTTGAGATAGCTGTGAAAGTGGGAGGTCTGCATGTAGCGTGTTGTGTAGTTGAGATAGCTGTGAAAGTGAGAGGTCTGCATGTAGCGTGTTGTATAGTTGAGATAGCTATGAAAGTGAGAGGTCTGCATGTAGCGTGTTGTATAGTTGAGATAGCTGTGAAAGTGAGAGGTCTGCATGTAGCGTGGTGTGTAGTTGAGATAGCTGTGAAAGTGAGAGGTCTGCATGTAGCGTGGTGTGTAGTTGAGATAGCTGTGAAAGTGAGAGGTCTGCATGTAGTGTGTTGTATAGTTGAGCTAGCTGTGAAAGTGGGAGGTCTGCATGTAGTGTGTTGTGTAGTTGAGATAGCTGTGAAAGTGAGAGGTCTTCATGTAGCGTGTTGTATAGTTGAGATAGCTGTGAAAGTGAGAGGTTTGCATGTAGCGTGGTGTGTAGTTGAGATAGCTGTGAAAGTGGGAGGTCTGCATGTAGCGTGGTGTGTAGTTGAGCTAGCTGTGAAAGTGGGAGGTCTGCATGTAGCGTGGTGTGTAGTTGAGCTAGCTGTGAAAGTGGGAGGTCTGCATGTAGTGTGTTGTATAGTTGAGCTAGCTGTGAAAGCAGTAGATCTGTCTGTAGCATGGTGTGTAGTTGAGCTTGCTGTGAAAGCGGGAGATGGTCTGAGTGTGTACGCTGGTGTCCTTGCTGAATCATGGACCAGGTAGTGATTGTAATATTCAGATAGTAAATCATGCCACTTGGCTAGCAGGAATTGCCCATTAAATTTGGAAAGGAGTTCCAGAAAGGAGAGCCAGTCCAATCTGTCTCACCAATAGTCACCTGAAACCACATACCTAAAGTTCACAGCAGATCAGCACGTTTCCCTGTGATGTTTTAATGATTAATTGTTGTGTAATTCTCAAAGTACCCAGATTAGCTGGAGTTAAACGATTATATGTAACAAGATTATTGAGTAATCTAAATTAGCTTGAAATTAGCAATGATACATTGTAATATATGCATCTTGACTCATAGTCAGGAGTCCAGTAACTATTTCTTGGGACTTGTAAGATTAAATGTCCTTCCTCAATCAGTTTTTTCACAATTGTTTAAGATAAGATAAGATGAAATTTATTTCCAATGCTAACAACATATAATAATTATCCAATATAATAATACAGTATAGTAATATTTCTTGTTATTAGTTGCTGTTGAAAAAGGAGTAAATTGAAGAACAATTCTTGTAAATATTTACGCCTTCTCTCATTATCACAGTACATGACTTTTGTAATATACAAACATGGTATGTTGGTGGTCAAGTAAACTTTCCTCATTAAAATATTTATTATATATACAGGTGTAGTTAAAGTCTAATCATTAATAATCTGACACTCAACCTTGTTATTACATTAATATACATTATCATTATTGTATTGTACTTGTCTAGTAATTTAGCAGTGTAGCGTTTTTTTTAACATTGTCATGTTTCCACAGTTAGTAAGAATGTGGTCCATTGAATTCCACAACTTCACTCCCTTCACAGGCATACACAATATCTATTAATAAACTTGGATTGTTAACGCGTTGCACAGCTAGTCAATTGGTTGCAAAAATGAAATAGTATTTGGGGATTTTTAAATAATTTATTATTTTGTGCTTTAAACATGAATAACGCAGTCTTCAGTTCAACTGTATCTCCTGCTTTGAGAATATTCATAATATAAAATAAAGGATTGGTGTGATCCAAATGGTTTGCCCCACATATAAGATGAAAAATTTGTTGGTAAAACAAACAGACAACTAGTATTGGTTACATATCCATTTCCACACACTTTCGCATATTTTGCAATAACCAAACCCTATTTAATATCCACTGTAACAGCTAATTTTTTATCAATGTGTTATTTGGTTTCGAGTATTTTTGTTCGGATCCGGTCAAAAAATCTGGATGAAAAGAGACAACAGTTGTCTGGTTCTATGTCTTATGACATAAGGCTGTCCACACTTGAAATCACAAGTTACCCGACCTAACGATCAAAGTAAATGGTTAGCAAAAGTATGCACACTTTTTTTATTAAACCCACTGTGCATGTTACTTAATTAAACATATTCACTCACTACACATTTGAACACAAACGAACCTGATTTGTGATGTGCTATATGAAGTGAGGAGGAGTTCTAAACAGTGTCAATGGTGGCATATATGTATTCTGCCACAAACAGAATTAAAGTTTAGTAGCTTTGGTTAAATATGACTAAATAAAATTCCAGAGAACTAGACCATGGCACAGTTGTAGGAATCAATAATATATTTAAGTCTTATGTATGTCAATGAGTCATAACAATGTAGGTCCACACAAGTGCAATAATTATGTCTTGTTGCCTGAAGCCAAATATTGCCTAATCTGAAGCCACATCCTTTAATGACTGAATGCTGATTATCAAAACACTGAGCTAGCAGGACCTTAATCCCTTCCTGTCTTGGCAGTGGGCTGACTACTTGGCAAAGTTCACTGGAGTAACTAAGTACTTTCCCTTGGGTCATCAAGTACTTAGCATTTAGTACCCCATTTACCTAGCCATATAGAGCAGACATCTGTCAACAATATGCTTTTCTGGGTCAAATACAAATAAGTTTTTTTTATTTTGCATATAAATTAAAATAGTAATAATAGTATGCTCTATTTTAAAATGTCATTTAGAAATTTAAATACTAATGAAAAAACACTTGACCAAATACGCCTGACCAAATACACGTATGCTGTGCATATAAAATTGTCAATTACGGGTATTCTATTTTTTTATATTAATCATGTAATGTTTAATAAAATATTATAGGCGTTTTTGTTAAAGAAGTTGTTTGCATTTTAGGTGTGCAAAATGTTGAGAATATACTGAAATGATTGCATTAAATGATGAAGATGTGGGCTAGGTTAGTGACAATATTTAAGTTTCTAAGATGTGCATGTTCAACAAATACAACAAATAGAAATTACTATATTTGGTGTGTCTTTGACCAAATAAACCAAATATATCCATCAAATACAATTACAAATAAAAATGAATGGCTTCTGGGAAAAGTCAAATGCAATAATTTACAATAACAGATATAAAAAATAAGTGCATCTACATCTACCTGGACAACAGGAAGAACCATTCGGTGTATAATCCCTTGGACAATTGGTGGATGGCATCGGTCACTGAGAATTAGAAACAAATTAAATAAATTTAAAAAATAAAACATTACTTGTAGCAAAAATGAACTCATTATTTGGGTTATGGTTATGTCTATGGATGTTGTCCACGGGGCTTCCAGTTACCTACATTAATAATACAGTTATGTCTGTGGATGTTGTCCAAGAGGCTTCCAGTTACCTACACTAATAATACAGTTATGTCTATGGATGTTGTCCACAGGGCTTCCAGTTACCTACACTAATAATACAGTTATGTCTATGGATGTTGTCAATGGAGCTTCCAGTTACCTACACTAATAATACAGTTATGTCTATGGATGCTGTCCACGGGGCTTCCAATTACCTACACTAATAATACAGTTATGTCTATGGATGTTGTCCACGGGGCTTCCAGTTACCTACACTAATAATACAGTTATGTCTATGGTTGTTGTCCACGGGGCTTCCAGTTACCTACACTAATAATACAGTTATGTCTATGGTTGTTGTCCACGGGGCTTCCAGTTACCTACATTAATAATACAGTTATGTCTATGGTTGTTGTCCACGGGGCTTCCAGTTACCTACACAAATAATACAGTTATGTCTGTGGATGTTGTCCAAGAGGCTTCCAGTTACCTACACTAATAATACAGTTATGTCTGTGGATGTTGTCCAAGAGGCTTCCAGTTACCTACACTAATAATACAGTTATGTCTATGGATGCTGTCCACGGGGCTTCCAGTTACCTACACTAATAATACAGTTATGTTTGTGGATGTTGTCCACGGGGCTTCCAATTACCTACACTAATAATACAGTTATGTCTATGGATGTTGTCCACGGGGCTTCCAGTTACCTACATTAATAATACAGTTATGTCTATGGTTGTTGTCCACGGGGCTTCCAGTTACCTACACTAATAATACAGTTATGTCTGTGGTTGTTGTCCACGGGGCTTCCAGTTACCTACACTAATAATACAGTTATGTCTATGAATGCTGTCCACGGGGCTTCCAATTACCTACACTAATAATACAGTTATGTCTATGGATGTTGTCCACGGGGCTTCCAGTTACCTACATTAATAATACAGTTATGTCTATGGTTGTTGTCCACGGGGCTTCCAGTTACCTACACTAATAATACAGTTATGTCTGTGGTTGTTGTCCACGGGGCTTCCAGTTACCTACACTAATAATACAGTTATGTCTATGAATGCTGTCCACGGGGCTTCCAATTACCTACACTAATAATACAGTTATGTCTCTGGATGTTGTCCACGGGGCTTCCAGTTACCTACACTAATAATACAGTTATGTCTGTGGATGTTGTCCACGGGGCTTCCAGTTACCTACACTAATAATACAGTTATGTCTATGGATGTTGTCCACAGGGCTTCCAGTTACCTACACTAATAATACAGTTATGTCTATGGATGTTGTCCACAGGGCTTCCAGTTACCTACATTAATAATACAGTTATGTCTGTGGATGTTGTCCACGAGACTTGCAGTTACCTACACTAATAATACAGTTATGTCTATGGATGCTCTCCACGGGCCTTTTATTTACCATCACTAATAATAAACTTTTTGATAATCTGCTTTTAAAACTGGAGGTTGTTTCGCTGTTGGAAATTTCGGGGCTTAAGGAATTCCAGTCTGTAACTGTGTGTGGAAAGAAATTATACTTGAACACATTGGATTTAACTGCGGGGGGGGGGGTGAAGTGGTGACAATCACTCAATCTAGTGTGGCGAGTAGACAGACGTTTTAAGGTAGTTTGGCAGGGTGACAGCAATTTTATGGTTCATGGCCTTGTGGAAGACCCGACAGTCTTGTGTGACAGACAGTGTGGACAACATACTAGCAACACTGGATTCTCAAGAATAATCATGTAGTACAAAATGGGCAGCCCTGAGTTATGAGGATATTTCCCATTTGATTAATTTTACATGTGCAGTATGGGTCCCATACAGCTGAGGAATATTCGAGCTTAGGCCTGACAAGGGGGGTACGTGCTTTCTCCTTTACTTCTTGTGAGTACTTATGTAGGTTTGTCTTGATTGGCCCGAGAATTTTACATAACTTATTGTGAATACAAACGCAAAGAAAAATTATTTGGCCCCAACTCTGAGGTCATTAAGTATTTATCATCTGCTTGGAGCCATGAGCCATACAGAGTAGACAACAGTTAGCATGCATATGATGGTCATATATCAGCTGGTGATGTTTTGCAGCTTGATTTACAAGGCTGTAATTATAATTTCATTGCTACTGTGCACAGGTTTTACAGAAACTGAGGACACCTACAGTTCACGTCACTGTTGTGCCAAGGTCAGCGGGGTTGGCTGGTGCAAGCCTTATTTGGCCATTCGCCCAATGTCCAGTCATTCTGTTGACACTTGTGGTCAGTGTGTATGGTGATGACTAACCATGACCAGCAGTGTGTTCAGATTGTTAGGCCGGTCTCCTTGAATCAGACTGGAATGTTATTTGGTGTTGTTGTCGGTGGGAGGGGGGGTCGTGTATCTTATGGGGGAGAAAGGTACTGCATTCTGGGAACTTAGTTCTTCTCTTTTCACTATTATACATAATTTGTAAGTGTACATAATTTGCATTTTACAAGTTTTGCATTTTTCACAATCTGCATTTGGGTATTTGGCATATTTTGCCCTCCCTAACAACAGTCATTTAAATATGACTGTTGTTGTATAAATGCATTTGTTTATGTTCTCAATAAGTTCCTTGTGCTGGATAATATCCAATTTATGCTTCCTGGTCAATATTCCAAACAACCCTTTTCCAGGGCTAAAGTAGGAGCTTTTAATGAGTTAAACAAATTGAGAGATCACCAGCTTTTTGAGTCCATGACAAGTTACACATTACCCCCTGTGTGTGATCTTTTACTTCCCCTGGAAGGGACCATTGACCTTTAATATCTCATCCGAAAGACACAGGCAAAGTGGGGTGAACAGAATTGCCCAAGTTTTGAACTAGCAGCAGGTGGACTTGAACTGTGGTCCTCTTGGTTAATCTGTTATCTGGTGCTCTAACTGCCAAATTACTGCATGCCAATGTCATATCTGAGTAAACCAAACATTTGTCTAATTAGGTAGGGTGCTTAAGTGATAGATGAGAGACAGGCAGTGTTAACTGTTATCCCAGGGCTGGTGTTCTGGGAAGAATGATGTCCTGTCAACCCAGAGTCTGACAGACTTTAGATACAGTGCTGTATATTGAGTCTTATCTGTGGTATTTAGACTGTGTATTAAGATAATGTAGATATTTGTCAGGTTTATTTACAATATTGATGTTATGTTTGAGATTGAGGACTCAGGTCTTAGGTATACGTCTTGCCATAGGTTTTATTTTGACATAAATGTATAAGTCACATTTTGATATAAATGTATAAGTCACATTGGCTCCAAGCTTGTCCAAACCATTGAACACCTATATGACAATGCCAGCAGTGCAGTAATCTTCAACAGCAGCATAGGAGACTGGTTTCGAACAACAGTCGGAGTTCGTCAAGGATGCCTACTATCACCAACGCTCTTCAACATTTTTCTTTAGAAAACCATCAAAGCACTGTCAGCATTGGAGGCAGGACAATTACCAACCTTTGTTTTGCTGACGACATCGACGGCTTAGCAGGAGATGAACAAGAACTAGTCAATTTGGTGTAGCGCCTCGAGAAAACATCTACATCATACGGTATGGAGATCAGTGCCGAAAAGACCAAACTGATGACGAACAACACACAAGGCATCAGCACAGAGGTCAAAGTTAATGGACAGAGACTTGAGACAGTAACAAGCTTCAGGTACTTGGGATCAATTATCACAGATGAGGGTTCCAAACCGGAGATACTTGCCAGGATTGCACAGACAACAGCAGCACTAACAAGATTGAAACCCTTATGGAATGACAGAAACATCACTGTCAGTTCGAAAATAAGGCTGATGTGCTCCCTTGTCATGTCCATCTTTCTGTACGCTTCTGAAACATGGACCCTCTCAGCAGATCTACAGAAGAGGATACGAGCCATGGAAATGAGATGCTTTCGGAAGATCTTGCGCATATCATACAGAGACCATGTTAAGACCATGTTACTAATGAAGCTGTCCGCAACAAAATCAAACAAGCCATCGGACCATATGACGACCGTCTTACAACAGTTAAGAAGCGTAAACCGAAGTGGTACGGTCACGTATCACGATCATCTGGCCTTGCAAAGACTATATTGCAAGGTACTGTAAGAGGGGGGAGACAAAGAGGTAGACAGAAGAAGAGGTGGGAAGACAACATCAAAGAGTGGACAGGAATGGAGTTCACTGACTCCCAGAGGGCTGTCGAGAACAGGGAAACGTGGAGAGAGCTGGTTAGAAAGTCATCAATGGTGCCCCAATGATCCTCACGTGGAGAGAGCTGGTTAGAAAGTCATCAATGGTGCCCCAACGATCCTCACGTGGAGAGAGCTGGTTAGAAAGTCATCAATGGTGCCCCAACGATCCTCACGTGGAGAGAGCTGGTTAGAAAGTCATCAATGGTGCCCCAATGATCCTCACGTGGAGAGAGCTGGTTAGAAAGTCATCAATGGTGCCCCAACGATCCTCACGTGGAGAGAGCTGGTTAGAAAGTCATCAATGGTGCCCCAACGATCCTCACGTGGAGAGAGCTGGTTAGAAAGTCATCAATGGTGCCCCAACGATCCTTACGTGGAGAGAGCTGGTTAGAAAGTCATCAATGGTGCCCCAACGATCCTTACATGGAGAGAGCTGGTTAGAAAGTCATCAATGGTGCCCCAACGATCCTTACAGGTTATGGGAAAGTGAAGTGAAGTGAAGATAAGTCACATTTGAGCTACTTAGCCTTTTCAGTTTTCTTTACAGATCATAGCCACTGTAAATACATTGACAGATCATAGCCACTGTAAATACATTGACAGATCATAGCCACTGTAAATACATTGACAGATCATAGCCACTGTAAATACATTATACATGTTTCTAAATCCAGTGTCATTGAATACATCTAATTTTATAGCTTAAAGCTTTTTGCCAGGGTTGGCACATTTATGACAAGATGGTAAATACAGCGGTTGATACCACAGTATTTACCGTCTCATCAAAAATACCGTCTAAGGCATCAGATACCATCTTAGGTCAGAAACTAAACAAGATATGCCATTTTATTTAATGTGTAGACTGTAATTTAAAATCAATATATAATGCGTTATTATCATGTCACCATTAATAACCATAAAGGAAACTGGCTGTGTGAAAGTGTGTACCAGCAATAACATTGGAGAGGACAGCAGTAAACTGAGTTAGGATGTGGACAGGTGTCAGTAACAATTGGGAAGGTAGTAAAAGGCTAGGCAAGGATTTCTTTATGGAGATCTAGAGTTAAAATTAAGTTACAAGCCAGATTGTTCCCCTGTTGTAATCTCATTATGCAGGCTCTGGTTCAACATCAAAGAAGATTTCAACTCAGTTCCAGGCTGATATTGGTTATATGTAGATATAAGCCAATGGCTTCCTTGTCCACTTGCCATCTGGGCCTTGCTTCCATGGCAAAGCTTGGCCTTGTTAAACTGCTAAGTAATGTAACATTATTCATGATTTTGTTGTTCTTTCTATGCAAAAATTATGTATATAATTTCTCTATTCATAGGCCATATAATTAGCAACATCATACATAAACCCATAAGAGAGAACAGGTACTGACAGTTTCTGATGGTTTCTGGCATTGTCACATCAGAAATACCTTTCTGACTGTCAGAAACCCAACCCTACTTTTTGTAATTAATTACCTGTTCAAATGATGTTTCACGATAGTCTCGTAACTTGGTAAACATACCTATCCCATGAATGTTCTGTTCTAAAATAGTTGGTAAACAAACCCTTCCCTCAATGTTCTATGGCAGTTGGTAAACATATCTAACCAATCCTACCAATACTTAAGGCTTTCTAGTATTTCTTCCTCCTGGTCTGGTGTCTATAGACTTTGCAACAACATCCGACAGTCAACAAAGACAAGAAACGTCATAAACAACAAATATGTATATTTATATGCATCTGTGAGATACATAGTTGAGACAGGCAGAGGATTTGTGTACTTTGTGCTTGACATGTCTGTATTTACATTAAACTTTGGCAAGTTCCGTCACTTGTTTATAAGTACAGTTCTCAAAAACTATTTTTGTAATACATGACATTGTGTGCTATCTACTAGATCTACCCGTGACATTGTGTGCTGTCACTAGCTGATCTACTCGTGACATTGTGTGCTGTCACTAGTAGATCTACCCGTGGCATTGTGTGCTGTCACTAGCTGATCTACTCGTGACATTGTGTGCTGTCACTAGTAGATCTACCCGTGGCATTGTGTGCTGTCACTAGCTGATCTACTCGTGACATTGTGTGCTGTCACTAGTAGATCTACCCGTGGCATTGTGTGCTGTCACTAGCTGATCTACTCGTGACATTGTGTGCTGTCACTAGTAGATCTACCCGTGGCATTGTGTGCTGTCACTAGCTGATCTACTCGTGACATTGTGTGCTGTCACTAGTAGATCTACCCGTGGCATTGTGTGCTGTCACTAGCTGATCTACTCGTGACATTGTGTGCTGTCACTAGTAGATCTACTCGTGACATTGTGTGCTGTCACTAGTAGATCTACTCGTGACATTGTGTGCTGTCACTAGTAGATCTACCCGTGACATTGTGTGCTGTCACTAGTAGATCTACTCGTGATATTGTGTGCTGTCACTAGTAGATCTACTCGTGACATTGTGTGCTGTCACTAGTAGATCTACTCGTGACATTGTGTGCTGTCACTAGTAGATCTACTCGTGACATTGTGTGCTGTCACTAGTAGATCTACCCGTGACATTGTGTGCTGTCACTAGCTGATCTACTCGTGACATTGTGTGCTGTCACTAGCAGATCTACTCGTGACATTGTGTGCTGTCACTAGTAGATCTACTCGTGACATTGTGTGCTGTCACTAGTAGATCTACTCGTGACATTGTGTGCTGTCACTAGTAGATCTACCCGTGACATTGTGTGCTGTCACTAGCTGATCTACTCGTGACATTGTGTGCTGTCACTAGTAGATCTACCCGTGGCATTGTGTGCTGTCACTAGCTGATCTACTCGTGACATTGTGTGCTGTCACTAGTAGATCTACCCGTGGCATTGTGTGCTGTCACTAGCTGATCTACTCGTGACATTGTGTGCTGTCACTAGTAGATCTACCCGTGGCATTGTGTGCTGTCACTAGCTGATCTACTCGTGACATTGTGTGCTGTCACTAGTAGATCTACCCGTGGCATTGTGTGCTGTCACTAGCTGATCTACTCGTGACATTGTGTGCTGTCACTAGTAGATCTACTCGTGACATTGTGTGCTGTCACTAGTAGATCTACTCGTGACATTGTGTGCTGTCACTAGTAGATCTACCCGTGACATTGTGTGCTGTCACTAGTAGATCTACTCGTGATATTGTGTGCTGTCACTAGTAGATCTACTCGTGACATTGTGTGCTGTCACTAGTAGATCTACTCGTGACATTGTGTGCTGTCACTAGTAGATCTACTCGTGACATTGTGTGCTGTCACTAGTAGATCTACCCGTGACATTGTGTGCTGTCACTAGCTGATCTACTCGTGACATTGTGTGCTGTCACTAGCAGATCTACTCGTGACATTGTGTGCTGTCACTAGTAGATCTACTCGTGACATGGTGTGCTGTCACTAGTAGATCTACTCGTGACATTGTGTGCTGTCACTAGTAGATCTACTCGTGACATTGTGTGCTGTCACTAGTAGATCTGGTAGACCCATCTAGGGAGGATGTTTTTTTCTCACTTAGAAAATGTAAGATTGTCTTCTATATAACACATACTTATAATAAAATTTCTAAATCCTATCAAAGGTCCAACAACCAAAGTTTTTGAGTCTTATTAAAACATTGACAGATTTTAGCCACCAAAATACTGCTAGACATTCTGTCCGGTCATTCAGCAGCCAAAACAGGACATATTTACTGTATTTAGACAATTCTACACTCAATTTTCATGTTCCATCCAGTAAAATTATAAAGTAATAATATCTGTTCCACAGTCCAAGACTCCATGCACAGGGAATATCTTTGTCAGATAACACATCTCCAGATGCTTATATCTTGTGTGGTTTCACATGTTTACATTTTGATAGATACTAATTGTGGGAACATAGATTGACATACTGCTAGCCCTTTTGAGAAAGTCCCTTAGGGGTGAAATCACAGCTGTGGCCTGTGTGATGTCTACACTGTATTAGTAGATGTTATGATGGTAATGATGCAGGGGTTAGATCAATGGAGGCCTCATTAGACACTCACTCACAGTGAAAGCAACTTCTTCCAGTCCTTACTGCCACACTTCCCTTCTTCCAGTCCTTACTGCCACACTTCCCTCCTTCCAGTCCTTACTGCCACACTTCCCTCCTTCCAGTCCTTACTGCCACACTTCCCTTCTTCCAGTCCTTACTGCCACACTTCCCTCCTTCCAGTCCTTACTGCCACACTTCCCTCCTTCCAGTCCTTACTGCCACACTTCCCTCCTTCCAATCCTTACTGCCACACTTCCCTCCTTCCAGTCCTTACTGCCACACTTCTCTCCTTCCAGTCCTTACTGCCACACTTCCCTCCTTCCAGTCCTTACTGCCACACTTCCCTCCTTCCAGTCCTTACTGCCACACTTCCCTCCTTCCAGTCCTTACTGCCACACTTCCCTTCTTCCAGTCCTTACTGCCACACTTCCCTTCTTCCAGTCCTTACTGCCACACTTCCCTCCTTCCAGTCCTTACTGCCACACTTCCCTCCTTCCAGTCCTTACTGCCACACTTCCTTCCTTCCAGTCCTTACTGCCACACTTCCCTTCTTCCAGTCCTTACTGCCACACTTCCCTCCTTCCAGTCCTTACTGCCACACTTCTCTCCTTCCAGTCCTTACTGCCACACTTCCCTCCTTCCAGTCCTTACTGCCACACTTCCCTCCTTCCAGTCCTTACTGCCACACTTCCCTCCTTCCAGTCCTTACTGCCACACTTCCCTCCTTCCAGTCCTTACTGCCACACTTCCCTCCTTCCAGTCCTTATTGCCACACTACCCTCCTTCCAGTCCTTATTGCCACACTACCCTCCTTCCAGTCCTTACTGCCACACTTCCCTCCTTCCAGTCCTTACTGCCACACTTCCCTCCTTCCAGTCCTTACTGCCACACTTCCCTCATGTGAACCATTGAGAAGAGGCTGTAATCTATGGAGATGTCTAAGCATGGATGAGCTGGCACTGTATCCAGGGGACTCTAAATACCCATACTCTTGTGCCACTTGATTCAGATTTAAGCACTGATCCTGTGGGTTTAGGGTCTAAGTGGATTACTGGGTGTAATGAAGTCAGCTTGGGTGATGTAATATACTTGGTGTAACTGGGGTCATGCCACAATTAAGATCCACTTGTTAAAAATTTTGTGTAGATGTTGCACTAGCCGGTGTTTAGTTCAGTCTGTGTGAGTTTCTAACTATTACTTGATGTTTCGTGTTTCCACGGAGAATGGCCATTCTGGTATGTTCATTCAAGGCTTGCACCGGGGAAGCAGTGTTTAATAGCTTGAGAATGTATTTAACTGTTAATTGCCAGATTTCATTATGCATGGATTTGCTGGACTGATTTGATAATAGTTGAGGATTCGCTGTGTTTTGTTCTTCAAGTAAGTATGCTACTGACCAGTACTGATGTTCAAGTCTGGCACCGTTCACACAGGAAGCAGTGGTAATTACTTTCAGAAAAGTCAATAGAATGGTTAGCCCACTGAAGAATCAATTATGGTCTATCACCACATGCTAGGGTTCAGTACATCGTTGGGAATGAGACATTACACTCGATCATTAGACTGGCCAGACTTCATGGAAATCAAAATGTAGATACATCTTGTAGACACTGGATTGAAATCAAAATGTAGATACATCTTGTAGACACTGGATTGAAATCAAAATGTAGATACATCTTGTAGACACTTGATTGAAATCAAAATGTAGATACATCTTGTAGACACTGGATTGAAATCAAAATGTAGATACATCTTGTAGACACTGGATTGAAATCAAAATGTAGATACATCTTGTAGACACTTGATTGAAATCAAAATGTAGATACATCTTGTAGACACTTCATTGAAATCAAAATGTAGATACATCTTGTAGACACTTGATTGAAATCAAAATGTAGATACATCTTGTAGACACTTGATTGAAATCAAAATGCCAATTAACCATAGAATTTCAACCAAAGCAATGTGGTGGATCTGTAAGATATGGTCATGACTCAAATGTGACTCAAATGTGGTTCTTGTAAAGTAATTATTAACAGTTAATATTGGAGGATTGCCACTTTGTTGTGTAATAGAAATCGTGTTACAGTTACAGCCAAGTCAAGATCAGCAGGTCAGTTTTAGTTTAGTGGTGCTATGCACAAGATACATATATAAATTTTGTGCAAAATCTGTCTCATTTGTGATTTTCAACAAATATGTTATTTTACAATATCCATGAAAAAATGATTTAATCTTTACATGTATAATAAATTCGGGGGGAGCCATATAGTACCAACAACATGAATGGGTATGAAAATATTGATAGAAATATGTTTTTCTCACTCAAGAAGGATAGCAGAACTAGAGGACATGAGGTAAAATTAGTAAAGGATCAATGTAGATTGGACATCAGGAAGCACTCGTTCTCACAGAGGACAATAAATGAATGGAACAAACTGTATACAGATTGTGTAACTGCTAGCAGCGTGAATATGTTTAAAAACAAGGTTGACACATATATCAGGAGGGCGGGTTATAAGTAGTTGAACATTGTTGGACTCTCGATAAGCCAATGGCTTCCTTGTCCACTTGCCATCTGGGCCTTTGGCTTGGATGGCAAATCTTGTTAAATCTTGTTAAACATTTACACTATTTTTAATGTTATGCATTTACAAATGAAAATGGCTAATTTTCATTACTTTATTACCATTATTTTATGGTTTAGTGTTTTCATGTGGCTAATTAATCTATGTTATGAAATATATATGTTAACTTTCTTTTGCATGTTACAGCATCAAATTAGGCAAAAAAATATTAAGCTATGTCCGAACTACCAAGACATCCCTACGTTATACTTTTTACATATTCCCAAATCAATGCTTCTTCAGGTTAGGGAGTTTGTAAAAGCAATGCTAACCAGGTCAAGGCATTGACCCACCAATATAACAACATTACATGACTATCCTTGCCCCCAACACTTTGTTCAGAATTATTAGGTCAAACTGAACCTGAACTGTCAGTAACAATGTAGTTCTGATAAGAATCATATGAGGAATGTTAATTACATATCCTATGTGTTTTATACCCGTGTACCATGACCAATACACAATTATATCCACATACCCATCGTACCCCAGTAAAAATAACAATTTCATATTCTGTTGTGTCCATAATATTTTGTAGTGTGCGTAGCGCAGAAAGTCTTTAAATTTAATAAACATTTATGAACTTTTTAGCAACAAATTAGATTATTTATATAGCCATATTAGTTACGTATTCTGTAAGTCCTAATTCAGCATTTGATATGTCTTTGTTAACCCATGATTTGGTTATACCAATTATGTGAGAATCAATATCTTCTACCATAATGTTTAATTAATTTTTCATATTTACTATTTGCATTTAAACACACATATTTATAACCTGCTTCAGAAGCTTCAGCTTACCTCCCATCTCCTTCCCTCCTGTCTCCTTCACTCCTGTCGCCTTCCCTCCCATCTCCTTTGCTCCCGTCTCCTTCCCTCCCACCTCCTTCACTCCTGTCACCTTCCCTCCCATCTCCTTTGCTCCCGTCTCCTTCCCTCCCACCTCCTTTGGTCCTGTCTCCTTTGCTCCCACCTCCTTTGCTCCTGTCGCCTTCCCTCCCACCTCCTTTGCTCCCGTCTCCTTCCCTCCCACCTCCTTTGCTCCTGTCTCCTTCCCTCCCACCTCCTTTGCTCCTGTCTCCTTCGCTCCCATCTCCTTCACTCCTGTCTCCTTCGCTCCCATCTCCTTCCCTACCATTTCCTTTACTTCTGCTTCCTTCGCTCATGTCTCCTTCATTCCAGTCTCCTTCGCTCCCATCAGCTTCCCTCCTGTTTCCTTCCCTCCTGTCTCCTTTGCTCCCGTCTTCTTCGTTCCCGTCTTCCCTCCCATCTCCTTCCATCCTATCGCCTTCCCTCCACTGTTCCCCACCAGACCAACTGGCACAATCCACTTCTTTCCTTCCCACCAGTGCCACATGGAGCTGCCTCTAGTCCCTTCATCTTCACACATCCCCTTCACACATCCGCCTGAGCCTCAGCCCAGGACTTCTCACACCAGGACTTGATGAAGTCCACCCAGTTGCTACAACTCTCGCATACTAAATGACTAGTGGCCTTTAAGACCAACATTAGCACTTTAGCACCACTAGGGCCAAATTTATGTATATGTATGTGTTAAGATGTAATGCGAAATTGCGGGAAATTGATGCAAGCTGATTTGTATACTTACCATCAATGTTTCAGCAAAGATTTGTTTTCCTAAAACATTACCGTTGAGTATTGATTTTATGATATTAAAAGAAAATATAATCCCATTTAATATGTTAGTCTGAATATTTTGTTCAAGATCACCTACTGGATATTGTAGCCTTTGTCTGTGATTGTCATTTCTGCAAACAATTTGAATATGTCAACTTTTGCAGCTAAGACTAAGAGCAACTACTACAAGATGGTAATGTTCTAGTCATGTCTTCTGATCATGTAACATCCAGAAACAAGCCCAATGATTATCAACCAAGTGGGTAGCAAGGAGTAACTTGACAGATACAAGACTGATGTCGACACAGACATAAGACTGCAGTGGGTGGAAAAGGCCAGGCTCTGACATTTGTCAGTGGTTATTCAACCATCCCAGTAGCAGATAGATTTACATGCCATGCACATGTGCTATGTCTACGGAATGTGGAAAACGTTAACAAAGTATATGCTGTAATATTGATGACTTGGGAGTTCTTCTTCTTGCGTTGTCAAAAACAGACATTAATTTACCTTTTTATCTTTTCAGTATCTTTTATCTTTTGAAGAGACAGAACATCAATCCATTGAAAGCAGCAGACAGTTATATGCCTCACTGCTGTGTGCGTGTGATGAAGACATGTAGCCATGGCATCAGTTAGGCTGTTGGCGTCTCCTTGCAATCTCTGGCAACGTTCAGTCGTCCAGCTCTTGTCAGTCGATCCCATTTTTCTTCTACTTTGTTTCTTCCTGGTAGTTCTCCTCTCTGCTGCTAGGTGCCAGACTCTCGTCTTCTTTATAATGACCATACTTAGCCAGCTTGTTTCTTCCTGGTAGTTCTCTCCGCTGCTAGGTGCCAGACTCTCGTCTTCTTTATAATGACCATACTTAGCCAGCTTGTTTCTTCATGGAATGTAGCAAAACTTCTAACTTAAACCCTAACCTAAACCCCTATCTCTGACCCGGTTTTTGTTAGTTTGTCTTTTTATTCTGTGTCATCCGACATCTCAGTGTGTACATGTAGATACCACAAAGTGGGATTACTGGGACAAATCTGACTGTTTAACAACATTACTCTTCAACCACATGTAAACAACTTGCATGTTTCATGTATCTGACCCAGACTATACACGAGGCACCTTCATCTGGGCAGTTGACAAATAAAACACAGAACCTTGACTAGGCCACTTATAGAATAAACAGAACATCAGTCAAAATGACCATTTATCTACCCACAAGGGTAGGGTCATTCTGAGGTCAGGGTGACCTAAACCAAGTGACCGGTGTACTGACCACCCCACACTAATGGGCAGTCAAGAATTTACCCGTAATGTTATGGGTTTATTATGTATGTGAATCTTGGATGATCATCAGATTCACCTCACATGGAATAGTTGATCAGTAGAAACAAGACAATGATACCTTTGATTTGTCACAAACCAAACCAGAAGTAATGTTAGAGGCCATTCATTGAGCCCATTGTGAATCATTGAGCCCATCGTGAATGAATCAGCACACTGTAAATCATTGAGCATACCGTGAATCGTTGAGCCCATATTGAATTGCTGAGCCCATCGTGAATCATTCAGCCCATCATGAATCATTCAGCCCATCATGAATCATTCAGCCCATCATGAATCAGGGTCATTGATGTTCAGATCAATAATATGTGAATAGTTCGAGTAATAATTTTTTATTATGTGCAATTCACTTAATAATAAAATAGTGTATCCTTTTTAAAATCATCTTAGAATTTGCTTTGATCATTAATAGTCATTAGATTGTGTAAAAGAAAGTGAGACCACACTTATTATATAGTATGTACTATGTAGGTGCGTAGTCACTGTTGCCCTTTTTTATTTTGGTTTGCCAACCTGAAATTAATTTAATAGTCAGTCCGATGATTTCACTATTGAAAAAACATTTTTTAATAAGACATTTGTAGAAATGAGCACACGTTGTAGTGGGCAGGTTTGATGTTTCGTGAAATGAATCTGACACTGGATGAGTGAACAATCAAGTTGCACCTTTAATAATTTGTTGATATATTTGTTGCTATATAATATGTGTTGTTGTTACAGTGCTATATAATATGTGTTGTTACAGTGCTATATAATATGTGTTGTTGTTACAGTGCTATATAATATGTGTTGTTGTTACAGTGCTATATAATATGTGTTGTTGTTACAGTGCTATATAATATGTGTTGTTGTTACAGTGCTATATAATATGTGTTGTTGTTACAGTGCTATATAATATGTGTTGTTGTTACAGTGCTATATAATATGTGTTGTTGTTACAGTGCTATATAATATGTGTTGTTGTTACAGTGCTATATAATATGTGTTGTTATTACAGTGCTATATAATATGTGTTGTTACAGTGCTATATAATATGTGTTGTTATTACAGTGCTATATAATATGTGTTGTTGTTACAGTGCTATATAATATGTGTTGTTGTTACAGTGCTATATAATATGTGTTGTTGTTACAGTGCTATATAATATGTGTTGTTGTTACAGTGCTATATAATGTGTTGTTATTACAGTGCTATATAATGTGTTGTTGTTACAGTGCTATATAATATGTGTTGTTGTTACAGTGCTATATAATATGTGTTGTTGTTACAGTGCTATATAATATGTGTTGTTACAGTGCTATATAATATGTGTTGTTATTACAGTGCTATATAATATGTGTTGTTGTTACAGTGCTATATAATATGTGTTGTTATTACAGTGCTATATAATGTGTTGTTGTTACAGTGCTATATAATATGTGTTGTTGTTACAGTGCTATATAATATGTGTTGTTGTTACAGTGCTATATAATATGTGTTGTTGTTACAGTGCTATATAATATGTGTTGTTATTACAGTGCTATATAATGTGTTGTTGTTACAGTGCTATATAATATGTGTTGTTGTTACAGTGCTATATAATATGTGTTGTTGTTACAGTGCTATATAATATGTGTTGTTGTTACAGTGCTATATAATATGTGTTGTTGTTACAGTGGGGACGGCAGAAAATAGAGAAACATGAGAGAAGACGCTCAACAGAAAATGCTCTCAAACAGGGACATCTTTCAAACGGCGACGCCTGTAAGTAGTTGTCCTCGGTTAAATCTGACGCTGGGTTCCCAAATGCAAATTGTGTAATGTGTATGACTTTATTTTAGCTAGAAATAATTAGAATGTGACCTTCCAAAAAGGGTGCTACAATTTAATTAATTATGGTTGTTGACTTATGTGCTATAATAATGTTACCAAATTCACCTTTTATATAGTAATATTTTCACAGTGCCTACAGAAAAATATGGTTGGCCTTGTTTATATTGGAAAATCGTTCAGCCATTTGTCAAAAACTCATAAATTATTGTTAATTAAAAGTTTGTCTTGTCACTTCTCATTTCTTGGCACTAATAGTCTGGGTTTCTAGGGACTAAGAGTCTGGGTTGCTAGGGATTAAGAGTCTGGGTTGCTAGGGATTAAGAGTCTGGGTTGCTAGGGACATGCTAAAAGGATGTAGGTATGTGGCTGATTGTGAACAATTATAGGTTATTGTCCCTCCCATCTATCGATCCACTCATTTGTTGAATGGCCGCAGGTAGAGTTAATATTGACGAGTGATAACATTTCACCAGATGTGTATGTGTGTTGATTGGGAATGACTCATAGTCTCACACAGGTATTGTGTGACAGTGTTTTGTACATTTTCCAAGTGCCTGTCTGTCTGTCACCCATGACAAATTCACTCTCACAATGATATTCAGGTGGTGTTTTTACTGAAGTGTCTTTAGAGATTTCAGATGAACAGTTGCTATGGGTCCTGCTCATTCAGGCTTTTCTGTGCGTGTGTGCGTGCGTGCATGCATGCATGTGTGTGTAAAAATGGGCTATTCCTGGTTTGTTTGCTATCAAGATATACATCTTCACTTATCAAGTTACATCATACAAGGTAGTAGAATTGTGCGAGTCTTGCTGTGACCACATTGACTTGTTTCTTCTCCTTGCATGAGCCTTCACCTTAATCCAGTGCAGTTGGGGCTATATCACAAATTAATATTTTCACCTTCTCAACGACTTACAAGTCCATTTAATTTTAATTGTAGAAATTTGACAGTTGTCAGATAATGACTGCTTAACTGTACTCACAATTATACAATTAAATATCCACTTGATGGAGGAATACAAGGTGTTGCTGTAGCTGGGGGGGGGTAGAGCAATACAAGGGGTTGCTGTGGCTGGGTGGTAGAGCAATACAAGGGGTTGCTGTGGCTGGGTGGTAGAGCAATACAAGGAGTTGCTGTGGCTGGGTGGTAGAGCAATACAAGGAGTTGCTGTGGCTGGGTGGTAGAGCAATACAAGGAGTTGCTGTGGCTGGGTGGTAGAGCAATACAAGGGGTTGCTGTGGCTGGGTGGTAGAGCAATACAAGGGGTTGCTGTGGCTGGGTGGTACAGCAATACAAGGAGTTGCTGTGGCTGGGTGGTAGAGCAATACAAGGGGTTGCTGTGGCTGGGTGGTAGAGCAATACAAGGAGTTGCTGTGGCTGGGTGGTAGAGCAATACAAGGGGTTGCTGTGGCTGGGTGGTAGAGCAATACAAGGGGTTGCTGTGGCTGGGTGGTAGAGCAATACAAGGGGTTGCTGTGGCTGGGTGGTAAGGCAATACAAGGGGTTGCTGTGGCTGGGTGGTAGAGCAATACAAGGGGTTGCTGTAGCTGGGGGGGTAGAGCAATACAAGGGGTTGCTGTGGCTGGGTGGTAGAGCAATACAAGGGGTTGCTGGGCTGGGTGGTAGAGCAATACAAGGGGTTGCTGTGGCTGGGTGGTAGAGCAATACAAGGGGTTGCTGTGGCTGGGGGGTAGAGCAATACAAGGGGTTGCTGTAGCTGGGAGGGTAGAGCAATACAAGGGGTTGCTGTGGCTGGGTGGTAGAGCAATACAAGGGGTCGCTGTGGCTGGGGGGTAGATCAGTACAAGGGGTTGCTGTGGCTGGGAGGTAGAACAATACAAGGGGTTGCTGTGGCTGGTTGGTAGAGCAATACAAGGGGTTGCTGTGGCTGGGTGGTAGAGCAATACAAGGGGTTGCTGTGGCTGGGGGGTAGAGCAATACAAGGGGTTGCTGTGGCTGGGTGGTAGAGCAATACAAGGGGTTGCTGTGGCTGGGTGGTAGAGCAATACAAGGAGTTGCTGTGGCTGGGGGGTAGAGCAATACAAGGGGTTGCTGTGGCTGGGGGTAGAACAATACAAAGGGTTGCTGTGGCTGGTTGGTAGAGCAATACAAGGGGTTGCTGTGGCTGGGGGTAGAGCAATACAAGGGGTTGCTGTGGCTGGGGGGTAGAACAATACAAGGGGTTGCTGTGGCTGGGTGGTAGAGCAATACAAGGGGTTGCTGTGGCTGGGGGGTAGAGCAATACAAGGGGTTGCTGTGGCTGGGGGTAGAACAATACAAAGGGTTGCTGTGGCTGGTTGGTAGAGCAATACAAGGGGTTGCTGTGGCTGGGGGGTAGATCAGTACAAGGGGTTGCTGTGGCTGGGAGGTAGAACAATACAAGGGGTTGCTGTGGCTGGTTGGTAGAGCAATACAAGGGGTTGCTGTGGCTGTGGGGTGGAGCAATAGAAGGGGTTGCTGTGGCTGGGTGGTAGAACAATACAAGGGGTTGCTGTGGCTGGTTGGTAGAGCAATACAAGGGGTTGCTGTGGCTGGGGGGTAGAGCAATACAAGGGGTTGCTGTGGCTGGGGGTAGAGCAATACAAGGGGTTGCTGTGGCTGGGGGTAGAGCAATAGAAGGGGTTGCTGTGGCTGGGGGTAGAGCAATACAAGGGGTTGCTGTGGCTGGGGGTAGAGCAATACAAGGGGTTGCTGTGGGTGGGGGTAGAACAATACAAGGGGTTGCTGTGGCTGGGGGGTAGAACAATACAAGGGGTTGCTGTGGCTGGGGGGTAGAGCAATACAAGGGGTTGCTGTGGCTGGGGGGTAGAGCAATACAAGGGGTTGCTGTGGCTGGGGGGTAGAGCAATACAAGGGGTTGCGGTGGCTGGGGGGTAGAACAATACAAGGTGTTGCTGTAGCTGGGGGGTAGAGCAATACAAGCTGTTGCTGTGGCTGGGTGGTAGAGCAATACAAGGGGTTGCTGTGGCTGGGGTAGAACAATACAAGGAGTTGCTGTGGCTGGTTGGTAGAGCAATACAAGGGGTTGCTGTGGCTGGGGGGTAGAGCAATACAAGGGGTTGCTGTGGCTGGGGGTAGAGCAACACAAGGGGTTGCTGTGGCTGGGTGGTAGAGCAATACAAGGGGTTGCTGTGGCTGGGGGGTAGAGCAATACAAGGGGTTGCTGTGGCTGGGTGGTAGAGCATAGGACTATTGATTGACAGGGGTTCCAGTCCACAGGCTACATTTTTGAAACTTGGGCAGTTTCATTCACCCCACATTGCCTGTCTTTCGGAAGAGACACTACCAACCATTGGTCCATTCTACCTGGTGTCTACGCCAGGGTAAGTAAAAGTGGGCGTACAGTGGTGGCAAGAGGATACAATTGAATGGATAAGTAAGAGTAATAAACATGTTTATTACATGTTTATTACATGTTTATTACATGTATAACAATGTGTTTCATCAAGTACATGTCATTAAAATGTGGTGGTTGACCACAGCTGGTGTCCACTCTAAGTGACTACATAAGCCATTGAACTAGGATATCCTACAGTTCACCACATCCTTGAGAAGTCTGTAGCCCACCTAGAACGTCCTTATTCACTCCGTAATGAATGGTTTTGTTATATAAAACATTAGTTTCAAGGAAATCATAAGTACTATTAATAGACTGGTCACGTTTTCTGCCCACGTTTGAATCACACCTGTTTCTTAGAAGGATACAAAGGTTCACTGCCCAAGGCACTGTTGGGCATTGTGTATTATTATTATTGTTTATTTTTCTGAACACAACTTGTTTACTGTTTACCGAGTAATGTCAGTTTCTCAAACACCAGCCATATATATGTGTTTAAACAATGTGCTTACTGTTTACACTGGTACAGTAAATAATTAAATAATATTTTAAGAGGCATCTTGGTGCAGAACAGCTGTGTTTGTGGTTTGTGAACTGAACAACTAGTGCATCTAATACTTCATGGTGGTGATTTCCCAAAAGAAATTGTAAATTATAGCCATTTTATTTATTAAGCAATAAAATTAGGCTATGTAATTTTATCCATTGACATTTGATCTTTAGTCTGCTGAACAGTGACCTACTTTCAGTGCTCTTAGTTCACCAAAATGTCTTGACAACACAAACAAGTTTCACAGTGTTGACCATTTTCTGGCATCATGTATTGCAGACTTCTCGTACCAATAAATACTGGGTGCTCATTTAGACTAGAGCGTGAACGTACAAATACTTGGTGCTTTCTTAGAGAGTGACCGACACATACTGTATGCTCATATTGAGAGTGAACCAATAAATACTGGGTGCTCATTTATGGAGTGAAGCAACAAACCAACAAATAATTACTGCTCATTTAAAGAGTGAACCAACAAATACTTGATTCTCATTTATAGGGTGAACCGACAAATATTTAATGCTCATTTATAGAGTGAACCAACATATGTTCTTATATAGTGCGATATCCAGTCTTTGGGACTGCTCAAAGTGGTTTACACTTTACCCCCAGCAGACATGTTTATTCCAAGGCCATCTCACTTCTCTGTGAAGTATTAAACCACGCTGCAATTACTGCGCGAATACTATTTGTTCACATATCCACCACTGTCTGTATTGCCAGGTACTCATCTATACAGCTGAGTGAACTGTGGCAATATGGGGTGAACAAAATTGCCAAAGCTTCGAAACGGCAGCAAGAGGATTCCCAATTGAGAGTTTTTAGAGAGTGAACCAACACATACTGTGTACTCATTTATAGAGTGAACCGACAAATACTAGGTGTTCATTTAAAGAGTGACTGAGCGAATACTGGCTGCTTATTTAGAGAGTGAACCAACAAATACTGGGTTCTCGGTTGGAAAATGAACCAACAAATACTTGGTGCTGATTTAGAGAGTGAACCAACAGATACTTGGTGCTAATTTAGAGAGTGAACCAACATATACTTGGTGCTAATTTAGAGAGTGAACCAACAGATACTTGGTGCTAATTTAGAGAGTGAACCAACAGACACTTGGTGATAATTCAGAGAGTGAACTGACACATACTTGGTGCTCATTTAAAGAGTGAACTAACACATACTTGGTGCTCATCTAGAGAGTGAACTGACACATACTTGGTGCTCATTCAAAGAGTGAACTGACACATACTTGGAGCTCATTTAGAGAGTGAGCTGACACATACTTGGTGCTCATTTAGAGAGTGAACTAATGCATACTTGGTGTTCGTTCAGAGAGTGAACTGACACATACTTGGTGCTCATTTAGAGAGTGAACTGACACATACTTGGTGCTCATTCAAAGAGTGAACTGACACATACTTGGAGCTCATTTAGAGAGTGAACTAATACATACTTGGTGCTCGTTCAGAGAGTGAACTGACACATACTTGGTGCTCATTTAGAGAGTGAACTGACACATACTTGGTGCTCATTCAAAGAGTGAACTGACACATACTTGGTGCTCATTTAGAGAGTGAACTAATACATACTTGGTGTTCGTTCAGAGAGTGAACTGACACATACTTGGTGCTCATTTAGAGAGTGAACTGACACATACTTGGTGCTCATTCAAAGAGTGAACTGATACATACTTGGTGCTCATTTAGAGAGTCAACTGACACATACTTGGTGCTCATTCAGAGAGTGAGCCAGACAGTGAGGGAGGGTTCAACCATTCTGAGACATCAATGTCCAAACCACTGATAGCACATTATCTGTTTTTAGTAAGCATTGAAAGACTTTGGCATCTGTCTGTGCCAGGTGTCAGACATGTTTTGAAGGTCCACTTGGAACACTTGAACAAAGAGACACTGGGCATAAATAATTCTCTTGTTTTTTAGTCTGTCTGGCCAGTTAGGGACAGATCATTATTTTACTTCTGGGCTCATGTCATACCATTAAAGTGCCAGTGATTTTGAGATGGTCCCCTTTTAAGGAATTTATACACCCTGACCTGAAATAAATACTGTATTCGACTTATTAAGC
The DNA here is from genome assembly GCA_033239005.1 of Lamellibrachia satsuma. NCBI lineage: Eukaryota > Metazoa > Annelida > Polychaeta > Sabellida > Siboglinidae > Lamellibrachia > Lamellibrachia satsuma. The sequence goes on along the minus strand of BSQZ01000073.1, from coordinate 714,469 downwards.
CCTAATTAGCATACACCCATTTTGTAATCACAGGATCCATAATTATTTTAACAACTGAAACATGTCACCATCTGGTGTGAAACAGTTGGCACCACTTTTCAGTTGTTCAACACTACCTGGTAGTCACCAAATGACACCAATAGTGTTAAATAGTTACCTTATTGCCTAGAGAAACTAATTTTGTTGTACGCTTATAAGAACAGATTCCTTGACATTTTTCCATGGCCCAATTGTTTTCAAGCAGACTGTGTGCTTACTAGGTAGAATACGGTAGTTATGAACAGGGACAAGGACACATTTGTAGACTTTGACATTTTAAATGTTTAGTTGCTGGTTGGTGGAATATGCACGCGTCAGTGATGGAATAATCCCCTATATAAACAAGTGTCAGTGATGGAATAATCCCCCTATATAAACAAGTGTCAGTGATGGAATAACCCCCATATATATATATATATATATATATATATATATATATATATATATATATATATATATATATATATATATATATATATATATATATATATATATATATATATATATATATATATATAAATACAAGTGTCAGTGATGGAATAATCCCCTCTATGTATACAAGTGTCAGTGATGGAATAATCCCCCTATATATACAAGTGTCGGTGATGGAATAATCCCCCTATGCATACAAGTGTAAGTGATGGAATAATCCCCTATATGTACAAGTGTAAGTGATGGAATAATCCCCCCTATATATATATATATATATATATGTATATATATATATATATATATATATATATATATATATATATATGTACAAGTGTCAGTGATGGAATAATCCCCCCTATAAGTGGGCAGCATTTCGATGTTGATTTTAAAAAAATTGTTCGATTTGACGAAAGCGCTATTGCAGGTTGGTGACAAGAAAACATTTGAAAAGTGATTCAAACCGAATCGTTATTCCAGTGTGGAGTTACCTAGCATTCTTCTAGCATTGGTTTCAGTGGGAAAACAGTGGGTGTCTTACACCAGTTGGTGATCTCCGTTGCAGGTTTGATCAAACGAGATGTAACAAGAAAACGAATAAGTGAAAGAAATGGTAATAATGAGAACGAGAAGGAGAATGAGAATGAGAAGGAGAACGAGAACGAGAATGAAGCCATCACTGAGTCGACAACAGGAGGGGGGTTTCACCTGTCAGACGCCATGGACTTCTGCAAGCATGGAATTGAAGTAAGTGTATCTTAGATGTTTATTCCAGGTGGGTGTGGAAGATATCAGCCATAGAAGAACGTACTCTAATTGAAGGAGCGTCCTTTAAAAAAACAATATCTTTTTGACCACCAAATTTGATGCGAGTAAACGACTCAGATATTCAGTTCAAGATTAAACCCATTGTTATCTATTGAGTACTGAAAAATGTAATATCATGTTGTTCTGTTTTAAACAAATTACTAATCATTTCCAAAATGTGGTAAACTGCAGTGAAAATGGCACTGTTATCCTTGAAAGCAGCCTGTTCTCTTAAACTCTCAGTTGTTTAACTATTTTGTGTGTGTGCGTGGGTGCATGGATGTACACTCGTGTGTGCGTGTGCGTGTGTGCGTGCGTGCATGCACGCGTGTGTGCGTGTGCGTGGGTGCATGGATGTACACTCGTGTGTGTGCGTGGGTGCGTGCGTGGGTGTGTGCGTGTATGCGTGTGCGCGGGTGCATGGATGTACACTCATGTGTGTGTGCACACATGTGCATATAATTTTTTTTTCTTTGTAGACAATTGTAGAAGATGACGTAACAAAGCGGTTTGACGCAGCGGGTACGTATGTGTTCAGTAAACTAAAAACGTATTCTGTAGATTGTAATCAAAGTGAGAATTTTCTGGTTTAAATCGTACACTGTAGATTGTAATCAAAGTGAGAATGTTCTGGTTTAGATCGTACACTGTAGATTGTAATCAAAGTGAGAATTTTCTGGTTTAGATCGTTCAATGTAGATTGTAATCAAAGTGAGAATGTTCTGGTTTAGATCGTACACTGTAGATTGTAATCAAAGTGAGAATGTTCTGGTTTAGATCGTACACTGTAGATTGTAATCAAAGTGAGAATGTTCTGGTTTAGATCGTTCAATGTAGATTGTAATCAAAGTGAGAATGTTCTGGTTTAGATCGTACACTGTAGATTGTAATCAAAGTGAGAATGTTCTGGTTTAGATCGTACACTGTAGATTGTAATCAAAGTGAGAATGTTCTGGTTTAGATCGTACACTGTAGATTGTAATCAAAGTGAGAATGTTCTGGTTTAGATCGTACACTGTAGATTGTAATCAAAGTGAGAATGTTCTGGTTTAGATCGTACACTGTAGATTGTAATCAAAGTGAGAATGTTCTGGTTTAGATCGTACACTGTAGATTGCAATCAAAGTGAGAATGTTCTGGTTTAGATCGTACACTGTAGATTGCAATCAAAGTGAGAATGTTCTTGTTTAGATCGTATACTGTAGATTGCAATCAAAGTGAGAATGTTCTGGTTTAGATCGTACACTGTAGATTGCAATCAAAGTGAGAATGTTCTGGTTTAGATCGTACACTGTAGATTGCAATCAAAGTGAGAATGTTCTGGTTTAGATCGTACACTGTAGATTGCAATCAAAGTGAGAATGTTCTGGTTTAGATCGTACACTGTTGATTGCAATCAAAGTGAGAATGTTCTGGTTTAGATCGTACACTGTAGATTGCAATCAAAGTGAGAATGTTCTGGTTTAGATCGTACACTGTAGATTGTAATCAAAGTGAGAATGTTCTGGTTTAGATCGTACACTGTAGATTGTAATCAAAGTGAGAATGTTCTGGTTTAGATCGTACACTGTAGATTGTAATCAAAGTGAGAATGTTCTGGTATAGATCGTACACTGTAGATTGTAATCAAAGTGAGAATGTTCTGGTTTAGATCGTACACTGTAGATTGTAATCAAAGTGAGAATGTTCTGGTTTAGATCGTACAGATTGCTGGGTTTTCTACTTTGAATATTAATTGTTTGCTTTCTCTTATTTAGTTTTGTTTGTTTTTCATTTTATTAGAATTGCCATCATGGAATCTACTGACGAGAACAAACACCAACCACCAGTTTATCAGGTATGTGCTGTTAGTTTTATGGTCAGTAATTCTGTTAATAAAATGTTTTCTCTAACCCTCTCAGACTTTCATTTTTGTCACCAAAATTTGCTTGTGTATACATATTTTATCATTTAGGCATTTGTCAAATGGGTCTTCCATTTTTTTAGCCAGACTTAATATTTTTAAGCCATTGGGATGAGCCTTAAATTTATAGAAAATCTTTGCATTTATCTATGCTCATCATTTGCAAGTTATTCACATAATTCTATTCATCCCAAAACCCAAATGGGACCATAGCCCAATTGAGACCCAATTGGCCCAATTGGGACCATGGCCCAGTGCCCCCCAAATGTGCCACTGACAGTATCTACAAACACAAGATCCAGATTTCAGCAATGTTGGTATTGTTGTACATTAGGACCCCGGTAGACGGCTTCTGTGATACAAAACTACCATACTGTCCCAACCATTTCTCTCTGACAGTCTTCCTGGTACATACGATGTATAAATGACCCTAGTTATTGACCAATCATAATGAGTAACAAACAGTCATGTCAATTTGATTTTACTCCTGATGATCAACCAAATATTGTACCTTTACAATTGCCTGTGATGAACTCAAACTGATGGCACAGTGTACTTTATAATCCAGAAGTCATAGATTTAGGCAATTATGTTCATGATGAAAAATCCAGCATCAGTTATTCACTGTTTTGATTCAGGAAAAAGTACTGTTACACATTACTAATTGTGAAATATTTCATTGCTTCTTCAGTTTGCGGCTGACCATACTCTGGTTCTCTGGCTTCATACTACGCTATGTCATCCTCTTCCCAGCCAGGTGAGTGAGTGAGTGAGTGAGTGAGTGAGTGAGTGAGTGAGCAAGGGAGTGAGTGACTGAGTGAATGACTGAGTGAGTGTGTGAGTGAGTGAGCAAGTGAGTGAGTGACTGAGTGAATGACTGAGTGAGTGTGTGCATGCATGCATGCATTTTGATGGTAAATTCGTTATCAAAATTTACCATGTTTCTAATTATTGCATTCATACATTGTTAATACTCTCAGTTATGACAATGACATGATATATACATATCTATGAATTAACATTTTGTTTTTATGAAAAAAATTAAGTGCTGTAATATTTTTTAATATTTTCCTTATATAATTATGCCATGTTTTTCCTTGATTGACCTGTTGGATATGTTCATTGAATATTCATATTAACTATTGAACTGTTTCAGATTTGTGTTAGCTGTTTTCTCCATGGGTCTCATGATTGTTGGTACAGCAATCATTGGTTACATGCCAGATGGCAAGTACGTCACATATCTTCTATATCTCCTGCATTTATCAGATATCCCCATGCAGCTCAGATCATCTACCTCGCAACAGCTCAGATCATCTACCTCGCAACAGCTCAGATCATCTACCTCGCAACAGCTCAGATCATCTACCTCGCAACAGCTCAGATCATCTACCTCGCAACAGCTCAGATCATCTACCTCGCAACAGCTCAGATCATCTACCTTGCAACAGCTCAGATCATCTACCTCGCAACAGCTTTTTATTCCTAAAACTAAGCTTAACCTGGACAAACATGCTTTCTCAGCAGCAGCACCCAAAAGTTGCAACAAACTCTCCATTAGTTTAGAATCATCTTAAACTCCAGATAGCGGAAGGCATATTTATTCGAAATCATATTTCCACCCTAAATCCTCGGTGGTTCCTCTCTGATGATGACTTCTGTGCATCCCTGTTCGTGATGACTTCTGTGTATCCCTGTTCATGATGACTTCTGTGCGTCCCTGTTCATGATGACTTCTGTGTATCCCTGTTCATGATGACTTCTGTGTGTCCCTGTTCATGATGACTTCTGTGTGTCCCTGTTCATGATGACTTCTGTGCGTTCCTGTTCATGATGACTTCTGTGCGTCCCTGTTCATGATGACTTCTGTGTATCCCTGTTCATGATGACTTATGTGCATCCCTGTTCATGATGACTTCTGTGGGTTCTGTTCATGATGACTTCTGTGTGTCCCTGTTCATGATGACTTCTGTGTGTCCCTGTTCATGATGACTTGTGTGTATCCCTGTTCATGATGACTTATGTGCATCCCTGTTCATGATGACTTCTGTGGGTTCTGTTCATGATGACTTCTGTGTGTCCCTGTTCATGATGACTTCTGTGCATCCCTGTTCATGATGACTTCTGTGCATCCCTGTTCATGATGACTTCTGTGTATCCCTGTTCATGATGACTTCTGTGTATCCCTGTTCATGATGACTTCTGTGTGTCCCTGTTCATGATGACTTCTATGCGTTCCTCTTCATGATGACTTCTGTGTATCCCTGTTCATGATGACTTCTGTGTGTCCCTGTTCATGATGACTTCTATGCGTTCCTCTTCATGATGACTTCTGTGTATCCCTGTTCATGATGACTTCTGTAAGTTTCTGTTCATGATGACTTCTGTAAGTTCCTGTTCATGATGACTTCTGTATGTCCCTGTTCATGATGACTTCTGTGTGTCCCTGTTCATGATGACTTCTGTGTGTCCCTGTTCATGATGACTTCTGTGCGTTCCTGTTCATGATGATTCCATAACTACTTCTACTAACTTCTGGATTGATTCTTTCAGAAAATAATTCAATTGTTTTGCATTTCCTCAAAATACAAGTTATCAGTGTTATTTATTGTACATTCACAAATCAGTAACATGTAAGTATTTTTATAATAGTTAATACATAATGTGTTTAACTTGATTACCACATGTTCTGTGTAGGTCAAAGAAATGGTGCAACTACCGACTGTCTGTAACTTGCTATAGAATCATGGCTCGGGCGTTCACAGCCATTATCTCATTCCACAACAGGTAAGTACTAACTAATATTACACTATATATATATATATATATATATATATATATATATATATATATATATATATATATATATATATATATATATATACTGTAATTTAAGTGACAAACAAATGTCACATGGACACATCATGCCCATATGCATGGTGGCTAAGTCGGCTTAATATTTTAGATGTATGTTGACAAAGACTGTTCATGAAAGTATCTAATGAATAGATAACACTTGGTGGTAGAGGATTCTATTACTGTAATCATTGTTTCTGATTTCATATAAACCGGCTGGTTCACGGACTGTCTGCTAGGTGTCACGACAGCACCTAACATAAATTCCGGAACCCGCTACAGTGCAGAAAGCTAAGATTACTATAACTTTGTACTTCAGTCCAAATGTTTATATGCGAATGAAATAAACCCAATTGTAACAATCATAGTTATATACAGTGTCAGGTCCGGTTCGCCTGTCGCATTTTCGAGTATAACTCGCTGTAACTTGATACGCATGCAGCGACACCACCCGTTGATCTCAAAAGTTATAAAACGTGACATGCTGCGGCTTCGACAGAGGGCATAATATTATGATTCTCAAACGATTCCTGCAGCAACATTGTCTGCCACGAAAGTAAATCACCAACGGCAAAATAATTAACGACCAAACTTGCATCCTTCAATGGGATGTAAATTGCAAAAAATAGTGGGTTTTTTAATCAATAAAAAGATTCAGGCCAGTAACTTTTAACATCTACTGGCCCGAGGGCCACTGGGTGCAAAAGCTTAATGTCAAGGCGTGATCAAATTGATGACGGACCTTTAATTGATGTAATATGAATCATGTCAGATTTTATGGAGTAATTTTGCTGCACTGTCTTGTTGCGTTTGTTACAGAGAGAACCGCGCCATGAGCGGTGGGATATGTGTCGCCAACCACACGTCTCCCATTGATATCATCATCCTGGGTTGTGACAACTGCTACGCCATGGTCGGTGTCTTTGCAGTGTCCTCTCTAGCATGTCATATGTCACAGGTGGCAACATATGCTCATGGAAAAGTGCTTGTGAAAAGGGGAACCCTCTCTTTCACTCAAAGCTTTTGTCAATTTGTCATTCTTTTTTAACACATCTTGCTGTAAACATGCGCGCGACAAAATGTTAACTCCAAGAGATACTTAAGAAGTGACATGTGCAAGAAGGGCCTCGTGTAAATTTTTTTGGGTTTTGAAAATTACAAAAAAGCAGGGCATTTTGTCCAAAAAGCAGGAAAGCAGAACCAAAGGGGAAAGCGGTATTTTCTGCCCATAGACGGCAATGTTGACACCTGTGATATTTCTTGGGCACAGTAACACGGGTTAGAATGCCAGACTCCTATTCAAAGTATCAGGGTTTTAATTATCTTGCTGCCGTTTCAAAGCTTGGGCAATTTCGTTCACTCCACATTGCCTGTAGACAGTGGTGGATATAAATGAGTGCCTGGCTGTAGACAGTGGTGGATATAAATGAGTACCTGGCTGTAGACAGTGGTGGATATAAATGAGTGCCTGGCTGTAGACAGTGGTGGATATAAATGAGTGCCTGGCTGTAGACAGTGGTGGATATAAATGAGTACCTGGCTGTAGACAGTGGTGGATATAAATGAGTGCCTGGCTGTAGACAGTGGTGGATATAAATGAGTGCCTGGCTGTAGACAGTGGTGGATATAAATGAGTACCTGGCTGTAGACAGAGGTGGATATAAATGAGTACCTGGCTGTAGACAGTGGTGGATATAAATGAGTACCTGGCTGTAGACAGTGGTGGATATAAATGAGTACCTGGCTGTAGACAGTGGTGGATATAAATGAGTACCTGGCTGTAGACAGTGGTGGATATAAATGAGTACCTGGCTGTAGACAGAGGTGGATATAAATGAGTGCCTGGCTGTAGACAGTGGTGGATATAAATGAGTACCTGGCTGTAGACAGTGGTGGATATAAATGAGTACCTGGCTGTAGACAGTGGTGGATATAAATGAGTGCCTGGCTGTAGACAGAGGTGGATATAAATGAGTACCTGGCTGTAGACAGTGGTGGATATAAATGAGTGCCTGGCTGTAGACAGGGGTGGATATAAATGAGTACCTGGCTGTAGACAGTGGTGGATATAAATGAGTACCTGGCTGTAGACAGAGGTGGATATAAATGAGTACCTGGCTGTAGACAGTGGTGGATATAAATGAGTACCTGGCTGTAGACAGAGGTGGATATAAATGAGTACCTGGCTGTAGACAGAGGTGGATATAAATGAGTACCTGGCTGTAGACAGGGGTGGATATAAATGAGTGCCTGGCTGTAGACAGTGGTGGATATAAATGAGTGCCTGGCTGTAGACAGGGGTGGATATAAATGAGTACCTGGCTGTAGACAGTGGTGGATATAAATGAGTACCTGGCTGTAGACAGAGGTGGATATAAATGAGTACCTGGCTGTAGACAGTGGTGGATATAAATGAGTACCTGGCTGTAGACAGAGGTGGATATAAATGAGTGCCTGGCTGTAGACAGGGGTGGATATAAATGAGTACCTGGCTGTAGACAGTGGTGGATATAAATGAGTCCCTGGCTGTAGACAGTGGTGGATATAAATAAGTACCTGGCTGTAGACAGAGGTGGATATAAATGAGTACCTGGCTGTAGACAGGGGTGGATATAAATGAGTGCCTGGCTGTAGACAGTGGTGGATATAAATGAGTACCTGGCTGTAGACAGTGGTGGATATAAATGAGTCCCTGGCTGTAGACAGGGGTGGATATAAATGAGTGCCTGGCTGTAGACAGTGGTGGATATAAATGAGTGCCTGGCTGTAGACAGGGGTGGATATAAATGAGTGCCTGGATGTAGACAGTGGTGGATATAAACGAGTGCCTGGCTGTAGAGAGTGGTGGATATAAATGAGTGCCTGGATGTAGACAGTGGTGGATATAAACGAGTGCCTGGCTGTAGACAGTGGTGGATATAAACGAGTGCCTGGATGTAGACAGTGGTGGATATAAACGAGTGCCTGGCTGTAGACAGTGGTGGATATAAACGAGTCCCTGGCTGTAGACAGTGGTGGATATAAACGAGTGCCTGGCTGTAGACAGTGGTGGATATAAACGAGTCCCTGGCTGTAGACAGTGGTGGATATAAATGAGTGCCTGGCTGTAGACAGTGGTGGATATAAACGAGTGCCTGGCTGTAGACAGTGGTGGATATAAATGAGTACCTGGCTGTAGACAGTGGTGGATATAAATGAGTACCTGGCTGTAGACGGTGGTGGATATAAATGAGTGCCTGGCTGTAGACGGTGGTGGATATAAATGAGTGCCTGGCTGTAGACAGTGGTGGATATAAACGAGTGCCTGGCTGTAGACAGTGGTGGATATAAATGAGTACCTGGCTGTAGACAGTGGTGGATATAAATGAGTGCCCGGCTGTAGACAGTGGTGGATATAAATGAGTGCCTGCCTAGCTGTAGACAGTGGTGGATATAAATGAGTGCCTGCCTAGCTGTAGACAGTGGTGGATATAAACGAGTGCCTGGCTGTAGACAGTGGTGGATATAAATGAGTCCCTGGCTGTAGACAGTGGTGGATATAAATGAGTGCCTGGCTGTAGATGTTGGTGGATATAAATGAGTACCTGGATGTAGACAGTGGTGGATATAAATGAGTGCCTGGCTGTAGACAGTGGTGGATATAAATGAGTATCTGGCTGTAGACAGTGGTGGATATAAATGAGTGCCTGGCTGTAGACGGTGGTTGATATAAATAAGTACCTGGATGTAGACAGTGGTGGATATAAATGAGTACCTGGATGTAGACAGTGGTGGATATAAATGAGTATCTGGCTGTAGACAGAGGTGGATATATGTGAATGAACAGTCTTTGCACAGTTATTGCAATGTGGCTGAATGCTTCCCAGAGAAGTCGAGTTGGTGTTAGAATGAACAGGTCTGCAGGGGGTGAAGTGTAACGCACTTTGAGCGGTCCTAAGGACTGGATACTGCGCTATATAAAAATTTACCTTATATCAAATATTGTATTTTTTTATCACTGCTGAGATCAAAATACATGTTGCATTTTGAAATTTCAAACATACTCTATCTAAAATACAAGTACAATACACTTAATCAAATTCAACATTAAATGACTATTATCTATTTTAAATACTTGTTGTCATTACCCCATTTTAATATTTATTTGTTTCCTATTTTCCCAAACTTGGTACCTATTGTTTTGTTGGTTGTTATAATGTCTAGTGGTATTATAATTTTACGTAAAAATTGTTTTGCTTATTTACCTGTTCACTAAAGTCTTGCCAGACAAAAAGTAAGAATATCTGGTTTTAACGTGTGCAGGTCGGTCAGGCCCAGGGCGGACTCATGGGTGTCATGCAGCGGGCAATGTCTCGTGCTGAGTCACACATCTGGTTCATGAGGTCAGAGGTCAAGGACAGGATGGCTGTCGCAGAGAGGTCAGTACACCATCATGGTTAAGCCCCCTATCGTGGTTATACTAAGACCACTAATGCTAAGGTGGCAGCATCTGCGTTTATACAAGTTTCGTACTCGTCCTGGAAAACCTGGAATTTTTTAATTTTAATTCCATGTATTGAATATAGTGGAATTCCATTAAAATTCCCACTGGAAAACAAGAAATAGTTACATATTATTTATTCATGCAGTTATGTTGGTACTGAGCGATAAAATTCTAGTAATCATTGATAGGACTCTATGCAACATAACAGCTTGTTGAATACAATGGCTCCATAGAATACAGTGTGAACCCTCAACGTTATGACATTTTGAATGAAATTAATGAATTAATTCATGCAACATAAGGGCTCTATGCAACATAATGCCCAGGAAATTTATTTTCAATTGGTCCAGGAATATCCTGGAATTTACTTTTAAAGAAATTACACAAACCTTTTTATATAAGCCAGAATCTACACTAGAGTCATAACCATACTGCTCTTACAAGAATCTACAGTACAGTCATAACCATACTGCTCTTACAAGAATCTACTCTACAGTCATAATCATACTGCTCTTACAAGAATCTACTCTACAGTCATAACCATACTGCTCTTACAAGAATCTACTCTACAGTTATAACCATACCGCTCTTACAAAAATCTACTCTACAGTCATAACCATACCGCTCTTACAAGAATCTACTCTACAGTCATAACCATACTACTCTTACAAGAATCTACTCTACAGTTATAACCATACTGCTCTTACAAAAATCTACTCTACAGTCATAATCATACTGCTCGTACAAGAATCTACTCTACAGTCATAACCATACCGCTCTTACAAGAATCTACTCTACAGTCATAACCATACCGCTCTTACAAGAATCTGCTCTACAGTCATAATCATACCGCTCTTACAAGAGTCTACTCTACAGTCATAACCATACCGCTCTTACAAGAGTACTCTACAGTTATAACCATACTGCTCTTACAAAAATCTACTCTACAGTCATAATCATACTGCTCGTACAAGAATCTACTCTACAGTCATAACCATACCGCTCTTACAAGAATCTACTCTACAGTCATAACCATACCGCTCTTACAAGAATCTACTCTACAGTCATAACCATACCGCTCTTACAAGAATCTACAGTCATAACCATACCGCTCTTACAAGAATCTACTCTACAGTCATAACCATACCGCTCTTACAAGAATCTACTCTACAGTCATAACCATACCGCTCTTACAAGAATCTACTCTACAGTCATAACCATACCGCTCTTACAAGAATCTACTCTACAGTCATAACCATACCGCTCTTACAAGAGTCTACTCTACAGTCATAACCATACCGCTCTTACAAGAGTCTACTCTACAGTCATAACCATACCGCTCTTACAAGAGTCTACTCTACAGTCATAACCACACTGCTCTTACAAGAATCTACTCTACAGTCATAAACATACCGCTCTTACAAGAGTCTACTCTACAGTCATAACCACACTGCTCTTACAAGAGTCTACTCTACAGTCATAACCATACTGCTCTTACAAGAGTCTACTCTACAGTCATAACCATACTGCTCTTACAAGAGTCTACTCTACAGTCATAACCATACTGCTCTTACAAGAGTCTACTCTACAGTCATAACCATACTGCTCTTACAAGAGTCTACTCTACAGTCATAACCATACTGCTCTTACAAGAATCTACTCTACAGTCATAACCACACTGCTCTTACAAGAGTCTACTCTACAGTCATAACCATACTGCTCTTACAAGAATCTACTCTACAGTCATAACCATACCGCTCTTACAAGAGACTACTCTACAGTCATAATCATACTGCTCTTACAAAAATCTACTCTACAGTCATAACCATACCGCTCTTACAAGAATCTACTCTACAGTCATAACCATACCGCTCTTACAAGAATCTACTCTACAGTCATAACCATACCACTCTTACAAGAGTCTACGCTAAAGTCATAACCATACCGCTCTTACAAGAATCTACTCTACAGTCATAACCATACCGCTCTTCCAAGAATCTACTCTACAGTCATAACCATACCGCTCTTGCAAGAGTCTACGTTACAGTCATAAACATACCGCTCTTACAAGAATCTACTCTACAGTCATAACCATAGTGCTCTTACAAGAGTCTACTCTACAGTCATAACCATACTGCTCTTACAAGAATCTACTCTACAGTCATAACCATACTGCTCTTACAAGAGTCTACTCTACAGTCATAAACATACCGCTCTTACAAGAATCTACTCTACAGTCATAACCATAGTGCTCTTACAAGAGTCTACTCTACAGTCATAACCATACTGCTCTTACAAGAATCTACTCTACAGTCATAACCATACTGCTCTTACAAGAGTCTACTCTACAGTCATAACCATACTGCTCTTACAAGAATCTACTCTACAGTCATAACCATACTGCTCTTACAAGAGTCTACGCTACAGTCATAACGATACCGCTCTTACTAGAATCTACTGTACAGTCATAATCATACTGCTCTTACAAGAATCTACTCTACAGTCATAACCATACCGCTCTTACAAGAGTACTCTACAGTCATAACCATACTGCTCTTACAAGAATCTACTCTACAGTCAACCATACTGCTCTTACAAGAATCTACTCTACAGTCATAACCATACTGCTCTTACAAGAATCTACTCTACAGTCATAATCATACTGCTCTTACAAGAATCTACTCTACAGTCATAATCATACTGCTCTTACAAGAATCTACTCTACAGTCATGATCATACTGCTCTTACAAGAATCTACTCTACAGTCATAACCATAGTGCTCTTACAAGAATCTACTCTACAGTCATAACCATACTGCTCTTACAACAATCTACTCTACAGTCATAACCATACTGCTCTTACAAGAATCTACTCTACAGTCATAACCATACTGCTCTTACAAGAATCTACTCTACAGTTATAACCATACTGCTCTTACAAGAATCTACTCTACAGTCATAATCATACTGCTCTTACAAGAATCTACTGTACAGTCATAATCATACTGCTCTTACAAAAATCTTATGGAAGGCAATAGAGCTCATAAAAACACATTAACAATTATATTCCACATTAAATTTAAGCTTTTGTTTCGCCAATGATCATTATTGTTGTGTATTTTCAGGTTGCGGAGTCACGTTGAAAACCCAAACAAATTACCCATCTTGATATTCCCTGAAGGTGGGTGGTAGACACCAGGAAGTTTTCGGGTCTATTAAAAAAAAAGTTGTTTTGTTGTATAAAGATGAAAACAAAATATGTGTTTCGTAAATCAGTTTAAACACCAGCATGGCAAACACTAAATTACATCAAGCTGTGGCAACCCGTGGAAATGTCCTTGTTGTTTCTGCTACGACTGTCAAAGTCATCAACATTATGAACTGAGATCAGAAAATAAGCAATGTTTTGGCAGAAAAAATGCTTTGTTATACAATGAACAAAACAGCTGCTAACCTCCTTGAAACCAATTTCGTGCAGCATCGTACATCCATGTTTTGAGAACACCCCTCACCACTAAGATACTGCTTTTGTAGTAGAGCTACTAAACCATTGATAAATGTAATGTCACCAGCCTTGGCCACTAAAACCAACAGGAACTCTTGAATACTATGACTCCATAGAATACAGTGTGAACTAATCCATAGCTACCCTCAACGTTACAACATTTTTAATAAAATTTATGAATTAATTCATTTTCAGGAACGTGCATCAACAACACATCAATCATGATGTTTAAAAAAGGCAGCTTTGAAGTTGGTGGAACAATTTACCCTGTAGCAATAAAGGTAGGTGTAGAGTCGACCCAGGGAAGATTGAGACGATGGAACATTGACGATGGTTGTATTCATCCTTCTTGCTCCCTTTATAGAGGGGTGAGGCTAGTTCATGTAATACTGCACCGTGCTATCCCTTTCCACATCTCCCTGTCAGCAGCCTCCTCCCTCCACTTGCCAGCCTCCTCCCTCCACTTGTCAGCCTCCAGCCTCCTCCCTCCACTTGCCAGCCTCCTCCCTCCACTTGTCAGCCTCCTCCCTCCACTTGTCAGCCTCCTCCCTCCACTTGTCAGCCTCCTCCCTCCACTTGTCAGCCTCCTCCCTCCACTTGTCAGCCTCCTCCCTCCACTTGTCAGCCTCCTCCCTCCACTTGTCAGCCTCCTCCCTCCACTTGCCAGCCTCCTCCCTCCACTTGTCAGCCTCTTCCCTCCACTTGTCAGCCTCCTCCCTCCACTTGTCAGCCTCCAGCCTCCTCCCTCCACTTGCCAGCCTCCTCCCTCCACTTGTTAGCCTCCTCCCTCCACTTGCCAGCCTCCTCCCTCCACTTGTCAGCCTCCTCCCTCCACTTGTCAGCCTCCAGCCTCCTCCCTCCACTTGTCAGCCTCCAGCCTCCTCCCTCCACTTGCCAGCCTCCTCCCTCCACTTGTCAGCCTCCTCCCTCCACTTGTCAGCCTCCTCCCTCCACTTGCCAGCCTCCTCCCTCCACTTGTTAGCCTCCTCCCTCCAGTTGCCAGCCTCCTCCCTCCACTTGCCAGCCTCCTCCCTCCACTTGTCAGCCTCATCCCTCCACTTGTCAGCCTCCTCCCTCCACTTGTCAGCCTCCTCCCTCCACTTGTCAGCCTCCTCCCTCCACTTGTCAGCCTCCTCCTCCACTTGCCAGCCTCCTCCCTCCACTTGTCAGCCTCCTCCCTCCACTTGTCAGCCTCCTCCCTCCACTTGCCAGCCTCCTCCCTCCACTTGTCAGCCTCCTCCCTCCACTTGTCAGCCTCCTCCCTCCACTTGTCAGCCTCCTCCCTCCACTTGTCAGCCTCCTCCCTCCACTTGACAGCCTCCTCCCTCCACTTGTCAGCCTCCTCCCTCCACTTGTCAGCCTCCTCCCTCCACTTGTCAGCCTCCTCCCTCCACTTGTCAGCCTCCTCCCTCCACTTGTCAGCCTCCTCCCTCCACTTGTCAGCCTCCTCCCTCCACTTGCCAGCCTCCTCCCTCCACTTGTCAGCCTCCTCCCTCCACTTGTCAGCCTCCTCCCTCCACTTGTCAGCCTCCTCCCTCCACTTGTCAGCCTCCTCCCTCCACTTGTCAGCCTCCTCCCTCCACTTGCCAGCCTCCTCCCTCCACTTGTCAGCCTCCTCCCTCCACTTGCCAGCCTCCTCCCTCCACTTGCCAGCCTCCTCCCTCCACTTGTCTGCCTCCAGCCTCCTCCCTCCACTTGTCAGCCTCCAGCCTCCTCCCTCCACTTGCCAGCCTCCTCCCTCCACTTACCAGCCTCCTCCCTCCACTTGCCAGCCTCCTCCCTCCACTTGTCAGCCTCCTCCCTCCACTTGTCAGCCTCCTCCCTCCACTTGTCAGCCTCCTCCCTCCACTTGTCAGCCTCCTCCCTCCACTTGTCAGCCTCCTCCCTCCACTTGTCAGCCTCCTCCCTCCACTTGCCAGCCTCCTCCCTCCACTTGTCAGCCTCCAGCCTCCTCCCTCCACTTGTCAGCCTCCAGCCTCCTCCCTCCACTTGTCAGCCTCCTCCCTCCACTTGTCAGCCTCCTCCCTCCACTTGTCAGCCTCCTCCCTCCACTTGTCAGCCTCCTCCCTCCACTTGCCAGCCTCCTCCCTCCACTTGCCAGCCTCCTCCCTCCACTTGTCAGCCTCCCCCCTCCACGTGTCAGCCTCCTCCCTCCACTTGTCAGCCTCCTCCCTCCACTTGTCAGCCTCCTCCCTCCACTTGTCAGCCTCCTCCCTCCACTTGCCAGCCTCCTCCCTCCACTTGCCAGCCTCCTCCCTCCACTTGCCAGCCTCCTCCCTCCACTTGTCAGCCTCCTCCCTCCACTTGCCAGCCTCCTCCCTCCACTTGTCAGCCTCCTCGCTCCACTTGTCAGCCTCCTCCCTCCACTTGCCAGCCTCCTCCCTCCACTTGCCAGCCTCCTCCCTCCACTTGCCAGCCTCCTCCCTCCACTTGTCAGCCTCCTCCCTCCACTTGTCAGCCTCCTCCCTCCACTTGTCAGCCTCCTCCCTCCACTTGTCAGCCTCCTCCCTCCACTTGTCAGCCTCCTCCCTCCACTTGTCAGCCTCCTCCCTCCACTTGCCAGCCTCCTCCCTCCACTTGCCAGCCTCCTCCCTCCACTTGCCAGCCTCCTCCCTCCACTTGTCAGCCTCCTCCCTCCACTTGCCAGCCTCCTCCCTCCACTTGCCAGCCTCCTCCCTCCACTTGTCAGCCTCCTCCCTCCACTTGCCAGCCTCCTCCCTCCACTTGTCAGCCTCCTCCCTCCACTTATCAGCCTCCTCCCGTCTATTGTAATGTAATATTAATGATGATATTGCGGGAGTATTTAACCAGGGT
Organism: Lamellibrachia satsuma; assembly: GCA_033239005.1. Classification (NCBI taxonomy): domain Eukaryota; kingdom Metazoa; phylum Annelida; class Polychaeta; order Sabellida; family Siboglinidae; genus Lamellibrachia; species Lamellibrachia satsuma. Next base: position 697,634 of record BSQZ01000073.1, on the reverse strand, counting down.
TGCGGTCGTGAAATCGAATATTGATGTGTGAAATTTTTATTGAAAACCTTGACTTTTATGTTGATCCTGTAAATTTCCAGCAACTTTAGATATTTAAGTTCCTTTTAAGTAGGATTACATTTATTGAACAAAATTAGTTGTATTGCTTCTTTTGAAAATTCGATTTGCTTGATGACCGCTATACTGATGTATGTCATAATTGATATGAGGTAGGATGAGAAAATTTATTATTTAGGGGTGAGAAATATTTCAATTTATTTAAAATACAAATTTTATTAGTTAGTTAATTAGCTTTACTTTGTTAGCTACCTTGTTTGTGGCTGTCCAAATTTAAAAAGCTTATTTATTGTGACACATAAAATTTTTATTATTAACATGCACTTTTGCCTACTTGTGAAGAGATTCGTCGGACTGGTGATTGTAAACTGTTCATCTTTTAATAATTTTTCACAATAAATTTGATCATTATGGTGTTTCATTAGCTTTCAGCTATCGACATCGTTAGATGGCGGCAAGGTAATCATTGTACGCAATAACCTCACCTGTGTACAATGAATAATGTGTCGCCATCTAGCGATAGTTAGTCGGTTGAAGACAGCTGAAAGCTGTTGAAATGTTACAAAATAGACAGGTAATATTGACTGTAAAAAACAAATAAAAGATTAGACTTGCCAGAATGTTGTGCTGGAAACTGTATGATGTGTTTTATTTTCAGTACGACCCAAGGTTTGCGAACCCGTTCTGGAACAGCAGTGAACAGTCCTTGAGTACACATCTACTCAGTATCCTCACAAGTTGGGCCCTTGTTGTTGATGTCTGGTATCTACCCCCACAGAAACAGAGGGTAATTAGTTCCATCTTTCTCGTGATGACTGTGTGGATCAACATTGGCAAAAACCACCATGTGAGCGATGATCTTGAAACATTGGTGTTTCATATAGAACAAAATTGGTTTCACTGGGCGAGGAGGAAGGTGATGGGTGAGATTGAGGCGCGAGGAGGAAGGTGATGGGTGAGATTGAGGTGCGAGGAGGAAGGTGATGGGTGAGATTGAGGCGCAAGGATGAAGGTGATGGGTGAGGTTGAGGCACGAGGAGGAAGGTGATGGGTGAGGTTGAGGCGCAAGGAGGAAGGTAATGGGTGAAGTTGAGGTGCTAGGAGGAAGGTGATGGGTGAGGTTGAGGCGCGAGGAGGAAAGTGATGGGTGAGGTTGAGGTGCGAGGAGGAAGGTGATGGGTGAGGTTGAGGCGCAAGGAGGAAGGTGATGGGTGAGGTTTAGGTGCGAGGAGGGATAGCTTGAAGAACGAGGACACTTTCATGGGTCAATGTAATTCAAAGTTTCATGTAGCGGGGGAGGGAGTCTGAGGTTAAATGGCATCGGTTTCGTGTGTGACGTGTTGAGATCATCCCTATTATACATGTTGTTGCGCTAATAATGTGCCTCTCAGGATTTTGATACATTTGAAGTTTTCATATCGTATTGTATTATTTGAACTACTGTAAATGTTGCTAATAGGGTCATTTTCAACGTGTCTAAATTACGACCTTTGTGTCTAACATGTGAGATTTGCTGTGATTATGGCCACCTGTGATACATATATTACTAATGTATACAAAAACAACTGTTGTGCTACAAAAAAGTTATCTACAACCAACAGAAACCTGGATATTGTGTCTTGAACAAACCAGAATAATATGTTTATTGACGTTTAATATTTGGATAATTTTATATACATGTACACACATATAGAGGCAAGAGGCATGCAGTGTAAAAAGTTGTCATCGCTTTTAACTGTAATGTAAGTATACATTGTCATTCAGTAATATAAACATAATATCTGCCTGATTTCGGAAAAAACATTAACTGATACATTATTGACATACAGAAACAGTTTGTGTATGCGTCCAAGCCTAGGAACCAAGTAGTGATTAAAATCAACTTTCCTTGTCAGTGGTAAAGCCTCTAGTAGAGTTATAAGATGTGAATTAAAGGGTGTGAACTTGTTTTGCAGCCAGAGGAGGGGGCCGTTCAGTTTGCGAACCGAGTCAAGTCCGACATCGCACGGAAAGGAGGACTCGTTGACCTTGATTGGTACAACCTTTGTTACTTTTCTGAAGTATTCAGGGAATATGTTTTTCATTAGTTAACAGAATTACGATTGATACATTGAATTTATTAGCATTTATACCATCTAAGTTGCTTAAATATGATATCTTAGCAAAACATATACCGCTAGCAGTCAGGTTTTATTTTGTAAAATTGTTCATTAAAACACATTTGGGCAGTGAAGATGTTGGATGAGCTATAGTTTACACTTACATGATTTCTTTATGATAAAAACAATAAGACTGTATCTTTAACCCTAGCAGTGACCATCAGTTACCACGTTGTACACAAATCAGAGTTATTCAAAAGGGTGCTTTTAAAAAATCACAACATCGCTAATAATTATTGCATAAATGTGATTGAGGTATAATTTTTTTATAAAAAGACTCTTTATTATAATAAAATTATATATTACACTATCTTACATGATTTCTTTCTGATAAAAACTACAGCACGTAATCTTATCATGGGGATGTTACTTTTTGAATTTCATCAAAAAAAGAAAGCAAATTTTTTTATTTTCACCCTGCTACTAGATAATTGCTGAGTGGCTGTGTGTCGAAGCTGGCGGAAATCGCAACTTGGCAACTTGCTGATATTTACCTCGAAAAAGCCTGCAGCGTTGTTCTAACTGTCTGAACTAGCCTAATAATGTGATTCACTAATGCTGTCATCCAATTTGCTGAAATATTGACATGGAAACTTGAAATAATCCGGCCTAAAGTGAACTGATATAGAACGAAGTGAGAAAACAAAATGGCGGATTAGTAAATAAAAAGCTCAGATGGTCTAGACAAAACATGTTGTAACAACGCTTGCTCATTCACTACATATAGCCCGCTCGCTCAGTCACATGTATTCGAATAGGCCAATCATAGAGCTTTCCAAAGGTATAACGTTAAAAAAATTTAGTTAGATACTATGAATGGAAACGTACACTTATTCTGCGGAGCGTAATAAAAGCTGCTAAATATGGGCACCACGATGTGATGCGTTTTGTAAGCTAGATCGTCATTACCAGGTAGCTGTCATCGGCTGTGCTCATGAATAAATATGAATCAGAACAAAGAGTGATTTAGCTTTCCACTATACCATTTGTTGCCGTGTGAGGTACTGGTGATGGAAACGAAAATTATTCCTACAGAGTGACACCAAAATTGGCTGGAACGTTTTGTGCACTGATTGTACAGACTGAATACAGCCCAGTGGTCATTCCCAATGTTAAAATAACATGTTCCTATTTGACTATGCTCATGTATTTAGCTATGCCCATATGTTTGACCATGCTCATGCATTTGATCATGTTCATATTTGACCATGGTCATATATTTGGCCATGGTCATATATATTATTTGGCCAAGCCCATATATTTCCCATATATGCTCATGTATTTGACCGTGCTCATATATCTAGCCATGATCATATATTTGGCCATGTTTATGTATTTGGCGATGTTTGTCCACAGGGACGGAGGTCTGAAACGTAGCAGTCCAAAGCCATCTATGAAGCAGAAACAACAGGAAGAATACAGCAAGATTCTGAAGGGTGAATGAACTATGACCCCGGGTCAATCTGGTGGCATGTGGAGGGTGTTTGTGAGGCGGTGGTCAGTCTCACCAGCTCATCATATGTGGTGCTGTGGATGCTTTTAGTCAGAACTGTATGTGTGCATCCATGCCTAGGCATGTGCATCTATGCCTAGGCATGTGCATCCATGCCTAGGCATGTGCATCTATGCATGCACATGTGTGTGTAAATGACCACTAGACCGTGGTGACAATGTGAATTGTGCAATAAATAAATCAACTTTGTGAAAATGTTCGTAAAGTTTGGAGAATAATATAATATAGATTCTTGTTTTATTACAACTATAAAGTTTACTCACAAGTACGATGGTTTGGCAACCACCGTCTGCCTTCTGGAACTGAATTCTGTGATGATTTAGTTCTTCTTCAGCTCGCCAAATGCTATGGTGAGCAGGAGTCTGTATCCCCCCTTGGTGTTGTTTTCTTGATCCAGAGGGCCTTGTATCCATCTGACACTTCTGTTAGATTCCCTGTTCGTCAACCCATAATTCAGTTCCTGAAGAAAGCAACCGGCGGTTGCCAAAACGTTGTATTAGTGAGTAAACTTAATAGTTGATTAAAAGAAAATCTATATTATAATAAATTGACTGTTAAAGGGACCGAGTCAATGTAGATATTTGTATATGTTTGTGTGTAGTGTTTGTACACATCAAGTCTTTCACAAGTATTGTGCCAACTACGTGTTGGCAACAGAGAAACGATGTAGTCGGGATAAATTCACAACAACTGAATGTGCTCATCTGCACTCAGATTTTTTAAAGATTTATGAATTCGTAACTCAAGTTTTCTGTAAATACGGCAGCAATACTGCCCTTGGGAGGATCACTCACAAAATATCTTGTATCCCAATAACATGGAAAATTTAAGATAATAACGCCAGCCTACCAGTTTTAGCCGAGATTCAACAAGGATGATGTAATACTTTAATAGGTCTATTCGATATTTTAGCTGAGATTCAACAGGGATGATGTAATACTTTAATAGGTCTATTCCATATTTCGCACATCAGATAACATTTACCCAACTATTCTGTGAGTAACCACCCCAGGACAGTTTTGTCGCCATATCTACGGAAAACTACGTATTTGTAAGTCTTTCAAGAGCACTAACGCCACTGTGTAGAGTTTGAAGCTGATAAATCGACCAAACATTTGAAGTAATTGGTGTTAGTTGCTTGAATATTACATGATTTTATAAAGGCACAGAAAATATCGCATGGTATGATGGTAAATACAGTATTTTGACAAAATGTGTGTATATATGTTTTTATACAGAAAGTAGGTCTCCATTGAAATGCCCCCGCTGGCATGTAGCAGTCAGTCAGATTCATGATACTTAAATATCAAATGTAATTGAATTTTTATGTTATTTTGAGATGTGAGAATGTCATATTACAACCAGACTAACTACATCATCAGTCTAAATCTGACCTTCCTAGTGTCGTCTACAACATGCTAACTTGTTGGTGTCATTTTTATATTGAGTTTCGGAGAAATCATCAGAAAAACTATTAATTGTTTTTGTCTGGGTCTGGTCAAAATTGTACAAAAAAGGGCTAAAGTGGTCCAGCTGTATGCACTATGACATAATACCATTAACAGTCTCACACTATGACATAATACCATTAACAGTCTCACACTATGACATAATACCATTAACAGTCTCACACTATGACATAATACCATTAACAGTCTCACACTATGACATAATACCATTAACAATCTCACACTATGACATAATACCATTAACAGTCTCACACTATGACATAATACCATTAACAGTCTCACAAGTAACTAACAATCAAAGTCAATTCTTTCGATGACCTTGACAAATTTGTACTCTTACTAAACCAACTGTGCGTGTTATTAAATTCATTCACATATTACAGAGTTTAACATCAATGGACCTGTGCTAAATCAATTGAGGATGGAGTATTAAAGTTAGGCAACAGAAGGCATAAAATACAGTTGTTTTATCTTTTTGTCATTTACATGTTTTAAACTACGCCACATCAGTATGTCAGAACTGAGTTGTCGTTGACCTTTAGGTCACCAAGACTAACTATGGTGCTGTTGGGCTATATTGCTTCTATTAAATTTCAGTCAATAGAGTAGACATGAGAGGTTTTCTAAGCTAGTTTTTTGTGTTTCCAGCAAGTACTTTATTGTTTGCAGGTGAATCTAGAATGGTGAATCTGCTATGAATTTTTTTTATAAAACAATGGCATTGGTTAAAGTGTTTGACAAGTTGGGAGAATATTTTAATATTGATTTTCTTTTAAGCGCATGTGTTAAAATTGACTCAGTATAACATATCATACACTAGTAGTCACCTTCTCCAGGGACTGAACTCTGGGACGACTTAGTTCTTCGTCTTAGCCTCCCTCTTGTACCAACATTTCTCCCTGTTTAGTCCAGTCTGGTAGTTATGTTTAAAAGAAAATCTGTATTAAAATAATTGATATGTTCAAATTGTAGAACTTTTATCCTACAGGTTCTTCAGAGCATTTACAGGTAGTGTTAGTTTTACAACGAAGGTGTTTTAAAGAAAACATGGCACACTAATAGAAATGTGCATCTTACATTTTAATTGCGTAAAAACAGTTGAAATACATTCATAATTAGACGCAACTGCCTACAAGAAAAGTTTAATGAAATGAGAATATCTTAAACTAGCTGTGTGTGATACTGTTTGTCTTATTCTTTGTACAGATTTGTGTGATTATGAGTTCCTGTCGTGTGTGGCCACTTTCTTGTTTTTCATGTGTGTTTAGCCTATTTTATAGTGACTGTACAACACTTTTCACTGGTTTACTGATACGGAGCCAGTTGAGGGCTTCGTATTGTTAAAATGCTCAAATTGTCTTAATTTTTTTTCGATCTCAAAGTACATTTAAATTAGCAATATTAAACTTCATGTTTTAATCTTCATTGTTGTAGAATATTTACTGTCAGAATTGTATATGATGGGAATTTGACAGATCAATAAATAAGTCTTGCTAATGGCAGTAAAGTAGTCACTATATATGTCGCAAAACTACCATGCTTTATATTTTATTGCTAAATCATGTTTTTTGGAAATATTAAGAGACTATGATAATGACTTAACTACTATAATAGCTTAACTACGATAATAACCAATCTAGATGTTATAATTCAGTGTCACATAAAACAGTAATTCAGTTAACCAGTGAAATTCGCTGTACATTCCTTTTAAACCACCAAATTCAAACAGAAGTCCATCAATATTGACACTTATAGGCCATCAAAAAGTAACTTTATGTGTGTGATATGATGCTATAAATACCTTATTGGCACCCTCAGAATATAGCTTGCACATGACCAGTGACAACTTGAACCATTAACTGTTAAATAGGGGTAAAACCTACACCCTATTTTCATAAAATTGTCTTGCAGCACATACAAATATCCCACAGTCTTCCTGCAGTATTGCCACATACACAAATTCATGATGTGCAAATCTGTTTGAAATGATTTATTAAATGCTGTTTTAGTTATTATTTTATTGACATTTGTCAGCAGTTTTTTATTTTTTTCCTACTAAACTCGGTTCAAAATTTACTACTGCAGCTGTGTTATATTTATTTCGCTGAAGTGAAAATAACCAGAATATCTGATCTTTTCCTTGAAACATCACAAGAAATGATACAATCATGCAGGTATCACTTTGTAAATAAAACACTGAGATGATGCGAGACGTGCTGTCTGTGCTAAATTGTATTCTATGTATGTATATGTTTATGAAGTAAATATGTACATAAACTATGCTCATTGTGTGGAGAATGTTTTCTGAATAACTTAGTATTAAAAACAGTGGGAACAGTTTTGTTGATGTCTGCTTCTTGTGACCAGTAAATGTAATGTGATTTAAAGGTCCAAACCCTCCACCAGGAGTGGGCCACCAGGTCAGGGGGAGCACTGGGCCAGTGGCCCACTCATCCCTGAACTGAAGGGAGAAGTGGGCCACTAGATCAGGGGGATCACTGGGCCACTAGATCAGGGGGAGCACTGGGCAACTACACCAGGGGGAGCACTGGGCAACTACACCAGGGGGAGCACTGGGCAACTACACCAGGGGGAGCACTGGGCAACTACATCAGGGGGATCACTGGGCAACTACATCAGGGGGAGCACTGGGCAACTACATCAGGGGGAGCACTGGGCAACTACATCAGGGGGAGCACTGGGCAACTACATCAGGGGGATCACTGGGCAACTACATCAGGGGGAGCACTGGGCAACTACATCAGGGGGAGCACTGGGCCACTACATCAGGGGAGCACTGGGCAACTACATCAGGGGAGCACTGGGCAACTACATCAGGGGGAGCACTGGGCCACTACATCAGGGGAGCACTGGGCAACTACATCAAGGGGAGTACTGGGCAACTACATCAGGGGGAGCACTGGGCAACTACATCAGGGGGAGCACTGGGCAACTACATCAGGGGGAGCACTGGGCAACTACATCAGGGGGAGCACTGGGCAACTACATCAGGGGAGCACTGGGCAACTACATCAGGGGGAGCACTGGGCAACTACATCAGGGGGAGCACTGGGCCACTACATCAGGGGGAGCACTGGGCCACTACATCAGGGGGAGCACTGGGCAACTACATCAGGGGGAGTACTGGGCAACTACATCAGGGGGAGCACTGGGCAACTACATCAGGGGAGTACTGGGCAACTACATCAGGGGGAGTACTGGGCAACTACATCAGGGGGAGCACTGGGCAACTACATCAGGGGGAGCACTGGGCCACTACATCAGGGGGAGCACTGGGCCACTACATCAGGGGGAGCACTGGCCAACTACATCAGGGGAGCACTGGGCAACTACATCAGGGGGAGCACTGGGCCACTACATCAGGGGGAGCACTGGGCCACTACATCAGTGGGAGCACTCGGCCACTACATCAGGGGGAGCACTGGGCCAGTTTATCTTGAGAAAATCGATTGATTTCTCTATGGAATTTATATACAGGTATGTAAAAATGTTTAATTGCAAACAGTATGTTGTGCTACTGGAATCATTATCCTATCAAAATATATTATTATTAGCAATTAGTCAGCAGACTGAGCAGAGTCAAATTCGGGTACCAAATCGTGAACTAAATTTGCCACAAGTCCAAATTATTTACGCCGCTAAATCCTAAACGACATTCTTATCAATGCATTCATTCCATAATTCCATGTATTGTGTAGAAAACTTGAGGTATAAACAAATGTCACTTGATCTCGCGCTAACTAGCGGCACCAAGTGGCAGCACGTTATAGTGGCATAGTGCTAACTAGCAGCACCAGGTGGCAGCACATGTTATAGTGGCGTAGTGCTAACTAGCGGCACCAGGTGGCAGCACATGTTATAGTGGCGTAGTGCTAACTAGCAGCACCAGGCGGCAGCACATGTTATAGTGGCATAGTGCTAACTAGCGGCACCAGATGTTCTAGTGGCGTAGTGCAGTTAGCCAGAATTGAGTGACTGACAATAATTATTATTATTTGAGTATTAATTATTTTAGCTAATGCACTTTTATTTTGCTCTACTCACTACTTGCATAATAAAATGTTTATGATAATTTATTGTACATCTACATACTCTTGAGTGCCGAATAAACGTATATAAGCCAAATCTTGTCTTGTCTTGTGGTGATATTGGCCAACACTCCTATGGAGTCAAACGGTCAGGGTTGGGTGCGCATGCTACAAATAACAGTATAGGGTGGCAAATGCTACAAATAACAGTATAGGGTGGCAAATGCTACAAATAACAGTATAGGGTGGCAAATGCTACAAATAACAGTATAGGGTTGCAAATGCTACAAATAACAGTATAGGGTGGCAAATCAGTCAAATTTAATAATAGTATAGTGCCAAATGACAGTATAGGGGGGCAAATTGTTCAAAACAAATAATAGTACGGTGCAAAAAAATCACTAGTATATTTGTCTTTTTAGCGCTGAAGCAATTTTTTTACTCGACGCGAAGCCAAGCCCACGGCATCCCTAAAAAACTACGCAGATCGCCTGTATTTTGGTTACTTCAGTTTAAATCAATGCATTTCATAATATACATAAATTTAGATGTAAACAGTTTTGTTGATGAAATCGTAAAATGGCAGATATTAAGTTATTATTGAATGTAGATAAACCAACAGATGTTTGCTTTTTGCATGTGTATTTTATATGTTATATATGGAGAAAATATTGATATAATTCTTATACCTGAACAAGTCGTATGTCCAGAACTTTGTTGATTCTGTTCTCTATCAGAGTATATCCGCCGTATTTGGCGGAGTGTCCTGGACTGTCGTACCGGCCATTTCCAGATAATTCGAGGCCACCTCCAATTTCACTAAGCTCATCAAGAACTTGGTTTTGTGAGGCAGTCCACTCATTCACAACAGCAGGCACAACATAATTTGACTGATGCCGATGATAGGTCGAGCGGCTTATGGCCACCATGTTCATGAACGAGAACATTTTGAGTACTTGAGATGGCAGAGCCCCACACATAAGAATTGAACTTGACATTAATATGTTTCCAGCAGGCAGTTGATGTATATATGGCTGACTATTCCATTCATAAATGAAACTACACTTCTTACACTTTTGTATCACCTGTATCAAACTACCATCTAATGTTGTTATTTAGCCAACTGTAGGGGCTGCACACGCATGACAGGATCTGAAGAGTTCCAGTAGCTGTTGTTCAAAAACGAGAAACTTCCTCTGGTCCTTTTATTTCTCGCAACATTTCTTAAATAAACAACCAATGTGTGATGTATTCATCCTTAGTTAGAAATAGCTAGCCACCTAGTGGACTTACTGAAGCCACCTAGTGGACTTACTGAAGCCGCCTGCACATGCGCACAAGTCAAAGCAGTTGGCACAACCTGTCATTTTGTGTTTTATTTTATATAATTAAACTTTAAAGCATTTAATATGTCTTGTTGATGATTTACAACAATGTGAGAGGCAATAAAACTGGATTTGAGAACACAATGTATTTTTGTTTTAGAATGTCATGTTAAAAAATATTCACTCACTCCTCATCAGTGGACATATCCTCATCTTCTGCTGCCTCCGAGCATGACTATCCGGAGGGCTTGTACTCGCTACCTTTATCTGGAGATGGAAAGGGTGAAAGTAGTGGTGATGATGGATGTGGCAAGTTGACTTGCGTTTCATAATAATCCTCCGTGAGTGCAAGTGGTGGAGCTGGAAGTGGTGGAGCTGTAAGTGGTGGAGCTGGAAGTGGTGGAGCTGGAAGTGGTGGAGCTGTAAGTGGTGGAGCTGTAAGTGGTGGAGCTGGAAGTGGTGGAGCTGGAAGTGGTGGAGCTGGAAGTGGTGGAGCTGGAAGTGGTGGAGCTGTAAGTGGTGGAGCTGGAAGTGGTGGAGCTGGAAGTGGTGGAGCTGGAAGTGGTGGAGCTGGAAGTGGTGGAGCTGTAAGTGGTGGAGCTGTAAGTGGTGGAGCTGGAAGTGGTGGAGCTGGAAGTGGTGGAGCTGGAAGTGGTGGAGCTGGAAGTGGTGGAGCTGGAAGTGGTGGAGCTGGAAGTGGTGGAGCTGTAAGTGGTGGAGCTGTAAGTGGTGGAGCTGGAAGTGGTGGAGCTGGAAGTGGTGGAGCTGGAAGTGGTGGAGCTGTAAGTGGTGGAGCTGGAAGTGGTGGAGCTGGAAGTGGTGGAGCCACTCCCTTTACTGGAGTTTAACAAGATTTGCCATCCAAGCCAAAGGCCCAGATGGCAAGTGGACAAGGATGCCATTGGCTTATCAAGAGTCCAACAATGTTCATCTACTTATAACCCGCCCTCCTGATATATGTGTCAACCTTGTTTTTAAACATATTCATGCTGCTAGCAGTTACACAATCTGTAGACAATTTGTTCCATTCATTTATTGTCTTCTGTGAGAATGAGTGCTTCCTGATGTCCAATCTACATTGATCCTTTACTAATTTTACCTCATGTCCTCTAGTTCTGCTATCCTTCTTGAGTGAGAAAAACATATTTCTATCAATATTTTCATACCCATTCAATATCTTAAAAACTTCAATCTGATCTCCTCCTAACCTCCTTGTCCCTAGAGTTGTTAAACCACATTGTTTCAGGCATTCTTCATAACTAAGGTCTCTAAGTTCTGGAATCATTTTAGTTGCTCTCCTTTGTATGCGTTCAAGCGTATCTATATCCTTCTTACGATATGGTCTCCATGCTTGTATACAGTATTCTAAATGAAGTCTAACTATTGCTTTATAAAGAGGTATAATTAACTTTTTTCCCTTGTATGTTATGTGTCTTCTAATCAATCCAAAAATTTGATTACCCTTGAAGCTTTGGAGTCGAGTGTGTCACACAGAAGATGCTTAGAGAATACTGCGTGGCCGCATCTGTCACCATGAACCGATCAGTTTGGCTTTCTGTGTAACAGCACAAACCATTTTTATATGATGTGGGGTCAGAGATCAAATACTAAAAGACCAGGGCAATACTTCAATTTTGATGTTTTAAAGTTTCAACATTGTTAAATGTACTCACTCTCACTATTTATGCGCACACGTTTCTTCTGGTGCCTTTGGTGGCAGAGGTGGTCACTTCAGGGGTGACAATGGCATCACAGGATGGTGCAGGTCAATCTTGAACCTGCTGTGCTACCTCTGGTGTGTGTGGGAGTACTGTATGTTCTTCCAGCAAGTGCATATAAAACAAATTACAATACCTGTAATAAATAAATGATTCATATTCTACAGATACTTTGTGAGAACACCTACACAATCTATCAGGTCAAATTTATTTTGACACAGCATATCTCTAAAAATAGAATCAGGGGTGTTTACAATAAAATAAAAAAATTATTAATTAAAATACATTATATTAATGAATATAAGATATTAATCTATAAATGCCACCATTGATGTATATTCACATGAAACAGGCTGTAATGTAAATTTAGATCCTAATCCTCCCATAATAGTTCCTAGAACAATTTATAATGAGTCAGTGACCACCCCTAGATATTAATATTTTAGTGTCGTTTCAATTTTGTTATATAACTAATTCATGTCCTAGGGTAATAAATCATGCTGGAACCCCACAATGCCGACAACTGAATCAATGAATGTACATGTACTCTTTTTTCTGGGGGCTCTAAACTCGAACATATATATAATCTCTGCATGCATTCAGACACTTAATGATAATTTCAAGATCACGAAATTTAATAAAATGTAAATTTACCCTGGCAACCACCAGCTTGAATGCTGCAGATCCAGTTCGTTTCGTTTTGGAGGGACGACACTCGTTGCTGCTTTCAACGTCATCTTTTCGTTTTTTCTCTCAATTGTCTGGGGGGGTTAATTGTTGGTACAGCGTGATCTTCCAATGATCTGTTTTTCTTGCGTTTCATCCGTACCTTCAATTCCTCGCCAGGCTTGTAGGACTCACCAGTGAAATGTGCCTCACATATATGACAGTTTGCCATCTCATTTGGGCATAATGTTATGTTTCCTATCATTATCAGTAATTAAGATAAATAGAAAAAATGGTCGCTACATAGCCTTTAACTAGGCCTCGTAGACATCAACCGAGCAAATGTCTTCTACCATGCTGACAGAAGGAGCAAAACGCCTGCATCAGGAACAAATCTTTCTTCCCCTGTACATTGTCTGAGTGGAACCACCTTCCAACCTCTATCTCCTCAGCCCCTTCACTGGAGTCCTTCCAGAGTCGACTAGGCCACAGTCTCCACAAACTGCAGCCAGTCCTCATCACTCCATAAATACCTTCAGATCGTGTATATAGATTTTAATATAGTTTTTAACCTAAAAACACCCATTGTTCCCCCAATAGCGGTGCGATGTCTTTTAATTGGCCCTGACCGGAACTACCAACGGACACAGACGCCGCAGGACTTACGACGCTCCTAAAGGGCACAGTCCTTCACAGGAAGAACTAAAACAAAATTTAACTCTTCTGTGTCATGTACATCACTTACGAATTCCGCCATTTTGAACAAGAAAATAGTAAGGTTAGAAACGTCGGCACCAAATTATCTGACGCCAAGCATCGGTGAGTGAGGCTTTGGAGATGCAACACTCGTTTGGCTATCGTGAACGCAGAAATGAAAATAATTGTATCTGGACAATTAACATGGCGCCCTCTTGCGTAAATTGGGTAATTAACCTGAGTAACAAGTACCTCTACTGTCCGCTAGTTTTGGGAAAAGGAACAACGTAGGTAAACAAAGCTGTTTGTTTCAAAACAGGTTTATTTCGGTTGCAGTGTTGACATTATTTTAGGTTCATTGATGTATGTGCAACAGTCAGTTGGTTATTGAATTGTATATTTGCGTGTCGTAACATGCTTACGGTGCGACTTTTCGTTACGCGACCGGGCGAGAAATCATTGATGGCGATAATTTGAGGATTGTACACTATTTTGGTGCGTTCCTTTGCCTGGGGAAGAGAGAGTCCGCAGTGATGCCTGATGTATAATATCCGAAAAGGACCATCACTGCTGTGTGCTAAATTTGGTAACGCGATGGAGACAATGTTAATGACGTAATGCGATTGAGCCTAGCCCTGGGCCTGGCCCTGGGCAAACTCAATCCCCATTTAATTTTTCTATCTGGCTGTAATCAAGTCTCAGGTGGTTTACTCCAAACAGCCCAAACTTGGGCTAACGCAGGAGTTTGGGCTAACGCAGGAGTTTGAATATACTGCATACATCCAATCCATAGTCCATACATACATGCCATGGTTATGGTGATACGGTTAATTTGCACTTAATAATGGTGTGAATGGTTGCTATAAAAATCCCTTTTTGAAAGAACAGCATTTTGTATTGGTCAACTGATATGTTGCACTTCATGGGCGATCTTTTACTTGCTTACTGTTTCATTGTGTGTTAATTATCACAACTGCATTTGTCCTGTAGGCTGTATGTCATAATTTGATAATTGTATTACTGAGATAATCATCTCACTTTTCAGTGAATGCCGACATATCCTCGGGCACACTGGTAAAAAACTCATAATTTTCAACCAGATAGTTGCCCTTTTTGCTGCAAGGTTCACTGCTGCTTTTTCACACGCCACCACCTCATTGGTCAGTGTTATAATAATCATTAAAACCACTGCTGAACTCCCATAACTGCACCATTTTGAATTCTAAATTCTCATTAGCAACAAATTATTTTGTGAAAATGCAGTTGGAAAGAACCTCCAGATTTGGCACAACCAGCAGGAAGAACCTCCAGATTTGGCACAACCAGCAGAAAGAACCTCCAGATTTGGTACAACCAGCAGAAAGAACCTCCAGATTTGGCACAACCAGCAGAAAGAACCTCCAGATTTGGCACAACCAGCAGAAAGAGCTGTATTAATTTGACAAAGTATCGCAACATATGAAAAATGGAAATTTTCAACCAGTCGGCAATATCATAACTTCTGGCACCTGTGGCACGGATTTTGAAATGTGACATTTGGTTGATTAGGATAGAAGGGGACGCAAATAGTAAAAACGTTGATGTTAATCCGACTCTGTTGTATAGCTGTGCTTGTGTGTTGTATAGCTGTGCTTGTGTGTTGTATAGCTGTGCTTGTATGTTGTTTCAGGCAGCTGTGGGAACCTGTGACATGTGTCACCAGTTGATCACTGAGGAATCACCCACATCCCAGTCACATGTAGCGATATCCAGTTGAACACTTGCCAGAAATGCTCAAATCCTAGTTGACTACGTCCATCTGCAGTTTGCCACAGAATTGCAAGCTGAAAAAACATTTTCACTGACACAATGGACAAACGTTCATGTGGACAAAGTTGCGACGTATACAGAAATCAACATACTTACACTGAGGAGAAACCCTACATATGTGACACTTGTGAGGAAGTGTTTGAACAAAGTGAACATTTTCAGGACCATCTGCACACTCACATTGAGGAGAAACCCTATATATGTGACACTTGTGGGGCATTGTTCAAGCAGAGTGATAATCTTCAGGAACATCTGCTCACTCACACTGAGGAGAAACCCTGTGTGTATGACACTTTTGGGGAGGTGTTTGAACAAAGTGAAAATCTTCAAGAACATCTATGCACAAACACTGAAGAGAAACCTTATATATGTGACACTTGTGGTGCAGTGTTCACACATAGTGAAAATCTTCAGGAACATCTGCACACCCACACTGAGGAGAAATCTTACATATGTGACACTTGTGGGGCAGTGTTCGCACAGAGTCAAGATCTTCAGGAACATCTGCATATTCACACTGAGGAGAAACCCTACAAATGTGACATATGCTCATCACAATTTGCACATAATAGTAGCTTAAGGAGGCATGAGCGCATGCACACTGGGAAGAAACCCTACATATGTGACATCTGTGGGGCACAATTTACAGAGAATGATCATTTAAAGCGACATATGCGAACTCACACTGGGGAGAAACCCTACAAATGTGACATATGTGGTGTGCAGTTTACAGTAAATGCTAATTTAAAAACTCATCAACGCATTCACACTGGGGAAAAATTCTATAGATGTGACATCTGTGGGGTACAGTTTACAGCGAACTGTCATTTAAAGCAACACTTGCAAACTCACACTGTGGAACAAACCTACAGATGTGACATATGTGGAGGAGAATTTGAAAGTTGTGATAATTTAAACAGCCATATGCATATTCACCGAGAGGAAGAACCAGGCAGATGCAACATTTGTGGGGCACAGTTTACACAAAACAGTAATTTGCTACGGCACCAATGCATTCATGCTGCTGACAAGCCTCACATATGTGCTACTTGTGGGGCAGCATTTACAAATCATAGTAGTTTAACCACCCATATGCGCACCCACACTGAGAAGCTTTACGGATGTGACATTTGTGGTGCACGGTTCACAAATTATGGTAGTTTAAAGTGGCATATTTGCACACACACACCAGAAACACCATTCAAATGTGATGCATGTGGAGCACAGTTTACACATAAAGCTCATTTAAAGTTGCATGATGAACGCACCCACTCGAAGGAACCTGATAAATGTGAAACTCATCTAGAACAATCTACTATAAGTGACACTTCTGACAAGAACAGTGTGGAGAAACTCCACAAATGTGACAAATGTGGGATACAGTTTGCATGGAGTGGTACATTATCCAGACATCTTCTTCTCACTCATAGCATTGAGAATGTTGCAGTGACGCCCATCAAATGTAAGACATGTGGAATAACATTTCAAAATAACGGTTCTTTAAAAAATCACATGCGCATTCACAATGGGGAGAAACCCTACATTTGCGACATCTGTGGGGCAAAGTATGCGTGGGGTTATAGTCTCCAGCTACATCGGCACATTCACAGTGGGAGAAAACCCTACAAATGTGATGCGTGTGGGGCACAGTTTGTATGGATGCAACAACTAAAGGTGCATATGTGTAGATACATTCACACTGGGGAGAAATCATTCGGAAATGATACAACTGATTCATCGTCTTCAAGTACACTGAAGAGGCATCTACAAACCAAGACTCTGGTGAAAATCTCAAAAATTTGACACTTGCAAGGCACATTTTTACAACTACCGTTGTGTTAAATGTCACATGTGCATTCACCCAGAAAAGAACAATTGATATGTGACTGGTTTTGGTTCAAGTGTGGTGAAACTCATTTCAGGAGGCCAAGATGCTTGTTTGCATTGTTGGCCATCTTGTCTACAATGAATATGTTACAACTGCAAACTTCAACTTATTATTTCAAGATGTGTTATGCATGTCTGTAGTAAAATATTATAAATTCAAAATAGCAAAATTCCTAACTTGCTGTATGCTGTCTGATAACTGGTGTTTCTCTCAAAGTGGAAACACCAGGGCTGTTATTTAGGTTGTTACATCATATCTGACATACAGCTTTCATCCCTGGAATTAGCATCCATGTGGTCCAGCAGATGTGGGGCAATTAATCTACTATGTTAACTAGTTCAGTTAATTTTATATTATTTTCGATTCAGTTAGTTATGTTAAGTTCATTTATGAAGTTAACTGGATAAGTTAATGATTAAGTTGACTTACACTACATGTAAATCCCAAAACACCAGTAAGCATATTAATATTTGGCAAAAACTGCCAATTTTTAGGGTACGCGCGTTTGCGACATGATTAAAACAGCTGAAAATATGTGATATTGACACAACCTGTTCAGAATATCAATGACATGGTGGCGGCAGGAGAAAGACATTGTTAACTCAATTGTCAGACTTGATCATTAGTTGCCCAATTCCACTATCTCTTGTAGAGCGCCCAGGTTTCAGAAAATTCATGGAAGTGATTGATGCACGCTACAAGAATGTTAGTGTGGCTGCCAGAATTACCACCTAGCACAATGAGGAGAAAGGCTTATGACTTGAAATTTTACTTGTACTTGAGGGCTGATGACTTGACTCAGACTTGAGGGCTGATGACTTGGGACTTGACTCGGACTTGAGGGCTGATGACTTGGGAGTTGACTCAGACTTGAGGGCTGATGACTTGACTCAGACTTGAGGGCTGATGACTTGGGACTTGACTTGGACTTAAGGGCTGATGACTTGGGAGTTGACTCAGACTTGAGGGCTGATGACTTGGGAGTTGACTCGAACTTGAATGCTGATTACTTGAGAATGACTTGGAGCCACCTCTGCCAGTTACTGCTGTAGATTGCACTGCTAGCTTATTCTGGCATAAGGCCTAGCTAAAAGTTGTTTATTGCACTGCATATCGCATTTGACACGATGCATGGTTGGCACGGAGTACTGTTGATGAAAGTGGACGTACTCACACTGGTGAGGGTGTGTGGCAGGAAGTGAAAGGTGGTTGGCATTAAAAAATAGGTGGGATGTTGGCCCCCAAATGAGGTGGGAGGTTCAGTCCTGCACCACACCCCCACTGGTGGAAAACACTATTGACCAAGTCCTACTCACATTGATAATGGGTTGTGGCAGAAAGTGAAAAGTGGGAGGTTGGCCCCCAAAATGTGGGAAATGGGAGGTTCAGACCTATACTACACGAACCCCCACCGGTGGACAATCCTTCAGATGTGATGTCACGGGGCGCAGTTTACAGATACATCAAATGACAGTAACTTACTTTGACTGGAAGAAGCCACGTTTTGACACTAATGACAACAATACGGTTGTTTCATTAAAATGGTATATTTCTATTCGCAAAAAAAATTACTGTACACATGTGACGCATATTAGGCATAACATGGACAGAGAGTAGACGCCAATGAAACACAAACATTAGAACAATTCTGTCTGATGTATTAAATAATCCTGTTTTTCCTTTACGTGGTTGGAACTAATGCTTCTTGAAAACATATTTTACAATTCAGTCTTTATCCCCATCACAAAGAAGATGGTACAAGGGATTTCCGCAACATGTAACAAAAGTACTATACAGTGCATCATTCTGGACCACACAAAATAGAAAATTGTACCAGAAATACGGGCATCTATAAAGTGGCTTCAGAGAAGGAAAAGGAACAAGAGGGTATTTTGAAAATAAGAAGCTTGAAAGATATCTGGAAAACGAAAAGGACATGCAGGCCTGATATGTTTCATAGACTGCATTGGGTGAATCATGAGCTTCTTGTTGGTTGTAGTAGTAGTTTTCTTTTGGTAGCTAAGAAAATAAATTTTGGGAAAGGTAAATGCCTAAATACAGGAGACAGGAACTTGGATATAAACTATAATATGGGAGATACTGTTCGAGGTACTACTGTAAAATAAAAGAACTTAGGAATAACAATAAGTGCTGATATGAAAGTTTCAGAACAGTGTGGTATTGCAGCCTCAAAAGGTAATCAAATTCTTGGGTTGATTAGGAGAAACATAACATACAAAGAAAAAAGGTTAATTATACCTCTGTATAAAGTAATAGTTAGATCTCATTTAGAATAATGTATACAAGCATGGAGACTATGTCATAAGAAGGATATAGATTCCAGAACTGAGAGACCTTAGTTATGAAGAATGCCTGAAAGAATGTGGTTTAACAACTCTAGAGACAAGGAGGTTAAGAGGAAATGAGACTGAAGTTTTTAAGATTGAATGGTTATGAAAATATTGATAAAAATATGTTTTTCTCACTCAAGATAGTAGAACTAGAGGACATGAGGTAAAATTAGTAAAGGATCAGTGTAGATTGGATATCAGGAAGTACTCGTTCTCACAGAGAACAATAAATAAATGGAACAAACTGTCTACGGATCGTGTAACTGCTAGCAGCGTGAATATGTTTAAAAACAGGTACAAGAACATTCTCCTGTACTACACCGACGTGTTCTGGCTAGACATGAGATTAGTGTGTTCATGGAGAAGAAAAGTGCAGAAATACCGGAATTCGCTGACCCCACCAGTTACCGTGAGAATAATGTGTGTCTGTGCGTGCGTGCATGCGTGCGTGCATGCGTGCGTGGGTGGGTGCATGCGTGCGTAGCCCGTTGACCTATTCCATTCAATGTGGCCCTCCATTCTAAGGGGTGCTGATCCCTGCTGTATTGTGGCAAATAATTTCTTTTAAAATATATACATTGATTTTTTTAATTTTTTTGTACAATATTGTGTTTTAAGCATATTTGGGGGGATTCTAGTCCCCGCCTTTACATCATTTTATATATTATTGTGTAAAATATCAGTATAGCACAATTGCGGTACACCTTGCAAATTTTGCACTATATATTGTACACACGAAATACATAAGTATTATGACGCATGTGCTAATGCTGGTTTACGTCTGATGGTAAGACCAGACGGAGATTGCTTTGCTTTGTTGACGTAAATTGAACCAGGCACATCATTTTTAATTATACTCAATTCACAATGGGGAGATCCTATAGACAGCAGCGCAAGAACGTAAATATTATTATCCCCATCAGAAAGTATGTTTTGCACGAAACACACCTGATGTTAAGTAGTCAAACACTAGGTGGCAGCACTTACAGAATGACAGGTGGTGTATGGTTAGGGCACTGATCACGTAAGACATGAACATATATATATATATATATATATATATATATATATATATATATATTTATATATATTTATATGTGTTCATACTCTTCTGGTTCTTTGCAAGAAACTCTGAATCTTGCATCATGTAAAAACAACTTTTATTCTCTAAGCAGTATGCAAATAAATACAAAAACATTTAAACTCTGCAAGAATGACATACCGTATGTAAAAATTGCATTACATAACAGTTGCCACAGTGAACACCAGCTCTAACTGCTTGTAGCTCATTAACAAGAGCCATTAACAAGAAAACACAAATACTCATGATTAGGTTGAACACCAGTTAACAATACAAGAAGTGAAAGAATGTGCTACAGATATTATAGCTGTACTGACATCAATGTGTTTTCCTAGCTAATTAATAGAATACTTAAATAGTAAGCTGTGTAAAATCATTAACATAATTCATGGATGAAGATAGTTGTAATATTATCAGCATGGACATGTTTGAGATAAAAATCATGTTATTTAGTATAAACTATATCTATTAAAATATCTTGCCTGCCCAAATGTGTTTAATGACATTTTTTTAAAGTCCATCCTCAACTGATTTTGCCTATCATGAACCATAGGCATCATAGGCAAAACAGATGGCCCAGAGCAGGTGGGAGCACCAGGTTATATGTCCTAATTCAACTTGCAATAAGTAAACATACAATTTGACTCAAATAATTAAAATAAAAAATTGTGGTTCATTGAAACCCACTTGAGCACTGAAGATGTAAGAATAAATATGGTTTATAACACATAGTATGACTTTATAACACACAGCATGACTTTGACTTTACGATAAAACCATGATACATTGTACCATTAAAATAAACTGAATGCTTCGCTGGCAGAAGGCATTGCATTGTCATCTTTACCAGACGTTGCACCACCAAAGCTGAAGCTGAACTCTGAAGAGGATTCAGCCTGTGGCAGGGAGGGCAATGGGGCACCACCAAACAGGTCAAAGATCCCCGTCCCAGAGGTACTTGGCTCGTCTGTGTTACCCTCACCCCCGAAGTTGAAGCCCATGGGGACGCTGCAAGGATCTGTAAGAGGTGGTGAATCATTGCAATACACATTTTTACAAATTTACATTGTATAATTATGTATAATTATGTATAAAACAATGGGGTAATTAGGCTAATGCACAACACACAACCAGTGTTTGAACCATACAACTCCTTTGTATTACAAATGGTGCATTTTGAAGATTACTGACTTTCTACAATTTAGAACAATAATAGTAATACTTTTATGCAATGCAACAACACAACACCAGATAGATTGAAAATGAGCAGAATTTCTTTCTAATAATAATAATAATTAACTTCTATGGCACCTATATCCTCAGGAACCTGAGCTCAGAGGCACAACACAACAGAACCAGTAAGCATAATCGTGAACAGGGACGCGCAAAAGTCAGTCTCAGAACGAGGGACAACCGAACATTTATGGTGGAAATGCAATTTGGAATAGATATATCTTGAGTTTTTTTGACATTTATTAACTACTAGATCCCCTGGTTTAAAATTAAACAAACACAAACAAATGTGGGCCAATAAAGGTCATCAGACACTGCCTCATTTGTTAAGAGAGCACATTATAAAATGGCCCATATTATGTGCATGAACAATAACATACCAAAATGAACGTACTACATAAACACTACCTCTCATAGAGAGGGCAACATTCATACAAATCATGTGGTGTAATAATTAACCAATACAGAAATTGATAACATTAGTAGAGATTAAGACGACACAGAGAGGTGGGGCAATTCCGCCAATCTCATTGCCAATGTTGTTTCAGAGTGAAACTCCTAAATTAAAATACAATGCAAGCATGTGAAATAAACCACACTGGCTTATTTAAGAAATAATATACAAAATCAAGTCCTTTGAAATAGACAGAAGGTGGGGAGGGGAGTGGACGCAACATTTTCCATAAATAAGTCATAAAATGGACACACAAGAATTGGTAAAACATGTACTCTAGCACCAACAGCTGAAATTGTGTGCGTGCCACGTGGCCAACTGCCTGGAATGCGGGCCAGATAGGCTGTCTCTTAATGCCGACTGGCTGGATGTTTCCACCCTGTATTACTATGCAGCAGTTTGTGCAAATGTGCTGCTGCAGGGTTAATTTAAATATTGGGCCATGACCTGGTCAAAGTCCACCTCGTTCTTAACCAGTCACAAAGGTGTGGTTATAGCAGTAGTGCTGTTGCCTTGCAAAAATATTAGTACGCAATCTAATTGCATACATCCATATGTTAAAAACACATAGAAATTAATTGCCAAAAGTTCTTTATGAAGCATACAAATAAGCACTGCACACGAAGACAAAATAAATTTACCCAAACCTGTGCATCAACCAATAGAAGGGTTATATCACCAATTGTCACTTACTATTACTAATATTCGATCATTCAACTATTTTAAAACATATTTTTTTACAAATAAACAGTTGTTAGAAAGTAATTGCAAGCAGATGTAATGATGATATGTAGAATTTCCTAACAATGTTCCAAAGCATGCATGATTTAAGTTTGAATGTATGCTTGTATCATTTATAAATAAATATAATGTAGGCTAGAAAGCAGCTTTCAATTATTGTAGACAAGGGCATAACATGACACTATAAGTATTTTTACTCCATCGTTACTCCTTTCAAACTTTTCCTCTTATTAACTTTGTAAATTTTATTTGCTTGTTTGATTTGTTTGAAAGAACCTTTGATTTGATTGATTGTGTAGCACTGAGGTTGAGAAACTATCTGCTGCCATGTTTTAGTATTATCTAGTCATCAGTTATTACCTTACATGTCAACTCTCTCTGTTTTTGACCTTATTACAACAATCTCTGTAGTTACCATTTTGTAATGGAATTTTTTTTAAGATAAGATGAAAAGTGCAATTTCTTTGCAAAAAGATGTAATTCTATGCCAAATTTTTTGGAAATCATGATGATCACAACATAATCAAAGTGTTTTTTGGTTAGGTAGGCTGCAACAAACGTGGTTGCAAATGTGAAATCCTAAACACCATAATGTCAATGTATAAATGCTGTGTCAACCTAATATCTTTCAGTATTTTTAGCTTATTTTACAGCTTTACTAACAAAAGATTATATATATATATATATGTAAGATCAATGTTTAAAGAGCTGTCATGTTGTTTACTCTGATAGACAGTAAACTACTGTTTGAAGGTAGTCATTACTACCTGCCTACCTAAAGTAGAACTTAAAGTAGAACTAGTAGAACTAGAGGACACAAGGTAACATTAGTGAAGGATCAGTGTAGATTTGATGTCAGAAAATTATCTCACAGCGGACAATAAATGAATGGAATAAATTATTTGCAGATTGTATAAATGCTAGTAGCGTGAATATGTTTAACAGGAGGGCGGGTTACACATGGATGAAAAAAGTTTGAACTCTCGATAACTGTTGGACCCTGGGCCTTTGCCTTGGATGGCAAACTTGTTAAATAATAAACTGTATTTATCTACACTTGGGACTTAACAGAAAGATACATTCAGTAGAAATCGATGTGGATTTCTGTTTGTGGAGTAAAACTATATTACATGAAATTATCACTAGATGCTAAGTTTTAACAAAGCAATATGTAGATGCTAAGTTTAAATAATGCAATGTGTAAGATCTTCTCTCTGTGAATTACCGGTAGGACTAACAGAAATTTAATGCAATTGCAGTCAACTGTATATATGTGGGTAACAATGATGAAGGCAACCAGTGATTGTTGAAAGTCTGTTACAGGTACTTTAATTGTTGGGTCAAAAAAGACAAAAATAATATTCATTATATTTCGTAGGCAGTGTATGCATTAGCTACGGAATTGTAACTTATAAGTTTTAGTAAGTACAATGTTGTATTTGTATAAAAATCGTACTGATTGGGGTGAAATATAGATATGTATTACACCTCTGTCCATCCCCTTTCCAAAACACTACTCTTTAATTATACCTATATTTCACAGGTTGCAAATAATATTGTATTTTGCTGTCATGAACTTGTACTGTTTGTTAAAAAATAAATTATTGATTGACTGATTCACTTACAGCTATAGGTTATTGTGTAAACTCCGCCCCACAGACTGTGTGGGTGTTGTGTGCCTCACCTGTGTTTGCCACTGTGAATGAGTTGCCTGCAGGTGACATGTGTGTCGCGGCTGTCTTACCATTGGCTGCACCAACAACACATCGTTATAACACATTAGTACAGGACGAGACAGTTCAAAACTCAATCTGCTACTGATTTAGCTCAACACGAATCAGGTTCATTGATGAGTAAATGTGTAGTGTGTGAATAATAATATGTTCATTAATGTTTAAATGTGTAGTGTGTGAATAGTAATAATATGTTCATTGATGTTTAAATGTATAGTGTGTGAATAGTAATAATATGTTCACTGATGTTTAAATGTGTAGTGTGTGAATAGTAATATGTTCATTGATGTTTAAATGTGTAGTGTGTGAATAGTAATATGTTCATTGATGTTTAAATGTATAGTGTGTGAATAGTAATAATATGTTCACTGATGTTTAAATGTGTAGTGTGTGAATAGTAATATGTTCATTGATGTTTAAATGTGTAGTGTAGTAGTTGCAACTTCTGTCTCGTGAGACAATGCTTTTGTTTGCTGCATCATGTTGGTCAACTGCGAGCATGATGCCTCGCACGCTTGATCTCCTGGTTAATCTGGTATGCTTTGATGTCTATGGCAGAACCGTCAGTAAGACTGGTTCACCAGGTAGGTCATTCTTCAGCAACTGATCGATGCCATAATCTTTCAGGTCTCTTTTTATGACATCTTTGTATCTCAATTTGGGTCGGCCAACTGGTCGTTTGTCTCCTGTTAACTGCCCGTACATAATTTGTTTTGGAAAGCAGTCAATGGACATACAGTGTACATAACCAAGCCAACGTAGCCATTTCTATTTTAGAAATATACATGAAGCACTTTCAGTTTTGTATGTAGTGTCAGGCTCTTGTTGGACCAAACTCTTTTTGAGAGTTTTCCAAAGAATGTTGCAGCTTTACCTAGTCGTGTGTTAAGTTCCTTGTCAAGCGTGAAATTGTTGGACATGATGGAGTCTAAGTATGAGAAGTTCTCCATGGTTTCGAGTGCTTCATCACTGAGAGGCTGCTTGAGTCCAGTGGCTCATGATGACTTTTTGACATTGATTTTGAGGCCAAACGCTGAGCAAGTATTGGAAAAAACTGTCTATAATAACAGACCTTCCAAGTCTTCCACTTTATCGGAAGATCTTCTGGTTTCGAGTGCTTCATCACTGAGAGTGATCTTGGCTGCTTGAGTCCCGTGGCTCATGATGACAGTCTTTTTGACATTGATTTTGAGGCCAAACGCTGAGCAAGTATTGGAAAAAACTGTCTATGATAGCAGACCTTCCAAGTCTTCCACTTTATCGGAAGATCTTCTGCCTTTTCCGGTTTTTGAGAAAATCTTCCGCTTTTTCTGACTTGGCCGGTGATCGCAAAAAATGAAGAGGTTCTATTGAAAATGAAGAGGTTCTATTGAAGTATTCAGATCGAATATCGAGTTTCTTAAGAGGTAATCATGTTTAATAGTTCTATTAAATGGTTTGAAGCTCCGCCATTTGGTGGTGCGTTATATTTTTCAATGAATGATATTGCAGTAAAACATTTTCTCCGTATATTTTTCACCCCGCCATTTTTCTGTCTCTGTTTACTGCGAAACTGAATCCTCATGAACTTTGTTGTTTATAGTTTTAAGGTTTTGTTCGTTGTTAAAGAAAGTGTTGTTAGTTATTAATAATTGTTTCCTTGCGCCACGAAGTAAGATGGGTAAAATGATAGGAGAGAACG
Source organism: Lamellibrachia satsuma (assembly GCA_033239005.1). NCBI lineage: Eukaryota > Metazoa > Annelida > Polychaeta > Sabellida > Siboglinidae > Lamellibrachia > Lamellibrachia satsuma. The sequence goes on along the minus strand of BSQZ01000073.1, from coordinate 671,011 downwards.
GAGGCAATCCACAGACAAAAATGAAACATTACACCGCAAAGTTTTGAGATGAATACTCCGCTGAAGACTGTTCCGCTGCGCAACCCAGCAAACAGACTGGACTTCAGGGCTGCTAATGGTAAATGATTGGTCTAATGATTTAAAAGCAGCTTTTATGCTTATTTTAAGGATTCTAAATTCTAATACACTTTCTGACTACTGGTAGTTTAATGTATTTTCACTTAAAAATCTATTTGCACTTACATACCATGTCCATATCTTTATCTAGAAATAATCTAAGATAAACAGAAGACAATAATAAAATGTTCCAAATTGTGGAAGAGACTGCATCATTTAATGTTTTATGCTGGACAACAGTCATTCATCTTCATGAACCATGTGCTTTTCTAACCTTTCCATAAAGAAAATATTTATGATTTTATAAACGTGGTTCAACATTTTTTCAGTGACAGTGCTGTCTCTAGTTGAGAAGTTTGTCCCTGGCACCTCAGACGATGACCTGGACAGCACCGTTCAGGAATAGATGGACTTTCAGGTAGCCACAGATCTGCCTTAGTTCATCGAGGTGGACGAGTGGTGATGCAGTTGAAGGGCTGCGGTGGCCAAGTTAGGTTCGAGTACCTGGCTACACTCATGAAAACTCTACTCATCCTTCCCTATGACCAGGCAAAGAATGACATGAAGGCATCACTAAGTGCAGAGACACTGTGTAGCCTGTTGTACTACAAGATCAACGTGGACTGCGAGTGCCAACAGTTCAGGCCTTCAAAAGACCTCATCGTGTACAATGAGGACCACAGACCGGTCATCTGAGACTTGAGTGTGTGGCGAGGAAACACCTATGATAATGGATGTAATGTAGTCTGCACTTGCAATCAGCTGTCTGAGATAGTAAATAAACTGTATATAATGTTTGTTATGTTCTTCACATAGTTATTTAGTATCATAAAATTTGATTGTTTTTTCCGAGAAAAAGTCTTCTGTCTTTTTTTACAGGAAGAGGAAGATCTTCTGCTTTTTATTGGTAAAATGTTGGAAGGTCTGTGATAGACTGCAACTGTTCCTCGGAATGAGAGCAGAAGGCAGCGTCATTTGCATAGAGGGTCTCGCACACACATAACATTATTATTTTGGTCTTAGCCTTCAGGCATGATGTAGAAAATAAATTGGCATTAAATCTGGTTCTCAGGCCCACACCAGGGTTAGCATTTTGCTTTGCTTCTCTCAATATTACAGAGAAGTATATCCTGAAAAGAGTTGGGGTCAAAACACAGCCCTGCTTCACACCATTTACAATGGGAAAAGGTTCTGATATCATTCCATCAACTTGGGCAGTGCCTTGCATGTTTTCATGGAATGATTTGATAAGATCAAGTAAGACTGGAGGACATCCAACTTTCTTGAGAATAGTGAAGAGTGCTTCTGGATTCACGTAGTCAAAAGCTTTTGTAAGATCCACAAAGGCCACAGGGAGTGGCATCTGTTGCTCCTTTGCTTTTTCTTGAATAGTAATAATATGTTCATTGATGTTTAAATGTGTAGTGTGTGAATAGTAATAATATGTGCAGTCGGTTTAATAAGAGAGCAAACTTTTGTAAACTAATCAAAAGAACTGACTTTGATCGTTACATCAGGTAACTGACTTGTGAAGGTCTGAATACCCAGGTATCATTATCTAATATTGCACGTGGTCTAACATGTGATGCATCTGAAATGTTGCAATAATAAAATGTTTCCTGCATTTGTAATTGGGAAAAATCAACATTGAACACAGTTGCCATTGTTGTTTGATCAACCGCGATACATTACCCAAAAAACATTGTTCATGATGTTTGTACGTTTTTAAAATTCTGTCTCAAAATGTGATTAGATGACACATCTAATGAGAAAAAACTTAATATTACGTATTGTAGTATATCTAGCCATGAGTAGTGGAAATGAACAGGTACGTAAAACATTCCTGCAGTTATTTTTGTTGTGCGCCAAAACAATCATTTATTTATGCTAACATGTGCTTGATCGCATTCCAAATTAGTCAAACATCAGATTGAAAAAATTTTGCATTCTGATGCTAACATTGTGATTTGTTAAATATCAATAAGTGTTATTGTTGGTACAATGTATGATAATTCGTTGAATATATGAAGACTAGGATTAAGCACGCATTGTTGTGGATACATCGTTGTTCTGCCTCTATAAATTTAAAGTACAACATTACATGTCATAAATCTGTCAACACATGTGGTGTCATATAAATATTATTACGTACATAGGCACCTTGGGTTATTTCAATTAGCCTCTATTTATCTGAATGAACTCACCATTATTTTTGCAGGCAAACACATTTCCTGGGCCATCTCCACCTGCGACTTCAAAGAATGGCTTGATGAATGACATTGCAGTGTCAACTCCGACTGGAGTGGACTCCACCTGCACAGACAGATCATAGCAACAACTACACCAACTGCAGTGGACTCCACCTGCACAGACAGATCATAGTAACAACTACACCTGCACAGACAGATCATAGCAACAACAACACCAATAACAGTGGACCCCCACCTGCACAGACAGATCATAGCAAAAACCCCACCTGCACAGACAGATCATAGCAACAACACCAACAGCAGTGGACTTCACCTGCACACAGATCATAGCAAAAACAACACCTGCACAGACAGATCATAGCAACAACTACACCAACTGGAGTGGACTCCACCTGCACAGAAAGATCACAGCAACAACACCAACTAGAGTGGACCCCACCTGCACAGACAGATCATAGCAACAACTACACCAACGGCTGCATGGATACAAATCGTTATCACTCAATATGTTATTTACAAATCAGCCAGCAAATTTTACTACTTTATAAGTGCTTATTAATATTATATATGTCTTTAGCCTACTAACAGTTAATATTGTTCTGGTGGATGGACTTTTAAATCAATGAAAACTGGTCAACTTTTAGCACTCTCGAACACAAACACAGTTCCATGTTAATCTGTTATGGTTGATATTGTCTCGCAGGAAGTGATCCCTACTGCTGTATGCTGCTAAAGTCAGAATTTTGCTCTGTCCATGCATAAATTAGTTATCAACAGCAAAAGAGCTGTAAAATTATCCAATTGGGAAGAGGCTCCGCCAGTTGCTAGGCAGCATGACCTCACGCAAACCTTATATTGACATCGCATTCACATTATTTTTGACCCATTCAAAACCGTGACTAAATCACGTAGCATCATTAAAAAATATGGTGGTTTGAGTGACATCTATGAAACATGTCAGACGTGGGAATCTATGCACCACCAGTTTTGGAAGAAAGATGCATAAAATAAATGCAAATAGACAGTGAGAGCATCCATGGCGCTACCGAACAACTGGCTTTGTGTCATTGCACATCGCACAGTGATGTTACAACGACCTATCCTAATGGGGCAATGACTATGTTTAGATCAGAAATGTTGAATATAATTTTACTTTATTAGTTTTCGTAGTTACCACGTTGTTTATATGAAACAGATTATAAAAACGACATTCCATACCCCAGGTAGGTATTGGTCATATTCATAATATCTGATGGCAATTTGTTTTTTGTCGTTTTCCCCAAACTAACTTCTTGAGAATTTTTTTTACTTTTATTGCGGGAAGTCCCTTGTAAAGTTTTAAAGACAGGTGGCTGAACGTAGCCCTATGTGGTATCTTTTACTGCCCTAAAAAGTGGGATGAACAAAACTGCCCAAGTTTCAATACAGCACAATCTGTACTACAGCAGCCCAATATGTGGGTCCCACCTCAAGAACACATGGCTACAGTCAAACATACCTGTTGTTCATCCTCATTGTCTGTGGCTGAGAATGCTTCAAACATTGGGCGGCCATGATAGGCGAATTCAGCGCCCGGAGACTTGGTGAACATCTGGATGCGAGCAATGTGTTTCTCCAGGTCAAATGGGCTGGAGGAGGCACTCCCGAGTGGCGACCGTGACGGGGTGACAGAGGGGTGTTTTGCTGGGGTTGTCGCCAGGGTAGTGTTGCTGCATTGTTTACCTGGTGTTGTGGCTGTAGGGCAAAATAATATCAATGACAAAAACCTTCTATCACAGCTAAATCCTCTTAGGCAATCTTGATCTATCTGTGTATAATGAAATGATTCACACCGAAAAGAGAAGTGAAAGGACATGTCCTGAACCTCTGAAATCAATAAATGACAATGCAAACATGATTTGTGAATTGGTTGAAATGAAAGATTGTAACAATGACGATGTCTTAAATAAGGAAGAATGTAATGCTGTGATTTCATATCTCAGCACAATATAATTTGTTTTCTAGCTGCTATTTGTAACTTTCAATTTGATTAATATGTACATGTTTGTAGATCTTGAGTCTGAATAAAGATGATAATAATAATAATAATAATAGGACACAATGTCCCGACTCCACAAAAACAAATAGTCTCCACAAACTTCTTGAACGCTTGGCCTGTATGTTGTGGGCCATTGTCTGTCAATATTTTTGATCAGGTCGTCCGAACATTGAGCAGTAGTGGCTTAGACTCTCAGCCATGGCATGGCTGGTAATTGGAACTGTCATCTCGTCGACCATCGGGTATTTGCTATATCTGTCCACTGTAATCAAGTAGTGGCGATCACCGATTTGAAACAAGTCGGACGCGATATATATTGCCATGGTCTGGCTGGCAGATTATGTGGTAAAAGCGGTTCATGTCTGTTTCCGTCTTGCTTGTCTTTGCAAGTGCTCTCAATCTCTTTGTTGATTTTCAACCAATATACGCTCTTACATGCAAGTAGTCGCGTCTTTTCGACCCCCTGGCGACCTGGCGACCTTTGAAGATGACACTTGCTTCCATGGCTAGCTCATCGTGAAAAGACCAGTACACTCTGAGGTCTGTAGGTAGCTCTTTGACGTCTCGCAACATTTCGTCCTTCAATAACTGCTGTTTAGATGTAGGAAAGTTGATGAGCGCGATTGTCAAGTGTTTAGGATCATCAGCCTCCAACGCCAAGCCGTCAACTCTCAAGTCTAGATCAACATCATCGTTGTTAATTGGGTTATGCAAGCGACTGCGTGTCTGCCAGGATCATCTGCTCACCTAGCCGATATTCAACGGTGAAGTTGTAGCCTTGAATCTTCAGTAACATGTGCTGTAGTCTTGGTGGGGCCACATGTAGTGGCTTTGCGCATATCATCACCAGCGGTTTGTGGTCTGTGACCATGGTAAACAGTCTGCCATACAGGTAGGTATGGTATCGCTGGATGCCGTGCACGATTGTAAGCATCTCACGCTCGATATTGCTATATCGAGATTAACACTCTGTTAGCGTTTTCAAACCGAAAGCTGCAGGTCTCTACTTCTGAACAAGTGCTAACCCCAGTCCTTTTTGTGATGCATCAACTTACAGGTGAACTGGTTCAGTCGGGTCATAATAGTGTAAACATGCATTCGCAGAGATGGCATGTTTTAGCTCGTCAAAACTCCTCTGGTGGTCTACATCCTACACCCATGGCACATCCTTCTTTAAGAGTCCTCGTAGTGTACGTGCTCTCTCTGTGAAGTGTGGAATGAACTGTGAGAAATACGTCATCATCCCCATGAATCGGTGCAGGTCTTCCAGATTTTCAGGTGTCGGCATGTCCTGTATGTCACTTACCTTATCGTCGTCAGGTGTAATGCCATTGTCGGTGTAGGTGTTTCCGAAGAATGAAATGCTCTTTTGCTTGAAGAGGCATTTAGTAGAGTTGAATACAAACCCTTCCTCGCGCACTTGCTCCATCAGCTTGATCAGATTCCTATCATGGTCCTCATTGTTCTCGCCAGATACACACACATCATCGGTGAAGCCTGTGATCCCAATTCAGGCCCTCCAGGATTTGGTTCATTTTGGCTTCAAATATGTCTTGAGAGACATTCAATCCAAAAGGAAGTCTTCACCAGCAAAATCTGCCGAATGGCGTATGAAACGTAGTTAGCAGCTGCAAATCTTTATTGAGATGAACTGACCAGTATCCGGCTTTTGCATCTAACTTGCTAAACACTTTGGCTTTAGCAAGTTCTGGGTTGATTTCCTCCAAGGTAGGTATTTTGTGAAGATATCTGTGTGCTCCTTTACTTTGCGTATGACCCCTTGGGAGACCATATTCTCGAGTTCCCGTTTCAGTTTATCCTTCATGTGGATACTGCATCTGCGGGGTGCGTCAATGAATGACTCCACGTCGTCCTCCAAGAGGAGTTTTGCTTCCCCTGAGAAGTTCCCGATAGTGTCAAATTGCAGTGGATAGGCACGTTTTAAGTCATTTATGTTATTGATGACTGGTTGTGCATTTAGACGTTCTGTCGTTTCGGTGATGCGTTCTCCTGCGTCTGCTATGCCATCCACGTTGATGGTTACCAGCTCTAACTGCTCACTGGTTGGTAGGCCAACAACTGCTGGGCCTGGTACATCAACAACATAGACAGTTGCTTTTGTCCAGTTGTCGTCTTTGTAGCTGCAGTATATGTCGATCTTCCCAAGGCATTTCATGGTTGCATGGACGCATGTGTGCCATACATCTGCTGGAATGTTCTCATAGGTAAGGTGTTCCCCGAGGCACCTGTGTCAATCTTCAGCCGTAATGATCCTTTATATGGATCCCAGGCGGTCTTATCCTCAACTTTGTGTATGCCTCGGGGTTATAGTGTCTTGTTTGATGCTGTCAATGCTCTTTGAACTTATAGTAACCGAGTAGAAGTCCTTTTGGTATAACTCACCATCGATTTCATAGTCTGTTTCTACCGAGTTAAACTCTTTGCCTTTCTGTCCTCTTCTACTTCTCTGGTTGTATCTGTCTCTGCCGTGACTGTCTCTCTGGGAGCTGTATTGACGTCTGTGAGTGTTGCTGCTACTTGTCTCTGCCGTGACTGTCTCTCTGGGAGCCTTATTGACGTCTGCGAGTGTTGCTGCTACTTGTTTGACGTTTGTGTTTTTCTACAACATTTCTCCCAGTGCCCTTTGGTTCCGCATGTGTTGCGTTCATTGTGGTGACAGGGCTTGTGGTTGGTTCCACAGTTTCTGCATTTTCGTCCATGCATGTGCACTGTATGTATTTCTTCTGAACCTTGAGCCAGTTTCTGTAGCTGTACACTACCCGCAGTTAATGCTTTGTATTTTCGCCCTTCAGCCAGTGTGTCTGCTATCTTCTCGGTTTTCCCAACAGGTCTTTGCAAAAGCCGTCATATGGGGTGCTGGCTATGATCGATTGATGATTCACATTTAAGTGCGAGGGTGCATGTGCATGTGACAAAATCATCTAGTCTCATCAGGTTTTGGCTATATCTCATGAGATGCAGTCTGTATATTCTGAAATTCACGTTGATTTTTAGTTGTCAAAAAATCCCATAACTGTGAAGGAATTTTCTTTTGATCAACAATCAATCCCCTGGCATTTAGCCTGAGGCCCTCATTGCCTATGCCTCTGCAGATGTTTCTCGCCTGCGCTATATCTGCTGTAATGTTCTCATCCTCTAAGTACAGGGTAATTTTTTGTTTAAATAACCCCATAGCATCACCAAGATCTGCGCTGGACCAGTCCATGATTGGTATCTGTGATGACATGTTGTTAGACTAGCAGGCGAGCAATGTCAATGTTTGTTTACTGCAGCAAGTGTAATGGGATTGCAGTCATAGACATAGATCTAGGTCACGAATATTTATCGATGTCGTGTTTGTTGACTTAATTCTTGGCTTGATTTCTTCTGTAGCATTCCTAGTTTCCGCTGCCACCATGATGTGTTGTGACCAGAGAATGTCAGGTAATAATCTGGTTTTATTGTGCCTGCAGATTAACAAGAACATATTCAATATGGCGACGGTATGGTGGACTACTTCAACACAATATATCCGTACACCGTGATGCTTCTATATAGTTCTAATATAAGGAGTCCCATATTATAACAGTAGTAACTAGTTCAGCATACAGCGTGCAATTCAGTGTAGTTATAAAGAACAATACTAAAATGAAAAGCTTTAAAGTTATTAAGCAAAAAAATGTATTCTTCATTCACAAACAATGACATAGTTTTTCACTTTTAATGATTTGGCACATTGGTAATAAATTAGATACTAACAAGATTTAACAAGATTTAACAAGATTGCCATCTCGAACAAGTTCCAGATGGCAAGTGGACAAGGAAGCCATTGGCTTATCGAGAGTCCAACAATTTTCACATCTATGTGTAGCCCGCCCTTATCAGATATCTGTCAATTCTATTTTTAAACATATTCACACTACTAGCATTAACACAATCGTTTGGCAGTTTGTTCCATTCATTTATCACCCTCTGTGAGAATGAGTACTTTCTCATGTCCAACCTACACTGCTCCTTAACTAATGCTGCTTTGTGTCCTCTGGTTCTACTGCCTTCTTTAAGTTTGAAGAACATATTCCTATCAACATCCTCATAACCGTTCACTATTTTAAACACTTCTATTTGGTCTCCTCTTAGTCTCCTGGTCTCTAGTGTTGTCAAACCACATTGTAATAAGCGACTTTCGTAACTAAGGTCTCTTAATTCTGGAATCATCTTAGTTGCTCTTCGTTGTATTCTTTCTAGCTTATCTATGTCTTTTTTACGATATGGCCTCCTACTAGAACAGAGAGGCACTAAAACTCAAGTACCAAGATATCAATCACATGGAGGTGAAAATTTTTTTATTCTTCATTCACATACAATCATATATTGCCATCAGCACCACTTTTAATGATTTGGAACACTGGTAACAAATTAGATACTAAAACAGAGAGGCACCAAAAATTGCAGCTGCCCATAGGCATAGACCAATGTTTCACATTTGCTGACGTTACAGGCTGGCGAGGGCATCCACGCACAACATTCCAAACTGCCCTCGACAAAGATCTGCAGGAAGTCTGCAAAGTATTTGAAACTAGCAAGATCTAGACTGGCTGAGATTGCATAACCGAAATCAATGGAACAACTGGTATAGCGAAGAACTTAAGCCAGAACATCTTGAAAGTGCCTAGTAATGGAAGTATTTTGAACATGCCACCTGTTGGAAAGTGACCACACTAACGGAGTGCCCTAGTTGGACAGTTTTGGTGCTAGCAGTGCCCCTAGTGGCTAGCGAATTAAAATTTTTTTTTTAAACAGCACCCCTAATGATTAGTAACCGAAGTACTTTGTGTTTTAAAAATGTCTATTATTGCCGAAATACATGATGCATTAGCATGAATTGCTGATGCAGCCAAACAGCGAGACGCCGAAGTAGTGAACGAACTGCGGGGTTCGGTAAAAGTTGTTCTCAGTGTCCGCAGTAATAAAAAAGATAAGGATAAATAAGGATAAGGATAAATTTTATTTGTCCCAACAGCAAAAAACATAGATAAATTATATTGAGTGGCAATATAAATTATATAAATACATATGATACATGCACATATAGAACTGTACAATATATAATAGCAACTAATAAATCATCAATAAAAGTAATACATTATGCAAAAAAAAAAAAAATATTTGCTGTGGGAAGTGAGACTCCTACTAAGACCAACAATGGTCGCTATCGTAGGAGCCACCCAAACTAACAATAACCATATATTCCCTATACATATATTTCTACATTAAAAAAGTAGAGAGCATGTTTGGTTTTTTGTCTGTGTCTGACATATAATCAATTTAAGTGTGTGATGATGTGTTGTACTGGTGTGTTTTATGTGTTGTTTTCGCCTGTACGCGTGTAAGCCTGTGTGCAAGTACACAAATTGAAAAGTTTAATTGTGATTGCATGAACTGTGTTATGCTCATTCATAATTTATTTAATTTAGTTGGCATATATAGCAATTTAGGAGAGTGCATGTGTCATTATATTTTTGTAGCATGTAATTTTTGGCATAACTTGAAAAGCCATTCAAACTATGAGTCACTATCTTGTCTATAACTAAATCAGGGATATTGTTTATAACATGTGGCAAGTTGTATTTAAGAATTTTTTTTGCAAATTCATGTTTAGTTCTGTAAGTATGTAGTTCAGTTGTTCTCCTAGTATTATAGTTGTGAATGTATGTATTTGGAGTTATTTGCCAGTTTAAAAAGTAGACAGGTAGATTTTGATGTCTATATTTGTAATAAAATTTAAGGTCTTGTAGTTTTAGTAAGTCTTCTACTTTTAGTGTGTTGAGTTTTTTAAAAAGTGGTTCTGTGTGTGAATTGTATTTGCTTAATGTTATAATTCATCTGCTTTCTTTTGTATTTTCACTAATCTGTTTCTTTGATATCCCCATGTCGTAATACAGTAATTAATATGAGGTAATATCAATGCATTGTATAACATAATTTTTATTTCTAAAGGTAATACATGTTTTAATCTGTTTAGTATTCCTATAGTTTTGGAACACTTATTTGAGATTTTTTCTCTGTGTTTTTTCCAATTTCAGTTAGTATCTATAGTTAAGCCTAGGTAGTTAAATTCTTCCACTTTCTCAATATCTATATTATTTATTTTGAGAGATAATGTCAGTGTAGTTTTGTTTGGCATTTGGAAGGTCATATATTTAGATTTACTTTTATTTAGTGATAGCTTATTTATATTAAGCCACTCAACTATTTTGAGGAGTTCTTCATTTATTACTGATTCTGTACTTTTATTTTGGACACTATCTCTGAAAGTTTCAATAGTGCTAAATAAAGTGGTATTATCAGCATATATTATAAAGTTAAACATTTGGCTGGCTTGTGAGAAATCATTTATATATATAGTAAATAATAGTGGTCCTAGGATGGAGCCTTGTGGTACTCCAACTTTAATGAGTGAAGTTTCAGATGTGGTATCATCAAATTCGGTGTACTGTTTACGGTTGTTTAAATAGCTTCTAAATAAAAGAAGAGTTTTACCATCTAAGCCATAGTGTCTTAATTTATTTAGTAATATTGAATGGTCAATAGGATCAAATGCCTTGGAAAGGTCAAGAAAAATACTAATTGGTAAGTAATTTCTATCCATTTTAGTAATGATTCTATCTACTAATTCAAGTGATGCATATTCGGTTGAATGATTAGGTCTAAATCCGTACTGATTATCAAAAAATAGCTTAGAATCAATAAAATATGCAGATAACTGATTGTGGATGATTTTCTCTAAGACTTTAGAAATAGTTGGAAGGAGAGAAATAGGCCTATAGTTTTTGAATAATGTTGGGTCATAGATAGGACCCATGACCGCTCCGACGATAATTTTATTGGACAGATGACTGATCAAGGCAAACTGGAGGGGAAAGGTTGCAGATTGGGAGCAGTGGAACATGAAAACAACCAAAGCAGTGGAGCAGTACAAGAACTTGTTAGCCCCATCCCTTTAAAGGGGACCACAAGGAAGAACAACCTCACCTTGTGAGGCGGTGGTCCTGTTGTCATCAAGGACCATACTGACTGGGGTCCCACTGGGAATCACTGCAGTAATTGATGTGGTCATGCTGTACTGTCCACAGGCGTCTGAAGATTTGGTTGATGTGTTGAAGTGACCAGAGGATGTTGAAGGTCTGACCGGTGTCTTTGGTTCACCACACACCAGTGTAGATGGGTCGTTGGCCATCAGAGGGGTATGTGTAGGGAGACAGGGGAACTGAGGGGGAACAACTGCAACACAACCATGACACAATGGAAATGCTGTATTGTGTAATACCAATAATCACGCTGTGATGGCTCAGGGTGCTTTCAACATCATGCAGCCTGGTCTGTCCTGCATCACCATCACCATACTGCCAGTGTGACAGGCATGCTACAGATATTAGGGTGGAGGCATATAGTGGTTATCACCATCAAACAGATATTAGGGTGGAGGCATATAGTGGTTATCACCATCAAACAGATATTAGGGTGGAGGCATATAGCGGTTATCACCATCAAACAGATATTAGGGCGGAGGCATATAGCGGTTATCACCATCAAACAGATATTAGGGTGGAGGCATATAGTGGTTATCACCATCAAACAGATATTAGGGTGGAGGCATATAGCGGTTATCACCATCAATGCTATATGTCTATACTAGTTAGTCCGAGAAAGAAAGTTGAAAGCTGTCAAAACATTAAAGAAAGAAAAACAAGAAAAGCAAAAAAATTGGCTGTTCCGATGTTTGAATAACTTTGAACGCGTCTCACCATGTGTCGGCATATACACATGTGATTGTTTCAGTGCACGACATAAGATTCCGACGAACTTCCGTGTTGTATGTCTGTTGAAAAATTCATGCAATTTCACCTTTATATTTATGTGGGACAATGCTACTTGCTAATGTTATTGACTCGGAATCATGGCTAGTTTGCTGAAGACAAAAGTACAAGTCAGATGTATGTTTGTATACAAGCTTTTATAGTAAGCCAACTGATTTTGCAAGAATACAATATGCATATATAATATAAAACGACATCATCAAACTAGTTAATTGAAAATTCACCAACTAACAGCAAAGGTGGGGGAACCGACCACACGCAGGTGGAGGCAGACAGCTGTGCTCTAGTGGCCTGTACCTGGATGGAGGAATCTACCATGTGGTATTGGTGGTCTCCTGTGTGGAGGCAGCAGTGAGGCAGACAGCTGTGCTCTAGCGGCCTGTACCTGGATGGAGGAACCTACCATGTGGTGTTGGTGGTCTCCTGTGTGAAGGCAGCAGTGAGGTAGACAGCTGTGCTCTAGCGGGCTGTACCTGGATGGAGGAACCTACCATGTGGTGTTGGTGGTCTCCTGTGTGAAGGCAGCAGTGAGGCAGACAGCTGTGCTCTAGCGGCCTGTACTTGGATGGAGGAACCTACCATGTGGTGTTGGTGGTCTCCTGTGTGGAGACAGCAGTGAGGCAGACAGCTGTGCTCTAGCGGCCTGTACCTGGATGACAGCTGTAAATATGACACATCCCCAAATATAAAGTGAAACACAAAATGATTACCTTCTAAAGACATTGCACGAACTCAGAAGCAACAGTTTGACATTTTATTTAATTCATTACCCATTCATCGAACTCCTTCTACTGATACTAAAAAGGTTGAGTTATATGTCAACATTTTAAATTCATACATACAAGTTATAGAATCACCACAGAATGACAACAAACTTATATCTACGGGTAGAACCACTTCTACACGTCGAAAACATAGAAACAGCACAGGGAATCTCCAGGAGAGGATCAATCTCAGTGATATAGGTAACAACTTCTACATGTTACAAGGGAATCTCCAGGAGAGGATCAATCTCAGTGATATAGGTAACAACTTCTACATGTTACAAGGGAATCTCCAGGAGAGGATCAATCTCAGTGATATAGGTAACAACTTCTACATGTTACAAGGGAATCTCCAGGAGAGGATCAATCTCAGTGATATAGGTAACAACTTCTACATGTTACAAGGGAATGTCCAGGAGAGGATCAATCTCAGTGATATAGGTAACAACTTCTACATGTTACAAGGGAATCTCCAGGAGAGGATCAATCTCAGTGATATAGGTAACAACTTCTACATGTTACAAGGGAATCTCCAGGAGAGGATCAATCTCAGTGATATAGGTAACAACTTCTACATGTTACAAGGGAATCTCCAAGAGAGGATCAATCTCAGTGATATAGGTAATAACTTCTACATGTTACAAGGGAATCTCCAGGAGAGGATCAATCTCAGTGATATAGGTAACAACTTCTACATGTTACAAGGGAATCTCCAGGAGAGGATCAATCTCAGTGATATAGGTAACAACTTCTACATGTTACAAGTTTTGTCATAGTCTATTATGTTATTAACACTGTGTCTATTTCTTACTGTTTGCTTTGGTCTGAGTTCTCACTGCAGGTGATGAGGCTGTCAGATGCATGGGTTCATGGCCATGATCACACGTAGTTGACGGCTGCAATATCTGCCACCTGTTTGTCGGGGGGTGTCTGGCAGGGGCATTCGGCAACTCCAGTTGGGGAATCTCTACAGTGTAGCTCATTGGGTGCTTCTGAAAGGAAATATCCAATGGTGCACGTCAAACATGTAAAGAAAGAGTTCATCTTCATCAAATTCAGCTTGAATAATCATTTTCTTAAAAAAATTGTATGTCATTTTGTAAGTGAACCTAAACAGTTAAACTTTTTGAGTTTGAGCTTAGATATATTACCAGACAGAATGTTTATATAGAAATATCGGAAAGTATTGTACAGCATTCTGCAAATTTGGGCCCATGTGCCAAATTTGGACACTTTTCAGCTGGCCAGCGAAGACCTCACTAAGAATTGGAAATTTTGAGAGAAAACATTGGGAATGGGACTTTTGAGTTGTTGATTCAATAATAATATTCTTTGGCTGTGCCGACGAACAGTTCTGTAGTGACTTAATGCACTGTGTCCTCACATCAAGAGTCTCAACAACTTTCTGTGTTTCAAATTCACCAGAGAATTCTTCGGTGAAGACAAGGCATGTATCGGAGACACCAAGCAGGTTTATCAGTGTGCTGGACTGCCTGCAGACCACCTTCAGCATTTGATTCGCTGACTTTGCTGTTGATGAAAGTTGTCGCAATCATTGGGGGTCAACAAAGCTGCTTTGCATGAGAATCTCATTGACAAAGTTGTGATGCAATGAAAATAAATTTCTTGCAGTTTCTGGACAATGAACATGCCTCTCTGATTTCTAGCTTTACTTGAGGCAGCGCAGAAATGTTTTGTATTTTTTGGCATCATGCAATTTGGGATTCTTGGCATTGAATCACATCAAGAACACACTTCAATGCCTGTTGAAGAACAAGTGTTCAGAGGATCTTCTGTGATTTTTTTGCTCTCTCCAGGCTTCAGTCAGTTATCAAAGAATATGCAGCATCACCTTTCACATTAACTGATTCTGTTGTGTGGTTGTTTTGACATGGTTTTTACAGAGTGATTTAGTCAATATATGAGTGTAGCTAGCTAGACAGCTAGGCAAAATGTGCCCCTTGTTAAAAACGTTTGCAGAACTGTGGCATAGTATACAGTATGATGTGCTGAAAGGACATAGCTGAAGTCTTGCAGCTAATTAATGTGCTATGTCCATCTTGAAATAAAACACAAAATGGAATCACAATTATATGTTTGTTGACATAATCAATACAGTGACATTAGTTGTTAAGTTCTTAGTTGTTAAAAAAATAGCTTCATATAGCATCACTCTTGAAAACCATCATGGCTCTCATACAGTTACAACTAAGTAATGAATAATAATTATACAGTTAAAACTTTGGAATTATTAGAAGTATTGACTAATCCATATAAGATGGACATAGCACATTTGTAAGAAATCTGGTCAAGTGCTGCAGGTAACGTAAGTAAAACCCACATTTGGACGGATGTGAACTTGACTGAACGGTAGTGGCAGCGATGAGGATGAGGATGAGGATGGTGCTGTTGGCTTCGATGTAACCTCACTTGGCTATATGAAATAATGATTAATTAATACAAGAGCATGTGGACTTCTGCTGACAGACTTACATATATCACAGTTTCTGTTATTCAAGCAACAATGTTTGATACATGTAAACAATTAAAGTAGACAATGTATTCTATTTCTCTGTCTATTCATATATATTATGACATTTTCAATCAATTACTTACTTCTTCACATACATATGCTAATGTTTCAACGTGTAAGACATGTGTTATGCCTCAAGGTAATATTCCATTTTATAAGGCAATATTTATATTAAATATTGCAGTTTCAATTAATGTGGATGTTATAATGTTTCACAATAATACTCTACCTATCGGACAATTCATAGGTAATAGTGCACTTTTTAATTTACTATTTAGTTTATTTTGCAATTGTAGACCACATCATTAATTTCTGTAACATGTTGTGAAGTGCCACAAACATTCTTGGATCTGGTGCTATATCAAATAAAATATATTGTTATAATAATAACATGCTCAGAATAGAAGAATAGGAGACATGTGCCGAGACAATTTATAGGCAACAAAAGATCTTGACATACAGTTGCTGTAGCAAAGACGCCTGGAGCCCCATTGACTGCTGATAATTTTGACTGGTGCTCCACTGCTGCCACCTGCTGGCCGTGTGGTTGATGGTGGCGCTGTGGCATGGCGACATTAATGTTGTGTAGCTGTGGAACTTGTGGAACTGATAAGAATCTGGCTGTGGCCCGTGGCTGACTCGTTGACCTTACTGGGTGTCTCACATCTGACCACAAAGCAAATGTGCGTTCTTATCCAGTCTTTGGGACTGCTCAAATGCTTTAATAATAATCATAAACTTAAATAGTGCCTAAATCTTCAGGAACCTGAGCTGAGAGGCTCAACAAACCAGAACTATTAAGCATGAAATCATGAACAGCGATGTGCAAAAGTCATCACTAGAGCAGGGGACCACTGAGAATTTAGGGGGGAAATGCAATTCCGAAAAAATTTCTTGAGTTTTTACCAGAGGTAGCTATAGCCTCAGATAATTTCATGTTGATGGGCAGTTCATTCCAAATTCTGGGTGCAGCTATAGAAAAAACAAGCTTGCCCGGGTTAAACTTAGTTATAGGAACAAAAACTTTGTTGTGAGATAGATGATCTGAGCTGCCTGGGCATATTTGATAGATGTATAAGAGTAGAGAAATAAGGTGGTTGTTGTGTAGATAGAGCATAGTTAAAGAATGGACAGTTTACATTTGATTCAATAGGTAACCAGAAGCTAGTGCAACTCTTTAAGTAGGGGTAGTGATGGTGGGAAAAAGGGTACAACATGTATCATGTCTATCAATGCTTTGCAAAAATGTGAGATTGCAAATTTAGATGATTCGAATTAAACATCAGGAGTTAAATCTGAAATGATGCAATATGTGCTTGCAAGGAGCTTGCAGTTACATGAAGTTATTGAAGTGCTTATGATGAAAGTGCTTATGATGAAAAATCGAGGAGAGTATATGTTAGTCGTTCAATGCTAATTAAAATGTAAGATTGATTGATGTTGCACTGCCCATTTGCAGGACACATTTATATTGTGACTGTCATTTTGTGTGAATCTTGTCTTTTCCCTTCAATACCAATGAAGGGTTATATAATAGAATACAGTGGCTACTCCCCTGCACTGGTTAAACTCCTGCATCTGCCCAAGCAGCTGAGATCATCTATCTCACAAAAACTTTGTGTTCCTAAAGTGAAACTAAGCTTAATCTGGGCAAGTAAACTTTTTCTCTGTAGCTGCATCCAAAATCTGAACAAACAAACTCTCCATCACTATAAAATCATCTGAAACTCTAGCTGCTCCCTGTAAAAAAACACCAAGAAATTGTTTTGGAAATTGCATTTCCACCCTAAATCTCCTTGGCAGTCCCTCACCCTGGTGATGACTTTTGTATGTTTCCTGTTCGTTACATATCTTTTTTATTTAAATATGCCTATCTGCATAACCATTGTTATGTGATTACTAAAGTACTATGTTTTGATATTGTCATAGGAGTGATCTTACTATGCCAAGTTTACTTACTATCAGAGTTGGTCAAGATAGGGGATTGGGTTACAAAACCACCTACTGCTGTTTTGAAACTTGGGAAATTTTGTTCACCCCACAGTGAGTCTTTCAGAAGAGACCCTAAAAGTCATTGGTCCCTTATATCTGGTGTCTGTGCCAGAGGAAGTAAAGTATCCCACACAGGGAAGTAAACCTGTCATGGACTGAGTGCTCACACAGCTGGTCATCTCAATCTCACTATACTATCTCCCAGTTTAGCTGTACTCAGCTGTTCAGGGAGTGTCACATCAAACAAGAATGAGAGTATGATCAAAGATGGCCTGGTGAGGAATACATACATGGACGTCCTGCTGGCAGGCTGACAGTTCTAGGGTTGTCAACCAACATGCATGCATGTTCATGTTGTTGCAGTAGTTGTTGCTGCTGCTCCTGGTATGGGTGTTGTTGCAGGTAGTGATGCTGCTGTGGTTTCTGCTGCTGCTGCAGCAGCTGATGCTGTTGCTGCTGCTGTTTAAGCTGCAGGTGCTGTTGTTCATGAAGTTGAAGTTGTTGCTGCTGCTGCTGTCGTTTGAGCTGTGACCACTGTTGTTGTTGCTGTTGTTGTTCACGCAATTGTGATTGCTGCTGCTGTTTTTCATGCTCTAGTAGCTGTTGTTGCTTCTGCTGTCGCTGTGGTTGTTGTTGTTGTAGCTCATCCTGTCGTTGCTGTTGTTCTTGAGGTCGCAGCTGCTGTTGTTCTTGATGTTGCCACTGTTGCTGTTGTTGCTGCACACTTAGTATCAATACAAGGAAACAAAAGTAAATTACTTCTCATCTGATACAAACATAGAACACACTGCACAAGTGTTGGTAGATACATACATAGAACACACTGCACAAGTGGTGGTAGATACATACATAGAACACACTGCACAAGTGTTGGTAGATACATACATAGAACACACTGCACAAGTGTTGGTAGATACAAACATAGAACACACTGCACAAGTGGTGGTAGATACATACATAGAACACACTGCACAAGTGTTGGTAGATACATACATAGAACACACTGCACAAGTGTTGGTAGATACAAACATAGAACACACTGCACAAGTGTTGGTAGATACATACATAGAACACACTGCACAAGTGGTGGTAGATACATACATAGAACACACTGCACAAGTGTTGGTAGATACATACATAGAACACACTGCACAAGTGTTGGTAGATACAAACATAGAACACACTGCACAAGTGGTGGTAGATACATACATAGAACACACTGCACAAGTGTTGGTAGATACATACATAGAACACACTGCACAAGTGGTGGTAGATACATACATAGAACACACTGCACAAGTGGTGGTAGATACATACATAGAACACACTGCACAAGTGTTGGTAGATACATACATAGAACACACTGCACAAGTGTTGGTAGATACATACATAGAACACACTGCACAAGTGTTGGTAGATACATACATAGAACACACTGCACAAGTGGTGGTAGATACATACATAGAACACACTGCACAAGTGTTGGTAGATACATACATAGAACACACTGCACAAGTGGTGGTAGATACATACATAGAACACACTGCACAAGTGGTGGTAGATACATACATAGAACACACTGCACAAGTGTTGGTAGATACATACATAGAACACACTGCACAAGTGTTGGTAGATACATACATAGAACACACTGCACAAGTGGTGGTAGATACATACATAGAACACACTGCACAGGTGGTGGTAGATACATACATAGAACACACTGCACAAGTGTTGGTAGATACATACATAGAACACACTGCACAAGTGTTGGTAGATACATACATAGAACACACTGCACAGGTGGCGGTAGATACATACATAGAACACACTGCACAAGTGTTGGTAGATACATACATAGAACACACTGCACAGGTGGCGGTAGATACATACATAGAACACACTGCACAAGTGTTGGTAGATACATACATAGAACACACTGCACAAGTGGCGGTAGATACATACATAGAACACACTGCACAAGTGTTGGTAGATACATACATAGAACACACTGCACAAGTGGTGGTAGATACATACATAGAACACACTGCACAAGTGTTGGTAGATACATACATAGAACACACTGCACAAGTGTTGGTAGATACATACATAGAACACACTGCACAAGTGGTGGTAGATACATACATAGAACACACTGCACAAGTGGTGGTAGAGACATACATAGAACACACTGCACAAGTGGTGGTAGATACATACATAGAACACACTGCACAAGTGTTGGTAGACACATACATAAAACGCACTGCACAAGTGTTGGTAGATACATACATAGAACACACTGCACAAGTGTTGGTAGACACATACATAGAACGCACTGCACAAGTGTTGGTAGATACATAGATAGAACACACTGCACAAGTGTTGGTAGATACATAGATAGAACACACTGCACAAGTGGTGGTAGATACATAGATAGAACACACTGCACAAGTGTTGGTAGACACATACATAGAACACACTGCACAAGTGGTGGTAGATACATAGATAGAACACACTGCACAAGTGTTGGTAGACACATAGATAGAACACACTGCACAAGTGGTGGTAGATACATACATAGAACACACTGCACGAGTGGTGGTAGACACATAGATAGAACACACTGCACAAGTGGTGGTAGATACATACATAGAACACACTGCACAAGTGGTGGTAGACACATAGATAGAACACACTGCACAAGTGTTGGTAGACACATAGATAGAACACACTGCACAAGTGGTGGTAGATACATACATAGAACACACTGCACGAGTGGTGGTAGACACATAGATAGAACACACTGCACAAGTGTTGGTAGACACATACATAGAACACACTGCACAAGTGGTGGTAGACACATAGATAGAACGCACTGCAGAGTGGTGGTAGATACATACATAGAACACACTGCACAAGTGGTGGTAGACACATAGATAGAACACACTGCACAAGTGGTGGTAGATACATACATAGAACACACTGCACAAGTGTTGGTAGATACATACATAGAACACACTGCACAAGTGTTGGTAGACACATACATAGAACACACTGCACAAGTGGTGGTAGACACATACATAGAACACACTGCAGAGTGGTGGTAGACACATACATAGAACACACTGCACGAGTGGTGGTAGACACATAGATAGAACACACTGCACAAGTGGTGGTAGATACATACATAGAACACACTGCACAAGTGTTGGTAGACACATACATAGAACACACTGCACAAGTGGTGGTAGACACATGCATAGAACACACTGCAGAGTGGTGGTAGATACATACATAGAACACACTGCACAAGTGGTGGTAGATACATACATAGAACACACTGCACGAGTGGTGGTAGATACATAGATAGAACACACTGCACGAGTGGTGGTAGATACATACATAGAACACACTGCACGAGTGGTGGTAGATACATACATAGAACGCACTGCACAAGTGGTGGTAGATACATACATAGAACACACTGCACAAGTGTTGGTAGATACATACATAGAAAGCACTGCACAAGTGGTGGTAGATACATACATAGAACACACTGCAGAGTGGTGGTAGATACATACATAGAACACACTGCACAAGTGTTGGTAGATACATACATAGAAAGCACTGCACAAGTGGTGGTAGATACATACATAGAACACACTGCAGAGTGGTGGTAGATACATACATAGAACACACTGCACAAGTGGTGGTAGATACATACATAGAACACACTGCACGAGTGGTGGTAGATACATAGATAGAACACACTGCACGAGTGGTGGTAGATACATACATAGAACACACTGCACGAGTGGTGGTAGATACATACATAGAACGCACTGCACAAGTGGTGGTAGATACATACATAGAACACACTGCACAAGTGGTGGTAGATACATAGATAGAACACACTGCACGAGTGGTGGTAGATACATACATAGAACACACTGCACGAGTGGTGGTAGATACATACATAGAACACACTGCATGAGTGGTGGTAGATACATACATAGAACGCACTGCACAAGTGGTGGTAGATACATACATAGAACACACTGCACAAGTGGTGGTAGATACACAGATAGAACACACTGCACGAGTGGTGGTAGATACATACATAGAACACACTGCACAAGTGGTGGTAGATACATAGATAGAACACACTGCGCAAGTGGTGGTAGATACATACATAGAACACACTGCACGAGTGGTGGTAGACACATACATAGAACACACTGCACAAGTGGTGGTAGATACATAGATAGAACACACTGCACGAGTGGTGATAGATACATAGATAGAACACACTGCACAAGTGGTGGTAGATACATACATAGAACACACTGCACTAACTGACATAATATGTGTTATGTCTACATATTGCATGATTAACACACTGTTGACTATGTTTAGGATATGTAAACGTGCCACAATTAAATTGTTTCTGATCTTCAGCCAGTCATAGAGTGTGCTATCTTTATGCCAAGTTAAATGCTGATAAAACAGAGTTTCTTATTATTGGTACACAAAGGCAGCATGTAAACTTGATTGTTTTTTTTTCCTGACACTGATGCCTAGCCAGCCGTTTCAGCACGGAATTTAGGAGTCACCTTTGATAATAATCTAAATCTGAGACAGCATATTTCACAAACTTGTCATTGCTGCTTTTATCATATTCGTGACTTTCATCATATTCGATAGTATATGTCTTTCATTGTCACCAAAACTATTACAACTGCTCTTGTTAGCAGTAGACTTGACTATTGTAATTCCCTTTATCACAATATTGCTCTGAAGGACTTCAATGTATGCAAAATTGTTTAGCAAGGGTAGTGAAAGGTAAAAGACCTTGGGACTGCTCAAAGCGCTTTACACTTCACACCTTGGCAGACCTGTTCATTCCAATGAATTCTTGACTTCTCTGGGAAGTATTCACCCATGCTGCAATTACTGTGTGAAGACTATTCGTTCAAATGTTCACCTCTGTTTGTAGCCAGGTACTCTAAAACTACTCATTTATACACTATGGCAAAATGGGGTGAACAAAATTGCCAGTTTCGAAATGGCAGCAAGAGGATTCGAACCTGGGCTCTCTTGGCATTCTAACCACTATGCTACTATGCCTCACGGTCTCCACATCTCTCTCACTCAGTGCCACTTCTTAAATCATTGCATTGCCTCCCTATCCGACTATCCGTTCACATTATCACATTATTTTTAAGATCTGACCAATTACCTATCACGCACTTTCATCCAAGCAACCAGCATATTTACATTCACTGCACATTCCTGCAAGACAGCCTAGACAACTTCAGTCATCTAATCTACTTTTTGTTCCCAGTGTTTAGACAAATGTCAGAACTGCAGCTTTTTCAGTTGCTGCACCAACTCTGTGGAACTCACTCGCTGTTAGTGTTAAGTCTGTATGAAATATAACTACATTTTGCTGTAAACTAAAAACCCACCAGTTTAAACCTGCTTATCCTCCATAGCTCCCCAGCGTACCAATCCAACTGTTTACAATTAGAACAGCTTATCGATTAGGAACTGCTTAACCCCTTTTGTTTAGGTCTTTTATTTTATTTTATTATTATTCACGTGTTGGTGTATCGACAATAACTACATAAATTGGTTTAGCTAAATTATGTTAAATACTAACCATAATGTAGTGACTTGAAGCACAGTGCAGCGAAATGTGTGCTAATTAACGCACTGGCAACGACATAGCAAATTGTGTAAAGGTGAAATTAAGCTTTCTTAAAACTCCTTCTTTAATTCAGTCTTTTTGCTTGTCTCGTTTTATAATAATTTTATGAACAAATCAAACCTCTCTAGTATCCACTACAACACGCTAGCTCTAGTATCCACTACAACACGCTAGCTCTAGTATCCACTACAACACGCTAGCTCTAGTATCCACTACAACACGCTAGCTCATTTGTGCAAATTTGTTATTTTTGTTTTATGAAATAATCAAAGTATTAAATTACTTTTTGACAGGATCTGGTCAGGATATATAACAAGACTAGAGATCATAGTTAATTCTTTTGATGATTTTAACAAAAGTGAACTCTTTCATGAAACCAACTGCACATATTACTTGAACTATTCACACACTACATATTTTAATATCAAAGAAACTGATTAAGATTAGTTATGTGAATTCAGGAGGGAGGTTAACATAGTGCTGACAACATAACAAATTGTGTAAAGTTAAATTAAGAGTTTACTTAACTTACCCAGTTTGTTGTTGATGCTGTTGTTTCAACCTCTCTTGTTGGTTTATCTTGTCATCTTCCTTAGAACGTTTCTTCCTCTCTGACTCCTCCTGCATTTCCCTCTTTTCTTGTTCCTATGTAAACACTCTAAAGGTAAGGTACCATTCTTACATATCATTTATCTTGTCCAAACAACAATTCTTGGTCAGAACACATTTTGCCCACTGGCACATAGGTTCAGTTTAATACCACCTCAACATTTCAGAAGCATTTAGTCACTCTCCGATTATTACATTCCCTGCACATATAATGCAAGGTACTCCTTTATAAACTGAGGCAAATGGAGTGAATACAATTACTGGCAACAAGAGGATTCAAACCTTCTAACTACTACTGCGCCCCAACTGACACACAAACAGTTCTAGCAAACAAATTGTGTTCTTTTTTTCACAATGTCAAAAACACTAATATTTTGGACTGAACAACATTGTCCAAGCTTTAAACAGCAGAATGATGATTTCAACCAATGTTCTCAGTTGAAAGTTTCATGCTGTGTCACTACTCTAATGTTGCTAAACTCATTTATAGCCAGTAAACATCATACTTGTTTTAGAATACCATACAAATAGAATCACAAATCAAAGGAAGCATTTTAATTAGTAGATACAAAATGTCCTAATTAATGTTAGCAGATTTGTTTTATTTATTTTTTATAGGGTTACGTTTTTGAAAACAACATCAACAAAATATTTAGGGATCTATTAAAGCCACGTTCCTAATGATGTGCCTCTAACAAGAATATTTTAGTGATTGTTCCTAACAATACAATTACATCAACATATCATTTTCGATTATGACATCCTAAATTAAAATCCATTGTTTTATAAGTTTTAATAATAAGCATGACATCATGAGCAATTAAATGTAAAATTCTGCTGACTATCTTTTTTTCTGAGTTTTTCCGAGATTGAGCAGACTAAAGTATATAGAAGTTGTTGATATTACAAACCTTCACTGCCAACTGCGGCTTCAGTTGCTGGCATCTGGCATGCTGTAGTTTTGACTGCTGCTGCATCACTAAAGTCTTCACTTTCACCTCGGCACTGGTCAAACTGTTAAGTATTACCACACACTGCAAGAGACTAAGAGGAGGCCAAATATAAGTTTTTAAAATATTGAATGGTTATAAATTTTTTTCAAAACTTGAAGAATGCAGCAGAACCAGAGGGCACGAAGCATTTTTAGTAAAGGAACATTCAGCGTTCATTGGATATGAGAAACTTCTCATTATCACAGTGGACAATAAATGAATGGCACAACTTATCTAATGATTATATTAATGCTAGCAGTGTTAAGTTTTTAAATAAAATTTATAGATACAGTGTATCTAACAAGAACAGGCCACACATAGATGTAACATTCTCTCATTAAAGCAATAGCTTCATTGTTCACTTGTCATCTGGAGCTTGTCGGTTGGGATGGCAATCGTATTAAAACTTGTAAAATCTACTAATTCATGTAGTTTTCAACATGTTCAGTTATTATTCATATGAAATTTACCGATCAGCATAAATATAAATATGTAATGCACCAACTTAATTGTTAAGTCAACCCTAACATAATTTTGACATATTACAGGGTAACCTCTCAAGAAACTTTCTGTATTCCTTCTGAATGTTTTGGTTGTCTTACTCAGCCTTCACTGGTGGACCAACATCGCTACAGGTGTCACATGACCAATGTCCGTCAATGAAGGCCGAGTCAACTAGCGCCAAAATCTAGCAATGGTCATTCTGATAAGGACAGTGGAAAACTGTTGAAATGTTACAAAGAAAACATTTCAATTGACTGTGAAAAAAGAGTAAAGATTAATATATTGGAACATAAAACTGCAGTAATTACTTTATACAAAGAAATCATTATCAAAACTAACTGGACTGCTTTGTTATGGAACTGGACATTGCATTGCGGCCTGGCAACATGTCTGGAGCCTGACAAGAGATGAGAAGCTGACAGCAATAGTGTGTCAGTTCAGTAAAACCAAGTTTGTAAGTTAGGAGTAACAACTAGTGCTGACATGGGAAAAAAACAATACATAAACAGAGACAATACACAAACATACAAAGACAGATACAACATGCAAACAGACACAATATGTAAACAGACAATACACAAACATATACAATACACAAATAGGTACAATACACAAACAGAAACAATACCCACACTGATACAATACACAAACATATACGATACACAAACATATGCAACACACAGAGACAATACACAAACTTGTATAATACACATATACAATAAACAGAGACAATACGCAAACCATGCACTGGGACAGCAGAGGAAATTTTTACTTAAAATGTACAGAGATTTTAAAAACAACCCATTTAGTTATTTACTTAATGATCTCAAAGAACTTAATGATCTCAAAGAACTTAATGATCTCAAAGAACTTAATAATCTCAAAGAACTTAATGATCATGAATTAAGTTACAATTCTGCAAAAAATTAACTGGCCCAGATTTTTTTTAACTAGCCCAGTTCTATTATGAACTGCCCCTGCTGAGTTTGAACTGGCCCCACAAATGCCCCAAACCACAACCACGCATTTGTATTTGTTCAACTTTCTTTATTCCTACGTCGAATCATCGACACGTACTGGTGAGCAGGGTTGAAAAAAATCATGGTTTTAAAATTTTTTTTATTTATTTGATTTTTTCTAAATCTGGTATACACAATGTAATAAAATATTTGACTATCAGGCTATCTGGTGTCAATACAGCTACACAAGTGTGTGCACTTTGTGCTTTTGTATTAAAAAACACACAAAACTTTGTTGATCTTGATGCTTGTAAACAATTATTTGTGTTAAATTCATATAAATCAGCGATTAAAAAAAAACGGAAGTCAAAAAAATAAAAAAAATAATAAATCAATGATTTTTTTTTTTTTGAGCGATTTAAATCATGATTTAAATCAATGATTTAAATCAAACAACCCTGTTGGTGAGTGATGTGGTGACGTCCTCTGTTCATTGTTCACTCTTTGTGGTATTGGTGACCCTCTGGCCTCCTGCATCGCACACACTCATCTCATTCGTGTGCCATATTTTGCTGGCTCAAGGTCGAACTCCCTCACATTTGGGCTATACATTTGTATGAGGTTGAGGTCTGTTAAGTTTCCACTCAACAGTTGATTTCTCCAGTCTGAAAGATAGTTGTTGAAACAAGGAATTACATGTTGGTTTTAATTTACTGTTATCCATTTTTTAAATCATGTTCACTATTTCATTATCGACACATTCAATTGTAATGTTGCAAGTCACAAACACTTCTTGCTAGTTTCTTACCAGTCTTCAGCATGATCATGATGCTGATGAGGCAGGAAAGTTAGTAGGAGGTCGATCACTGTCAGGATGTTGGTGTGGTCTTCAAGGCGAGTCCTGTTGATCAGTTTCCAACAGTTTGATGGGGGTCCACTGTTGGAAAAAGAATGGAATTGTTTAAAATTAATGTATTAAAGTGTTCCTTTTTAGATTGACTTTGCACACCGCTTTCATGCTCCATTTACTGCATATGTCGGCTTTGCTCTTCTATCATTTCTGATCTGGTCACTCCACCTCTTCAGTGGCCTTCATCTAGTCTGCTGTCCTCTGAAATCTTGCTTGAATGCTTGGCTAACAATGTTAGCATAGCATAATATGTTGGCTATTAAGTTGGTTCTTTACCTAATGACCACTCCAGGCCAAGCACATCACCATTGATCCCTGCACCCACCAACATCTGGCGGAAATGGTCCTGCCCTGCAGACACAGCTTCATCACCATATGCAGGATCCGTCTGCCATTACCCACAGAGTCCCTAGGATAGGAATGAATGCACTTGATGAGAAAATTTATGAGTGAATGTTTATCATCACCAGTTAGTAGATCAGAGGCCACTGGTGCAAGGAGGCGAAGGAACACAGAGAGAGACGAGTGGGTGTCGGCGCCTGGGAGGAGACACTGCCAGACTGCCCCCAAAGATAGTCTATAAGAACAGACATATAGAAGGTGGAGTGATGGTTATGCCATCTGGAGAGAGGCTCACACTCAATGCGGCCACAATTTGGATACCGTTTCCATCTTTGTCTGCCAAGAAGAAAAGCATTATAATAAATCACTCTAAATAACTGCCTTTGTGTTTTTTTTAAATACATCGCCAATTGGTAGATCAGAGGCCGCTGGTGCAAGGAAGTGAAGGAACATAGAAAGAGACGAGTGGGTGTCGGCGTCTGGGTCAAGATACTGCCAGACTACCCTAAAAGTTAGTCTAATATATAGATGCCACTACAGATTTGCTAATATCTTCGTACCTCCTTTCCCTTCCTTGCATATGTAATTTGTAGATAATTATGGCCCTTACATCACCTGGATAATTATGGCCCTTACATCACCTAGATAATTTTGGCCCTTACATCACCTAGATAATTATGGCCCTTACATCACCTATATATCTAACAAAATTTTAACGCAAATTTTAATACACTCAAGTGTCATACAATTTTTTTATAGAAAAACAATTACATAAAACACTAAGCTTTTTTAAAAAAGAACATTACCTTTGATAAAAGTGCGCCATGAAGCACCAGCCGACGAGTCCATATATTGCCTACACCATGAACAGAATATTTTCCTTCCGCCGTCAACCTCCTTGATGGCCAGCCATGGAAGGCCGGACTGCCACACGTTTTCAAATGTCCTGGCTCTCTTCGAGTTGTAATAATGCTGCGTTTCTTTACTCTTAATAACACTCCATTTATCTGGTTCTTCCGTTTCAAAGTTAATATTTTGTTATTGGCAACTGTAACGCCATTTGACGGGCGGATTAAGAATTTCTCCATAGTATTAATCTACTCAAACAACATAATGCTAGGGTTGTGCCACCTTGTGGACGATTTAGTTTACAATGCTACATGTTCGGAGTTTTATTTCGGTATTTTTGCAGGAAGCGGCGAAAGTTTATCATCACAGATGCTGGTTAGATCTAGAAGCTTTTGGTTGATAGTGCTGGACCAAAATTATGCTTACTGCCTCCTATAAGTGAGCTGGATCTAAGCATTCTGACGAACTACTGTACGGTGATCGTTGGTAGAACAGATTGGCGGGGTGGGGCTGATGACATTTGATGTTTTGGGTAAATGAACCAGCAAGAAGTGTTTCGAATTGGTCGCCATCAATAAAAAGGCCTTAATTTTGAACACTGGCCTCTCAAGTGTTCGTTTGTATTTTCAACCAAGACACTGGCCAGGAGCTCGCACCAGTCCTTCTGCAGCTCGTGTGACATGAGTTCATGTGACACGCCAGTAACAAAGTCAGTCCACCAATGAACACCAAGTATATCAGCCAAAATATTCAAAGAATATAAACATGTATCTTTAATGGTAAATATAATGTCAAATACAATCAAATAAACCGGAACATCCAAGCATTCAGTTGTCATTTCTACAAAGTTGTTCCAAAATACAAGCTAGTAAGTACCTACAGCCCCACTGGTGTATGTTATATTATAAAAGGATACAGTTTGACAACAAATACTTACGGCCCCACTGGTGTATATGTTGTGAAAGGATACAGTTTGACAACAAATACTTACGGCCCCACTGGTGTATGTTGTAAAAGGACCAGTTTGACAACAAATACTTATGGCCCCACTGGTGTATATGTTGTAAAAGGATACAGTTTGACAACAAATACTTATGGCCCCACTGGTGTATATGTTGTAAAAGGATACAGTTTGACAACAAATACTTACAGCCCACTGGTGTATATGTTGTAAAAGGATACAGTTTGACAACAAATACTTACAGCCCACTGGTGTATATGTTGTAAAAGGATACAGTTTGACAACAAATACTTACAGCCAACTGGTGTATATGTTGTAAAAGGATACAGTTTGACAATAAATACTTACGGCCCCACTGGTGTATATGTTGTAAAAGGATACAATTTGACAACAAACACTTACAGCCCACTGGTGTATATGTTGTAAAAGGATATAGTTTGACAACAAACACTTACAGCCCACTGGTGTATATGTTGTAAAAGGATACAGTTTGACAACAAATACTTACAGCCAACTGGTGTATATGTTGTAAAAGGATACAGTTTGACAACAAATACTTATGGCCCCACTGGTGTATATGTTGTAAAAGGATACAGTTTGACAACAAATACTTACAGCCCACTGGTGTATATGTTGTAAAAGGATACAGTTTGACAACAAATACTTACAGCCCCACTGGTGTATATGTTGTAAAAGGATACAGTTTGACAACAAATACTTACAGCCCACTGGTGTATATGTTGTAAAAGGATACAGTTTGACAACAAATACTTACAGCCCACTGGTGTATATGTTGTAAAAGGAAACATTTTTACAACAAATACTTATGGCCCCACTGGTGCATATGTTGTAAAAGGATACAGTTTGATAACAAAGCTGTTGATGTCAGTGTAAGGCCTGAATCTTGTGTCTGAAAACAACAAATGAGGAAGTGCACCAAAACACCAGTGATCAGTGCACTGTATAAAGTCACTGTGTAATCAATCTATAAATCACAATGTCTGTCAGTCTGTCTGTTGTCTCCCAATCATGGCCGCATCTATGGGCCTATTGAGACAGATATGGGTGCGTCAGATGTAGATCCACTGTAATCAATAAAGTAGAATAAATTATAATGGTTCAATGCTGTTTGTATTCGACTCCATTGCCACTTGGTTGAGTTGCAATTTTTTTATTGAGCGTATGCTATAGATGAAACCCGTGAGATGAGCTGGCAATGAATGTTTGCCATGGGGACTTTCTTTGTCCTGCGATAACAATCAATAACTGTGCGCATTGATGTGTTTAATTGAGCTACAAATACAGCTCTGTTTCAGTCTACACAAAGGAACCACAGAATCTGCTGCTTGAATAGGTAACACATGCAGGAATCACCAGCAGCATTCTTCACCCCAAAGCATTGTATTGCAGTAATACACCCGAGCATTAACCCTGCTAGTACTGTATAAATTAGCAGGGTCCAAGCTGTATAGATGCTAACTGATAGTGCTGTCACAGTTCCAGGCCTGCAACCAAAGACGCGGGTCCCAACAGGCATTGTGGGTCTCGCTCATACACCTTTCCAGATCTAGAACTGTCACAGCACGAGTTATCTGTAAATGAAGTCAGATTCTTGGTATTCTAAGCTCAACTTCATCTAATGTAGCCATTTTGACAGGTCTTGCGACACATTAGTGGCAGATAACACAGTAAATTAACATAAAAGTTATACACTGTCTCGGCATACGGCCATGTCCCATACTGCGTCAACCAGCAAGGGAAATTATTGGTAAAGTTCAAGCATACATGTTAAGTTTCCCAGAATCGCCAGTAGATTCACGGAAATCTATCAAATCTCCCAGTTTCCTGCACAGAAGAACAAATCTCCCGGATTTCTAATGAAACAAAAAATATTTTTGTGTGGCTTCAGTTAACAAAAGATTGTCAATCCCTCCTTATACTTAAGCCAATGACAACAGCAGGGGTGATTTCAAGTTTTGTGCAGACTGGATAATGGAGGCCTGGCTAAACAGTATCCTTGTGCCTTGCATGTTGCATTGTCTAAAACATACGTTAAACAAACTATTCCCCACTATCGCTCATCTGTGTACTATTCGTTAATTATCCTTTTAAATAATACCAATCAATATATCTCCACTTTATACAAGTTGTATTTAATTCATATATATT
Source organism: Lamellibrachia satsuma (assembly GCA_033239005.1). Classification (NCBI taxonomy): domain Eukaryota; kingdom Metazoa; phylum Annelida; class Polychaeta; order Sabellida; family Siboglinidae; genus Lamellibrachia; species Lamellibrachia satsuma. The sequence goes on along the minus strand of BSQZ01000073.1, from coordinate 639,475 downwards.
TGCTAATTGTCACAATTGGAGCACATAATGAACGAAAAAAACATATTTTTAAAATAGGTGTCACAAATAAAAAATGCCTCCGTCACCTAGGGTCTCAAATGCATTCATCATCCAAGATCACAAACTTTGAAGAAACGAAAATGCTTCTAGCCCTACCACTAAATATTATGTTAGTTGCATGTGTAATAAAATATTAAGGCTACTGCCAGTCAGGTAAGGCATTTTTGTTGTACGGTAATATATTTCAGGAGTAGAACCAATTATTAGTAGACCATCTTAGTAGTACACATGTTAGTTTATAATTACTAGTCCACAAGGAAATGTTCTACTGCCACAATGTCTATATTAACATGTCAGTGTACCATTTAACAGTACATGAGCTGTATTGGGAACTAAAGCTGATCTAGTGTAATTTATATGCGTGGTGGAGGATGTGAAATACTCAAGTTTAGCCACAATTCTCTTATATACTGAGACCCTCTAATTTTTGCACAAATCTCTGAGACCCTGAGACCCTCCAATTTATGCATAAATTTCCTGCATTTGCATTTCTGACACTTAACATGTATGGTTCAAGTAGATTTTATGCACACAAAACCAATAATATGAAATAAAAATCAAGATAAATTACTGAAACACTTACAGACTGTCTCTCTGATGACAACAGCTACTAAAACTGCTGAAGGAAATTGTTGAGCAAATTAGTACACCACTTGCAAAATTGTTTAACTTGTCACTAGAAGAAGGAATCGTTCCTTCAGAATGGAAAGAAGCAAACATTACGCCGCTATTTAAGAAGGGATTGAGGAACAAGCCAGAAAATTACAGCCCAGTGAGTTTAACATCAGTTGTATGTAAATTACTCAAAATATTAATTAGAGACCACATGGTGGAATTTCTTGTAAAACATAAATTAATAAATACATCTCAACATGGGTTCCTAAAAGCAAGGTCATGTCTAACCAATCTCTTATGTTTTTTGATGAAATTACAAAGTGGGTAGATGACGGGTCACCAGTGGATGTTGTCTACTTAGATTTTCAGAAAGCTTTCGATAAAGTGCCACATCAAAGATTGTTACTAACACTAAAAGCCTATGGTATAGGTAATAATGTAATCAACTGGATAAAAAGTGGCTTACACACAGAAGACAGAGAGTAATAGTAGATGGTGAGATTTCAAGCTGGAAATCTGTTTTGAGTGGGGTACCACAGGGATCAGTATTAGGCCCTATACTGTTTTTAATATATATATAAATGATTTGGAGGATGACATATCTAGGAAAGTACTCAAATTTGCAGATGACATAAAAGCATTCAGAAAAGTTACTAATGATACAGATAAACAAAGTTTACAGGATGATCTAGATAAATTAGTTAAATGGTCAGAAAAATGGCAAATTTTATTAAATTTTGGGAAGTGTAAATGTATACACATAGGACATGGAAATATGGATGAAGAATATGAAATGGGGAATGCTGTATTAGGTAGAACCACACAAGAAAAGGACTTAGGAGTAACACTTACTGCTGACATGAAAGTTTCAGAGCAATGTGGGATTGCTGCTTCAAAAGGAAATCAAATTCTAGGGCTAATTAGGAGAACTATCACGTATAAGGAGAAACAGCTAATTATACCCCTGTACAAAGCAATAGTTAGACCACATTTGGAATAATGTATTCAAGCATGGAGGCCGTATCGTAAAAAGGACACAGACAAGCTACAAAGAATACAACGAAGAGCAACTAAAATGATTCCAGAATTGAGAGCCCTTAGTTATGAAAGTCACTTATTACAATGTGGTTTGACAACACTAGAGACAAGGAGACTAAGAGGAGACCAAATAGAAGTGTTTAAGATAGTGAACGGTTATGAGGATGTTGATAGGAATATGTTCTTCAAACTTAAAGAAGGCAGTAGAACCAGAGGACACAAAGCAGCATTAGTTAAGGAGCAGTGTAGGATGGACATGAGAAAGTACTCTTTCTCACAGAGGGTGATAAATGAATGGAACAAACTGCCTAATGATTATGTTAATGCTAGTAGTGTGAATATGTTTAAAAATAGAATTGACAGATATCTGATAAAAGCGGGCTACACATAGATGAGAAAATTGTTGGACTCTCGATAAGCCAATGGTTTCCTTGTCCACATGCCATCTGGAACTTGTTTGGGGTGGCAATCTTGTTAAATCTTGTTAAATATGTGACAAATATGCCTACTCATAAGGTCTTTCAAAAATTAAGCCCATCGTGTAGTTCCAAATAATCCACCAAGGGGAGTGGTGATAATTGAATGATCATGACCCCTACCGGGAAAACTGGAACTGTCACAGTACTACTAACTGCATGGTTATTTGTTGACATATTTGTTGACATATTCGAGAAAATGTCAAGTACCAGTAGCTGATTCTGCATTGAGCTGGATGCGGACTGTTTCCAGCTGACTGGCGGCTTGTCTACACCTCTCTGCTGCCTGCTGTCTCTGTTCCATCTTCTGCTGTAGCTGCCTGGCCAGGCTGAACGTCTTGTACGTCTTCTCATAGTCACACCACTGACTCTGGTAGTGCTCCAAGATCTGCTCTCTCTCAGCCCTCAAGTGAATGACATGCACAGGTAAACCAACCACCCACATACTTCAAACTGTCTTAAATGAGGATTACAATTTATCTCAAACACTTTATAATATCCATTGACCTTGCAGATGTGTGCGGGACTGAATGCATGCATGCGGGTGAACATGGTGTATGTGCATGTGTGGTGTGTGAATGCATAAGTGCACATGTGCATACATGCATGCATGCATGAGAAATACACATATAACACACAATAATGCCATACACACCTTTCTTCTTCCCCTTTCTGTATAAGGAGTTCCAGTTTCTTCTGAAGAGCCTCTTTATGATCCCCCAACACCAACAGTGTCTGCCTCACACTAGATTGAACACATACACACATTGCTGTCAACTCAAGCAGCAGTGGAAATGTTACTGACCAGTGGGAAAGACACTCATGTTTACATACCTGATATTTGTGTACTGTACAAATAATAGTTTTCTTACAGCAACATGGATATTTAAACCGTAAGCATCAATACATGATACTCAACAGAAATATATCTTCAGCAAAAATTGTGTTTGTACTAGCATAAAATTTATGTGCATTTTGTTTACTTTACTTTACTTTACCCATCTGCTTGTACTGGGGGGAGTCGCAGTCGGAGATGAAGCTGATGATCAGCAGCAAGCCGGAATGCCTGGAGAGGGGGGTTGCTATGTGTCTTCAGTGTCTCTTTGACACCCGCAATTCAAGTTTTTCCTATTCTCCCTCTCGCTTTGAAGTCTGCCATCCTGGTGTTGTATGCCTTGAGAGCCAGTTTGTTGGTAGTCATGCGTGTCAGATGTCCAAACCACTTGATTCTCTGTTGTTGTATGTAGTGGTGTTGTTCTGACCATTTCCCTGATGTGCTCGTTTGTTATCATGTCTGGTCTGATCTTGTTGATGGCTGTTCTTAGACACTTTCTTTCAATGCTTTTGGTCAAGGTCCATGTCTGTCACTGGTATGTCAGGGTGGGGTTGAAGATGGAGTTGATGAGCTCTGCTTTGGTTTCGATGGGGATGTTGGGGTGTTTCAGGAGCGGTGTGAGCTAGTAGCTGACGTTGTTTGCTTTCTGGATTCTTATTTCAATTTCTCTGTTAAGTTGTCCATCTTCTGTAAATATGTTACCGAGGTACTTGAACTCGGTCACTTGCTGGAGTTGAGTGCCGTTGATGTTGAGGTTGCTGTGTGTTCTGTCACCTTCATTGTCTCGGTCTGGCTGATGCTGATCTTCATATCAAATTCTTCACAGGTGGTATTCAGGCTGTTTGTACGTTTTTGCAACTTCTTTTCATCTTCATCTGCAAGACTTTGATCATCGGCAAACAGCATTTCATTTAAGGCTTCTGGTTCTGGATTTGACTCTTTTGTTATCTTGTCCATGCACACAATGAACAGCAGTGGTGATAGAACACACCCTTGTCTCACTCCAGATGTAACTTGGAACCAGTGTGTGATTCCATTTGGAGTGCGGACTGAGCTCATGCTGTTGGTGTCGATGGCTCTGATGTTATCCAGGAGTTGTCCTTTCATGTTGTACGTTTCCAGTACTCTCCAGAGTTTGGCCCTGTCAAAGGCCTTCTCGTGGTCTACGAAGACAAGGTTCTGTTCTCGGTTATACTTTATTGCCTTCTAGCTTAGTTGTCATAGAACAAAGATGGCATCTGTGCATCCTCTTCCTTTTCTGAAACATATCTGTGCATTACTCAGCAGTGGTTCCACTTGCGCTGCTCGAGGATTTTTGCATAAATTTTGCCTAAGTGGTTGAGAAGCAATATTCCTTTGTATGTGCTACAGTCTTTGCTGCCTTTCTTTTTCCAGATTGGTACAACTATTGCCCGCTGCCAGTCTTCAGGAACTTTTCTCTCTTTCCAGGCCTTCTGGAATATTGTGGTAAGCCATGTGATCCTGGATTCTCCACATGCTAGAATGGCCTCAGTTGTTATTTCATCCACCCCGGCTGCTTTGTTTCTTGGGCTTGTCTTCACTGACTTCCTGACTTCAGATTTCAGGATTGTAGGCACTTAGTGATCTAGGTGTCTTGGGATGAACTGATACTGTGTGTTTCTTGGGCCGGCTGGATTTAGGAGTCCTTTGAAGTACTCTTGCCATCTGTTCTTGATGCTGTTTTAATAATTTAGGGGGTTTCCATCTTTGTCGTCTATCATTGTTGTTGGGTTGTACACCTTGTTTTTTAGTCTCTTGGCTTTGACACTCTTATACAATTTTCTGGGTGAGTGTTTGCACAGTTCACTCAGTTCCTCACCGTACGAACTGAGGATGATTCTTTAGCAGCCTTCACAACTCTCTTGCTGTGTCGTCTTGCAATTCTGTATCTGATGTAGTCCTCCTCCAGCTTTGTTTTCACCCACACCTTGTACTGTACAACTTCTTCTCTCTTTTATTGTGTTGTTCCACCAGACTGTCTGTTTTGTCTGCCATCTTCCTGTCTTCCTTGTGTCGCATGCTTCTTTGAGTGTTTCAACTAGAGTGTTTTTGAAGACAGACCATGTTTCTTCTGCAGTCAGTTCTGTACTGTTCACATACTTCAGCTTCTTAATCACTTCTATCCCCACTTCCTGCCAGATTTCTTCCTTTTGGAGTTTCCTCTGTTCTTTTGAAACTTTCATCTTGGATCTTGGTTCTTCGACTTGGTGTTCTAGTGCATAGGATGACTGGACAATGGTCTGTGTCCAGGCCTTCTTTGTGTTCTAGTGCATAGGATGACTGGACGATGGTCTGTGTCCAGGCCTGCATTGGGAGTGGCCTTTGCATCTGTGACGTTTCTTCTGTGTTCTATCATTGTCAAGATGTAGTCTATCTGGGATGATGTAATGAGATCATAAAATTTGTATCATGTCTGTGTTTGACTGGGTATGTGTTTATAAAAGGTGTTTGTGATCGACAGTCCATACTCTGCACAGATTCCAAGTAGCTGTTCCCCATTTTAATTACAGTTTGTAGTGGTGTCACTGTGTGGGCCCAGGTACGGCTCCCAAGGTGATCTTCTTTTGCCCACTCTACCGTTGAAGTCTCCCATGACAATCAGCTCTTCTGTGTCTGGTATCTTGCTGATGGTGCCCGCAAAGAATTCCTCCTATTGGTCTTCTGAATATGAGTCATTGCAAGGTGCGTAAGCATCGTTTTAACAAAATTGTGGAATTCACTACATGAAAACTTCACTGGATGCAGAAGCATACAAGGACATAAAAAATGCTACAAATTATATCTTCTTTCTAGGTGTTAGCTCTAAAAAAGTAATGCATTCATAATCGAACATTACATGTGTTATGGATTTGAAATTTTCATAAGTACAATATTTTAGTAGTATAATTGAATATAGAATAGTTGAATATTGTGTTGTATTCTACTATTATTACGGAATTTATACTGTTTGTTGGAAATAAATTATTGATTTATTGATTGATTGACCAATTGATAAAGCTCCATTAATTGTTGTATCATGCAACATTGCAGAAACGACAACAATTTCACAGAGTCTGGAATCGCTATTACCTCTCAACGTTGGCACGATTCTGTGTAAACTGTCGATGGTGCGATTTGGTGTCTTCATCAAGTTGTTTTGTCTCCTGCTTAAGTCTCACAACATTTGTTTTATGCTCCTCCAGTTGCACAGTGATTTCTGAGAAGAGAGCCATGTCTAGCTTACTACAATATGCTCATGTCATGTCATGGTTCGCTGGTTTTTACCATGTGGTAAAAACGTTTTTATTGAGTAAAAAACTGCACAGGCACTTTTCTAGAATCCAGGTGCACCTCAATGTCGTCATTATAACATGCAATTTGCTTAGTAATCATGCACAATGCATAATAAACTATAGAACATGAAAATTAGTAAGCATGTTGTGTGTAAAAACACATTTAATCATCTTTTTTGATGCTCAAATTTGCGTATTTAACTTGCTGTGAGTGTCGCTAATAAAAGGGGCAAGATGGTGCTCACTGCAGGTTAAATATGCAAATTCAAACTTTAAAAAGGTGTATTCAGTGTACATGCATTACTGTACATGCTGCATGTTAATAATAGCAAAATGGAGGTGGGTGGGTTTTTTTTGGTAAATTCCAAAACCTGCATCATATTATTAAAGAATTTGATAAGAAAACATTATTTGCAGTGAAATGACTCCTTGAAAGTTAATTTGTTGGGAAAGAAACAAAATTTTCTATCATATTTGTCTTCAAACATTCTCAACATACTGAAACTTTCACTAAATACAAAGTTATCAACCAAAATATGATATAAATAATATGAAGGTTTCATAAATACCTTTCAATCTTGAACTTGGTGGACAAGTCATCATATGATGACAACTATATGAAAACTGAATAAAACTTATGCTGATAAAGAATGTACTTTAAAAATATTACTATTTATAGGATCACATGTGGAAGTTGACTAAACAAATCACATATATAACTGTGAACTTCAAGACTGGCTACATGTATATCTAACTCTGCAGCAGGATTAGGCTACAATAAACTTTGTTATGCCTTGTGAATCCAGCTTAAGCTATCAGAGGGTTTTGTAAATATTGTCTTACCATCCACACGGTCCTTCTCCTTTGTAATCTCTTTCACATACTGTTGGTTTTCAAATTCTAAACAGAAAATAATTTTATTTACTACTGTCACCCTGTGGAAGACAAATATTGAAAGACAAAACTATGAAATGCAAACAATTAAATAATTCGTGCAGCCCCTTACTGTCAATGTCTGTGATTGCCACAGAAATATCTAATTTCCCAAAATTAACATGAGGGGAATCTATTAAAACTACAGTGGTTCACATTATACTGGATTTTTTTATCTGGTCATAACCGAAGTTAATGTGGTTTCTTTCTATCTTGAAAAACATCTGGATGTAATAAAATAGGAATTAAAGCCGATGATCTATTTCATAATACTTTTCTGTAGACAGCAACAGCACACTTACCCAAATCATTGATAATTTTCTCCAGATCAGCTGTAGCTACTGATGTCATACTATTTGCTGTTGGTGGTTCAACACTCTACAAGTAAACACATATGTAAAAAAATGCGTAATACTAGTAATACCTAATTATGTAGTTCTTACTAGAACTTCTAGTTGACTACCATCTTCAAACACGCTGAATATTTTGTAGTTTTAGAATTAGTGAGTCCTTGACATACACATTTGCCCCGTGTGGGATAGGGCGGTGCCGGGCGGTAACAGTGTCAGCGTTGTCGAAGTCCAAATTACTCATATCAGTTCATCAAATATGGCTAAGTGGATTACGTAAAATATAGTATGAATGGTAAGACTTACATACACTGTTATGTGCGATGCTGTAAAAATATAGTAAAGAAACAATAGCTATTATTTTGTTGATAAGGTTTTGTTTATAGAAAGTCGTCTGCTTTCCGATCGTCTGCGTTCGAACCGTCTCAGCTACCCGCGGTCACAGTAACAGGTGTAACCGAGGCTGGCAATTGTTAGTAGTAGGGTAGAGTTGGGTAAAATTCACCAGTTAATAACAATAACTATATTTTTAGACTAAATTATTATTAGAGCTAATGGTAATCTCAATAAACACGAGTTAGTAGATTTACGTATAAGCTATACAATAACAGTAATAATTTCGATTAAATTTCACCGCGCAGTGGAGAGACATTTAAGTTATTAATTGGAAAAGAAAATGGAAACTCGAATCAGGTTTTTTTAACATGAATCTAAAAATTATCAGAGGCAATAACAAGAAATTAAATAGACAGCAATGCGTGGAATTGTGTACGCGGCGGTTCTTTACTCAGATTATCTGTCAAAGAGTAATCGATGTTTGAGGTTAATGGGTTCATTATAAAACGGCTAACCAGTAGCCCATTATATATAAGTGCAAAGATGTTTTTTTTGCGTTTGTGAGCTCCACATATATGCACCTTTTTAGTTTTTCGGTATCTCGGGTTTTCAGGAGGTGTCTTCGGCTTCGTTGATATACTCGACCAAGCTGTACGAGCGTGGCGATCTAGGTTGTGGAGTTTTAATTAGGGCCTACAATAGCAGGTTCCCATTGTGGTTTTGGACCTGCGATGCACAGACGTACATGTTCGCCGCTGTGGAGTGGCTCAAGATCCTTTCCAGATTTGTCGTAATTGGTTTGTTGTGTTGTTTGATTACGCTCCAGTATGTTTTCAATAACACTAGGTTCTATAACTACGGGGCGCAGATGGTTGATTGTGCATGGTATTGACGAACGCAGTCGGCGTGACGTAGATGCTGTTCTGGGAACACAAACCCGTTACGGGGGTGTTGCGTGGCGTGGCTCTAGCAGGCTCAGGTACGGATCTTTCTTCTCTTCTTTCGCTTTTTTTATTAGCCGTTTGATTGTCTGCACGGTTCTCTCCGCAAGGCCATTCCATTGAGGATATGTGGGGCTTGATGTCACGTGGTAGAAATTCCACTCATCTGCAAACTTGCTGGTCTCACTGCTGGAGTACTGGGGCCCGTTATCGGTCAGTAGTTCCTGACATTACCCGTGACGCGCCAAAATTCGTTTGATTTTGTTGATCACTGTGGCTGCTCGTGTATCTGGCAGGTGTTCCACTTCGGGATAGCTGCTGTAGTAATCTACTACCAGAACGGGTGATCGGGTGACGATGTCTTTCATCTTGGTGAACGCTGTTTCTTGTTGCATGTCCCACATAAACTCAGAGTCCTTCTTTAGTAAGTCACGCATCGGCGCAGTCACACCACTCGGGTGTGGTGCAAACTTCGAGAGGTAGTTCTCCATACCTAGTATGGTCTGTAGTTCTGATTTGTTCGCCGGCTTTGCCATTTTCGCGATGGCCTCAACTCTCTTGGGGTCTGGCTTCATACCGTCGGACGACATCACATGACCCTAGTAGCTGACTTCGGACAAGTTGAAACGACACTTATCGAAGTTGTACGCTGACCATTTTCACGAGCGCTCTGAAACGTCGCGCGCAGTGTCTGGAGATGTTCGTCTCTTGTTGTGCCGGCGACTAGTACGTCATCACTCGGGCCGGTAACACGTGGCAAGTGTTCGTATGTCTCGTCGACACGGCGTTGCAACACATCTTGGGCGGCATTTATGCCGAAAGGATTACGAAGGTAGCGATATCGGCCAAATGGTGTGTTGAAGGTTGCCGGGCGTGACATTGAGTCTGCCAGTTTGATCTGCCAGTATCCGCTGCGGGCGCCTAACACTGAGAAATGTCTAGCGCCTGCGAGCTTGTTGGTACGTCCTCTAGTTTTGGTACTGGGTATTATGGTCGCTTTTATGGCGCATACGTCACCATTGCGCTTATGCACGACAGCCATGGAGTTTACCAAATCGGTGGGTACAGTTACCTTAGTGATGATATAAAATGCTCCATACGCGCGCGTTCTTGTTTGACTTTAGCACGAAGCGCCATTGATACCTTACGTGGTGGGTGTACGACTGGCTTGGCGTCCAGAAGTAGCGTGAGTGAATGTTCTACTGGAAATTATCTGATGCCATCGAATAGATCAGAGTACTCGGCGAGGAGCTGGTTCAGTTCTACATCATCACTGTTGAACTGACGATGTGTGTCAACGGTGGCGCCACTGTCGTCGACGGACAGTATGAGTTTCACAAGTTTCGTGTTAACACAGGGTTTGTGTGCCATTATGGGAGGTGCACGCACGTCAACCTGGAACTGTAGGTTGTGGGTGGCACCTTTGTCGGAGCATTCGAGTTTGCATACACCAAGGTTGCTAAGTTTATGGCCGCTGTACCCATGGAGTGTCACTTTACTGCGCTTCAGCGACTGCCGTGTGTGTAGTTTGTTAAACTCAACCTTTAGTAGGATATTCACTTGAGCACATGTGTCTATCTTGAGCGTTATTGTCTTGTCGTTGAATGCAAGACCCACACATGCTGGGTCGTTGCTGCGAGTCTGAGAGTTTACAGTGTCAATGTAGAACTCGCCACTAATGTCACTATCATTATCGTCGTCTATGCCAGGTGGTTCTATGCTGTGGACCACCTTCTGGCGATAAACTGCAGAAAAGTTATTTCTTTTCTTGCATTTATTGCACATACGACCTCGCGAGGGACATTCTTCCATGTTGGTATGTTGGTCGTATCCGCAGTGTATGTTGGTCGTATCCACAGTGTATGTTGGTCGTATCCGCATGTGCACGAGCAATGTCGATTGCGTTTTGAAGATTCAGATCTGCTCCACGATTGATAAAACGTTCTCGCATTTTTTGTGAGTTAGTTCCGTACACAAGCCTGCCACAGATCATTTCATCAACAATGTCAGGTGGAAAACCACAGTCTCTCGCGAGCAATTTTACGTCAGTGACAAAGCTGTCGACAGATTCGTTGGTAGCTTGTGTTCGGTTATAAAACTTATATCTGGCAGATGTCTTAACTCTTTAGTTAATAAACAAATATAATGACAAGTGTAAAGAGATGTCTCAACTCTTTAGTTAATAAACAAATATAATGACAAGTGTAAAGAGATGTCTCAACTCTTTAGTTAATATAGTTTTATTAACAACATCGACATCACGACACATAGATTGAGCTCCCGCTCTGGCGTCTGCACAGACAGTGGTGACACCCACTAAAACGCACTGTGTATGGGGCGCCGCTTCAACATTCAACTTATGATGTGCTATCACAACAAGGTTCGGGTTTTGGCACAGATTGAGTACCTGGTGGACTCGACCAAGGACGAGGACATCGACTCTGTTATCGGTCGACTCACCCAAACTTACGTCGACATCGCTGCAGAAGAAATTCAGGGTAAAGTTCATCGTGGCGACGTCACATCAGGACTTACGAAACAAACACAAGACAGATGGCGGGCAGCTGGGATGGGCTCGACCTCTTTCAGTGGGTGGTGAACTGTGGAATCGAGGCTTCGTTCCAGAACAATTATTCGTATCCTCATGACATTCCTCACCACGTGCTACGTGAACAACGAGTTCGCATCAGTCAAAGCACGAACAATGGGGCACCGAGTCAAGATGAAGGAGCATTCGCGACATATCACTCCCAGTCTGGCCCATCGTTTTCAATCATTGTTGACTGTTTTATTGATGTTGTGAATTCCGATTTCAGGTGTGGCAGCGCCGAGTGTGATTTGTGAGCAATGTTAAAGCATTATTCTGGATCGCGTAATTATATCACTGACTGGGACTACCTGTTCGAGTATTCAACCAAACTAAACAAAGCAGAATTAACTCAGACGACATTTAGTGACGGTGTCAGTGGTGTAGTGACCCGGGGGCAGGGGGTGATTCCGCTTTCGTATACCCCCCTACGTTGCAGTGTAATGGGGGGGTGAAACTATATATTGTTCATGGGTGTATGAAGGGATGTTGTACTATTCCTATCATTGGAGACGTGTTTTTGCTGTTAATAACACCAATACATTGTCAGGGTTCATACCATCACTTTATACGTTCAGCATAATTGCGCATACGTACATTCAAGTACACCGAGTGCATTGTCTGCGCTCCAGTTTCTGACCACCGCACTGCGCATGCATCATAGCTGGAGTCCTAGTTCCGTGTTATAACACACGTCCATCGTTTTGTCAGTTCGTTGTACAATGCGGTGGATGCCTCAAATGTCAAACTCATATCTTCTGCGCCAATTGCGACGAGTCCTTCACACGGTTCGCCATTCGCTGCTCGCGTAACAGCGCTGGCAACCGGGCGTTCTCAGCGCCCTCTATGGAGTGTTTTCATAGGTCGATCTCTGACGCGCATTTTATGATGGTATGCACACTTCAATCTTAAGTGTTGTATTACTAACGCTGATATGGTTCGTGCGTTCTGGGCCCATTTTAGCGTCCGTATTGTTCGGCGGGTCGCGCCTTCGTTGTACAAGGTGGCGCGATGCGGCTGACCGAAGAACTAACCGAAGATGTAGCGGGTCCGTTAAGACGGACACGTAGTAAGGAAGAAGGCATTTGTAATGCCTTAACGCTTCCTCCTGCCAGCTCGTGATCGCTTTCCTCGTCCTCGTCGCCCCTTCTTCGCGCGTTTAGCGCGACGGCGACTACGGCTGCGTCCTTTCTTTCCTCGGCTTTTGCGCTTCCGGCTACCGCTTCGGCCGCGCCCCTTTAACACAACAAAGGACTTATACGTAAAACGTGTCTATCAGAATAACGGTTTGCAATGTTAAAAGTAGAATCGTTAATCATGAACGTGGACGCGGAGATTTAAAAAAACGTCGGTATTTATTTACGGAAGTTAATAGAACCACCGATGATGTATGGGGGAAATACAGTTTAAAAAAAATACGCCGGAAAAATTTCAGAAAGAAAATGGCACAAAAATACGCTATTTTTTACAAATGCAAAAACATCTACTTACCGCCTTACGTCCACGGCGACACATGCCGTCCTCCAGTTCTTCTTTTAAGTTGGAGCTGGAGGCCATTGTAAATGTGCCCTGCGGTTAGCAGTTGTGATCCGGTCGCTTTGATGGACAAACGCTAACTGAAAGTTAGTTACCGTTTCCCAACGGTTATGTCGTTACGTGACGCGTAACGTTCGCCTGACGCCTACTTCAATTTGATTGGTTGATCAGACCCCCCTGTTTTACTAACCAATCACGTTTAAACGTTCCTCGAACTTTCTGGAACGAAAGCCTGTCTTATTGACCAATCAAATCGTTGCTTTCAAAACTGTCCACCCAAACCAATTCGTCTATAGAAGATACGTCCTGATACGTCAAACGAACAAGCTCCGCGAAGCACGGCGAACGAAATTGCGCTATTTTGCAATATACGTATGCGTAAGCGTCAAAATGACTTAACTGGTCGTATTTACAGGCTGGAGATGGTAGTTTCGAATGCATGTGAGCATGGATACTGAGCCGTATGTTTTATTGAGATTATTTTAAACGCCGTATGTTCTTATGGTGGCTGCCAGTTAACAACGGTGAACTCGTAACAAACATAAATAGTCCAGGCACAGCCATTTGAAAAAAATAACAATGCCCACTCGAGCTATTGCTGGACATACCATAGTGAGAAATTAAACTACGTTGCGCAGAAAGGTCACAGAGGATTGAAACCTCCGTACTGACAAGTTTATATCAAATACAATTCAAAAACGCTTCGCCGCACGTTTAATGGACGAACGTCTCGCGACCATGACGTAACAGACGTCACGCACGTTTTCAAATGGCGCTTTTTGCCTCCACGTAATATTCAACACGCGAGTTTGCCTACGTAGCTAAACACAACTACTGTTTACGGAGACAAACAGATAATTAGAAAGTGTAATTTTTATGGAAAAAAATTACAAATAATAAAATTATTATTCCCGTTTGTTAACTTTCTGAAGCTGCGGGCAATGTTTCCCAGACTTTGACATTACGCCAGAACATCTATCTCCGTATTAAATAAAGAAGTATTGTCTTGTCTTGTCTTGCTTTGTCTTGAACACAGGCCAACACTCCCGAAGAGTAAGACGCATGTCGCACTTACAATCCTACAAAAGGATAGTGAACAAATAAGTTAACGCAAACACAATTTAACGTGTTGGTACAAGGGTGGTTACTGGTATAAGTATATATTGAAGACATTCTACAATTTTAAAGGTATATCTACGAAGCATGCACATGACACCACCCGCATATCGCGCTCGTAGTTGTAACCGCGCCGGTGGCTGAGAGCTGCGTCTTGGTAGCTGCCTTTATAAGTATAATATTATGGCCGCATTATACTGAACCCTGACCCACAACCAATCCCATTCAAACAGGAATCTGGCGCTAAACCAAGTCCTAGTTGAAGTCGTAAATGCCGAACGTCGCACGCCAACTCCCTGCCACAGCATTAGCGTCGGGCGTGGCTATTTGATCTGCTAACCCGGCCGGCCCGAAGACAGGTGACCAGCGTCACTACTGTCAAGTGGACGTAGACGATTTAGTTAGATTAGTGGTCAAGCGAAAACTTATCTCTGCCGCGTTTCGTGCCGCGTCAATCGCGCGCCCTGCCTTCGCCATTGTTTTGTTTGAAATCTTGATAGTAGTCATTCTTGCAACGTCAACGCACGTTTTACGTTGTCACGGAAGTTGCAGTTTAAAAAAACGTTTAATCTCCACGGTGTTTATGTAGCTATTCATTACTGTATTGGCTTCACTATTCTCAATCATAATTCTACAAATAATGTATACGACCCTCCTACATGCACCATAGTAAAATTTTTTTGGCGCGTTTGCTGTGGTGAACGTGGCCGCGACAGCTCGGCAGTTAAGCCGGACTGTCGACAAAGAGGACAGGGGTTCGAGAGGACAGGGGTTCGAGAGGAGAGGGGTTCGAGTCCAGCTATTGCCATTTGGAATTTTGTACAACTTTGTTTACCCCACGTTGTCTATGTGTTTGGTGGGGGGGGGTAATGGAGATACTTGTTCTGTAGGGTCACTGTACACGTCTTCTGCTCCGGAACGTCGGCAACTTTCAATCATTAGCTAAGACAAATCAAGCAAGACATGTTTCTATTGCCTGAAGTTACCCATGTTTTTGCAAATGCCTTACGTGCAGTGCATTATATGTAGAGAGGTATTGTAGAAAGCAGTTATTTTTCCCAAGTAGCTCTTTTCTACCTCAACAATACGTTTATTTCCTTCGCCGTGTTCTGTTCAGTGAGAGTAATTGTAATTGCCTTAATTTATGTCAGCATTATCCTGCTGGACTGACAATACACTGTGCACAGTAAGTTCTACGTCGGTCAGGTGAGTGTCTATATGTGCTTACTTTACAACTCAAAGTTGGTACGTGCGTTAACCATGCTGATTGTGAGTATAAGGAAAAGAACATTGTCGTGAACTTTTGTTATCACAACTGTATTGTGGATCCATCCGTTCACATTAGCAAGTTGCCACATTAGCCAATCACATGCGTTACAAAAAATGTTTCGGGAAATGTAGACACACTCTCTCACGCGCTCGCACGCGATGGTTGTACGAGACCACCGTAATTGGGATGCTATTCATGCCATGGTTAAGTTTAAAGCAAACAAAACGCAGACTTTGTCCAAAGTGCGCTCCAAATAGTATAGTACTATATTAGTGACATGTCATGATGTCTGCATTTGAGCGTTTTATGGGTACTGGCAGCTTTCACCCCCCCTATTAGTTGTTCACCTACTTGGAGTGGACCATCCTCCCGGAAGACACACCAATCAGCGTACATCCCCAAAGTACTTTGTCAGTGACGGAGATCGGATCAGCAACTGTACCAGAGAATAATTAGCGTCGCAAATCTTCCCTGGTAACATGCATGCATGCATGAAGGCTGATATTGGATCTCTGTGATACAGTACTACTGTCAATCACCAGGCCCCTGGCCAGAAGGGACGATTAGTGTCACTTGGCACCTGTCGCTCTGTAGTTTTTTACTCATGACAAACAATCTATTGTTGTGGTAATTGGGACCGGAACAGGGAGACACACAATGGAAGTTTGTTGTTCCATCTGGTCGCGAACATGTCTAAAATTCGGGTGCCCCACAATAAGCCTATTCCCGGAGGACTGTTGTATATTGAATACTTCCTTATTCGAAGACCACTACGTCCATAGAACATGTAGAATATTATAAATAATATATGTATTATAAACGGCTTAATAATAATCACATGATACGCAGTGAGATCAAACGTATTATTATTATTATGTGTTATATCTTGTGAAGTTTAAATAATCGATGTCTACCGGGTTACGCACTAACCGCAGGGAGGGTACGTAGGTCTACAGTTGAACATGTCCTACTGAACCAAGGTTGACCTGCTCAACCGTACCCCACTGACCTATAATATATAGGTCAGTGCCGTACCCACGTTAGTAGAGTCATCAACCGAACTTTCATATTTATAGTTTAGTTACGTATTCAGTCACTTTTAATGGTGTTACCGTTGACAGTAATTGTTTGAAATACACCAATGCACAGTGTCTAAAAATCGGGAGTTAGAGGAAGACGAAATCAATGAGGTGTACAAAAAATTGCACTTTTCTGACATTATCTCACGAAGCCACTTGTAAAGTTTCGTGAACGAACAAATAATAGCATACTACATAGAACACCACTTCGTCCTTATGGGCCTAGGCCCGAAGAGGATAGGTGAGGTGAGGTGACATAGAACACGGTGCTATGCCACATAGAAGATACAGTGAAAGTCAGGATTCGTTGTTGTCCACGTGCGTTCGACTGCAAAAACTGTATTTGGGGCATTTAACAAGTTGTTGTTATTAATATGTTGACGTGTTAATGCATGTGCACCGATAATTCCGTCTGCTGGTTGTGTGCTGAAGGTGATTTAAAGAACTGGATTTGGGCCGGAAACTTCACATATCTAACAAATGATAATACGGAATATCATTGGCATTATAATTTTCAGTGATTGAAATAACTTAATTTATACTAGAAAATAATCTAACATATTTTCACACAAAATTAAAGACTTTAAATGGAAATTGTAACAACTACCCCGATTTCCCCTATAACAATCGTTCGCCTACAACAATTTACCCAAAGTTGTCCGGTAGAGGACACCATTAAATGTTCCATCGATTATATTGGGTTCATCACATAATATTATATGGCGAGTCTCGCAGAACTGTGTGTTTTAGAGGCACATCACAGCAGGGCATGGCATGTCGCGTGGAACCCTCAGGGCTCACTCTTGGCATCGTGTGGAGGCGACAAACTCATCAAAATATGGGGCGAAGAAGGTGCTGAATCCTTTCCGTCGGTGGTGGGGTGGGCGATAATACAAGTTACAGCCGTCACGTATTGGCGCGGTGGTCGTGTGCTAGAGCGTCAGGCTTTCGGGCGAAGGGACCGGGGTTCGAAACCACCTGCTGCCGTTTCATAACTTGGGCAAGTTCGTTCACCCCACTTTGCCCGTGTCTTTTAGAAGAGACACGAAAAAGCCGTTGGTCCCTTCTATTTGGTGTGTATGCCTATGGCTATGCCGGCTATGGCCTATGGCTATGCCAGTAAAAGATCCCACACGGAAAAAAAAAACTTGTAGACTCAGTGCGCATCGTAGAGCTGTTGATCTCGATTTCTAAACTCATTACCTACCTCCCAGCAGGGCTGTAACAGGTAGAAATCTACTTGAGTAACAGTAGAAAGTAAAAATTTCTACTTGAAGTAGAAACAAAAGTAGACCACGACTCATGAGCCCACAAACATAAGAGCGAAAATAGTACTTTTTAAGTTTAACACAGACAAACACACACTTCCACGCACTGGTAAGACAGCAACAGATTGTAAGGCACACCAGGCAGGGTTGGCACGTAACAAAGTAAAAGTACTTCATTACAATACTTGAGTAGTTATTTCAAGTAATTGGCGTGTAACAAAGTAGAATTTTTACTAAATACTTTTTACTTGTAACGAAGTAGTTATATCTAAAGTAACGCGACTTTTACTCCATTACTTTTATTTACTTCACAATATATTTTTGTTAAATTTTTGGAAAAACTGCTGCTGCCGGTGGTGCTCCACCATCAACGACATTTCAAAAACTGTTCATAGTCACCAGTCCAAAAGCTATTAATATCATTCAATCGCATACCAGTTCGCGATCATATTTGCATGCATACCTCTCTTCGGGAAATCGATGCAACCACTGTTTCATATCTACGTCAGTGAACGAAGTCTGCCAAATATTGGCATAGGTCAGGTCAAGGCCATTGACATGAAATGTCACTCAGAGCACACAACGCTTGAACGCTATCTCAAATCATGATGCAAATGTCTCTGTTGCACCATATAAACTATTAATCAGTGAGTTTCCAACATGTATTAGAAATATTAAAATTTGCAATTTAGACAATGTATTGATAATCCCCATACACTGACACAGTTCTGATATTCATGAGCGAACGCGCTTCGTGGATCGAGAACCGATTTTCGCCCATTGGCATTGTCAGCAACGCCCTTACCGGCTTACGTCAGCATTAAACAGCATTTTACTTTCATGAATAAAATTCATATTGAGATGTTTAATAAGCTCATAATACTGATTACTCTACAGAACTAAACAGTAAAGAATTGATAATCTGCCATTTGACAACATCTTTTCCCAGCAATGGCTTATTCAAGCTGTCCCATAAATAATATCAAAGACAGGGACAGGGGCCCTGACAGGTCACTTTTAATTGCAATTAGCAACAGCATTCCTCTGTTGCACTGGTCTGTCTTCTGATCAATTCTGGCCCCAGCTGGTACCAAGTAACCAACACAGCTAGCTGCTAAAGTGTGTTGTTTCAATGTTTGTGGGAGCTGATATGACATGTCTGGGAAGACATAAGAAGGTGGGGGTTCACAAGGCAGATGGCTTCATCAGCTAGGGATCAGATGTCTTTGTTAATTTTCTATGGGCAGTGCTAGGTTGTATTACCTCTGACCAGTTTCCCTGAGAGGCTACTACTAGTACTGGACTGACCCTCCACCTACTCAGATACTATCACACCTGCGTATACATATCCTGTTGTACAGTCTAGCTCCTCCCATACCTCAGTGAAACAGGTCGATAAAAAGACAAATTGTGCCTCATCATTAATTAAGTTCTATATTTAACTGAAATTATTTGATGTTGTGAGCGCTCATTAAAGATAATGTAATTTTCCAAGCATCCACGTGAGCATCATGTTCAAGGGTGGCAGACCGATTGACCAGCTAAGGCTATGTGGGAGCACATTGTTATAGGCAGAGTTGTTGCAAAACAGTTGTCAGATGCAAGTTGTGTAATTTATATAATATTACTCATGATTTTGTTGTTATTTCTAAGTGTTGTACTTTAACTTCTACTTTTACTTCAAGTACTTTTAAAAAGTAGTTCTACTTTTTATTCAAGTACTTTTTTTACAAAGTAATTTTACTTTTACTCAAGTAGTTTTTAGGTGAATTACTTTTATTCAAGTACAAAATAAATGTAATTCAGTCAGCCTTGACACCAGGTTACACGAACGCTTTATTCAGCTTGAGCAGCAACTGCTGCTCAAACTCTGCATCCTTGATGCACACATGGACTGCGGACTTTATGCAAAATACCGACGACAAATAAGGCCACGGGTGCTGTAGTTATGTCGGCGCCATCATGACTATAGTATAGAATGCTCTCGCAAACAAAACAAAGTGTAGAAAAACAGGTCGCGCAAACAGAAAGTCAAAAGAGAAATGATGAATATTGGCTACCCTTGATTTATATAGGTTAGCTATCCTGCTCCGCAGTCAATTTTGAATTAGCGAATCAGAAGACAAAATAATTTGCATGACTCTGTCTCTTAGAAATCAGCCCAAGCTTCAAGCTAACCTAATGAAGGGGTGACGTCAAGACAGATGTATGACTCTACACAAAACTGTCATGTCATTTAACCTCAGGCACCCCTCTCCCCCCCCTCCTGCTACATGAAACATAATCACTCATTACATTCACCTGTGCAACTTCATATTCGCCAGGTGGCACTTCAGTCGTCATAATATAAAACTGCCACATGTGCTCAAAGACACCCATTAACTGTCATCAGAAAATAAACAATGTTTTTGGAAAAAAATACAGATGACAAGGCTTGATTGGTAATCCGTCATTCCGAGCACCATAGATTTATTTTGCTCCCAAAATTGGTCGACTCCCCACCAAGCCACCCACAATGTCATAACGAGCAGCAAAAGTAAGATTTGTTGCTATGTACAGTGACCCACTTCAAAGTGGCTGGCCTGGAATCTCTCAGAACCATAACTGTGGCAATGTTGCAGTAAATGAATTGCCTGTTGATTCATGTGTAGTCGGCAGTATAATTTTGCTGCATTTTGTTTAATTTTTGGATCAAAACTCATTCTTTTTCTTTGCCATATGAATTATTATACAACAGTGAGGTTCCTACCTACTCTTTTTTAACGTTTTAATATTTTTATTTCCATAAAATTATGGCAGTTTCCGTAATGTTATAATCCACATTAAATTTGTTATTTTGTGGATCACCACTTTTTTGACGGATTACTGAATTTAATACATTGCTGATCCATCTGGGTTACCAGACTTTTCTCCTTAAAATCTGGCCCTGGGTGACACGTACAATGCCAAATGAAATGGCTGTTAACCCTCTTCCCCCATGAAACCCACCTCATACATTGATGTTTTGAGAAACATGTGACAGTCGCGTGGCTTGTCAATGTGCCTTCTGTAGCATGTTACTTTCAATAAATACCTGTATATGTATATATATATATATATATATATATATATATATATATATATATATATATATATATATATATGACAGCTATGAAGTTACTGTGAGTGAACTTTATAATTGTGCTTATAATAGTATTATTTAACAACAAACGAACACTTATTTATGAAACATTCCATTTAGGAATACCATGCAACGTATTTCAGTATATTATATTAAAAAAATTCAAGAAATGTGTTTAATCTACTCACTAGGTAACACATGGGTGTGCAAGACAATTCTAGAGGGAGCTCATCAGAGAACTATCCGCTGTGTGGCCTGGTCGCCGTGTGGCACATACCTAGCCTCTGTCAGTTTCGATGGAACCACAGCCATTTGGGACCGGAAGGCTGGCGAGTTTGAATGTTCGGCGACCCTCGAGGGACATGAAAATGAGGTGAAAAGTGTCAGCTGGGCATGTGGAGGGTCACTGCTCGCAACGTGCAGTCGAGACAAAAGTGTATGGATATGGGAAGGTATATTATTTAGGCTGTCTACTCGTATGTTCAATCTACAGCCACTCTATTTGGCTTAACCTGTGCAAGTGCATTTTCTCTGTAGTTGTGCCAAAAATCTTACAAGAATAATTTTGTCACAGAATGGTGTTTGATGCCAGAATGCTGTAGACATTTCATAAACAACTTGATTTAACATGTTTTATTTTATTGAACTAGACACATTTTTTGAAAATGTTATAATATTATGTCTAGCTTCGGAATTCAGAGAAAGGCCTTGTCAACAAATTATTTGTATGTTTTGGCATTACTGTTTACAACTAAATGACAAGCATGCTGCTGGTTGGTTTCAGTTGACCAGGATCAAGAGTATGAATGTGCCAGCGTGCTCAGCTCTCACACACAGGATGTAAAATGTGTCTTGTGGCATCCACATCAAGATGTAGGTTCATCTTCTTCAGATGAGCAGTTCCACAGTGCGGATGTACATTATAGCCATGCATTGCACACTTCAGCATTGCATGCTGGGATAGACAGAACCACACGATAGGAACCAGTTATGATATTATTATCATATATAAACGTTGTTCCTTGTTTTAACATTCTTGGCATACAACGACAAACTTGCATGGTTTCAGACTTAAAATCTCTGTAATGTATGACAGTGTATTAGAATGTGTCATAGGGCAAGAGTTTATTTGTTGGCTAGACCCAATACGATGTTGTGTCTGTGGTAGACTGAAGTAATAGAGAAGAATTGGCTATGCTGGTTTACTTGGAACTGCCCAGATATTTCTCGAGTGGTTGTTTTGTATCCCCAAAGTACACTGTAGTACAATTATTTGAACACCAAGTCCTAGAAATGTATTTACATTGTACACTGGTGATTTATGAAACTGTTCAACAAGTTAGGTAGGTAGGTAACATATGAATTGTGATTTTGTTCAAACCATAACTGTTGGAGCAGAAGAAGAGCTAGTCATCCCAGAATTCCCGATGATGCAGCCGAAACGTTGAGTTGGATAGTGGACATCGTCATTAGTGGCGACTAGTGTGCATTCAACTAGGAATAGTGTTTCACTGCCGTTCAGCCCTAACAAGAACAAGGATCACTCGAGTAAAACAACAGTTGTGGTTTGAAGAAAATCCTGATTCCTTCATTAGTGATGTTATTCTTTTTACCTAACAATAAAAATGGCTGCAATATGTGCTTTAGCTGCACTGGATGTTTATATTATGAAATGTCAACCAGGGTTAATGTACACTTGAACCACTGGTAATATGAGAATGGCAACAAATTAAATAATAGTGCAAATTGCATCACAGTGAATTTATTTTACTGACGTTAATAAGTGTAAACAGATTTACTGCATTAGCAAGACAATCTGTAAATCTTAGAAATTATAATTATTTTCTGGGCATTGATCACTTTGGCCAGGATGAACCACCCATGATGTGTATCCAAATAGATGATGCAGGCAGCTAAAAACATAAAATGTTCCCTTTCAGGTTCTCCTGTCCACAAGTTATGACAACACTATAAAGTTGTACAGAGAGGACGGAGATGACTGGTCGTGCTTTGCAACACTTGGTGAGTAGTTTCTACTTTCAGAAATCTGGGGACTGTTTCATTAAGACAATGAGCTCAAGGAAAACCCATCATAGATTTTTATGAGTGTTTTAAAAAAATGAATTTAATGCTCGACTTGGCATAGTTATAGGCAGTCATGGCTTGGGTACAAGAAATCATAATGGTGAGAGGTTAATGGAGTTCCTAACTATGCATGGCTTATTTGCCTGCAACATGGCATTTCAACACACGAGCCATCATCGGACACTGTGGACGGGCTTGCTGCCCATCCGCACCGCTCCTGCTGCCCATCCGCACCGCTCCTGCCAACTAAAGATGAATGGTCGCAGTGTACAAGCAAATTGGATTTGTACTCGGCAAGCACGAAACTAACAGTTGCTCCGCGATGTGTGCTCATATGTAGTAGATAGAGAGGTTTCAAACTGGAAATCAGTTTTGAGTGGGGTACCACAAGGATCAGTATTAGGACCTTTATTATTCTTAATATATGTCAACAACTTGGACGACAATATAACAAGCAACATACTGAAATTTGCGGATGACACAAAAGTGTTTAGAGAGGTTAACATTGATGGTGATAAACAACATTTACAAAACAATCTAGACAAATTTGTTAAATGGTCTGAAAAATGGCAGATGTTATTAAATTTTGGGAAATGTAAATGCCTACATACAGGACACAAGAACTTGGATATAAACCATAATATGGGAGATACTGTTCTAGGTACTACTGTAAAAGAAAAGGAGATTAGGAATGACAATGTGTGCTGATATGAAAGTTTCATAACAGTGTGGTATTGCAGCTTCAAAGATTAGTCAAATTCTTGGATTGATTAGGAGAAACATAACGTACAAGGATAAAAAGCTAATTATACCTCTGTATTAAGCAATAGTTAGACCTCATTTAGAATACTGTATACAAGCGTGGAGACCATATCGTAAGAAGGATATAGATACACTTGAATGCATACAGAGGAGAGCAACTAAAATTATTCCGGAACTGAGACCTTAGTTATGAAGAACGCCTGAAAGAATGTGGTTTAACAACTCTAGAGACAAGGAGGTTAAGAGGAGATCAGATTGACATTTTTAAGATATTGAATGGATATGAAAATGTTGATAGAAATATGTTTTTTTTTTCACTCAAGAAAGATAGTAGAAATAGAGGACATGAGGTAAAATTAGTAAAGGATCAGTGTAGATTGGACATCAGGAAGTACTCATTCTCACAGAGGACAATAAATGAATGGAACAAATTGTCTACGGATTGTGTAACTGCTAGCAGCATGAATATGTTTAAAAACAAGGTTGACACATATCTCAGGACGGCAGGTTACACGTAGGAGAACCTGTTGTACTCTGGATAAGCCAATGGCTTCCTTGTCCACTTGCCATTTGGGCCTTTGGCTTGGATGGCAAATCTTGTTAAACATGATGACGCCACTCTAAGTTCTGACCACAAACCCATAGTCGCTAGGTTAATGATAGACCGCATATGTCTGCAATGAAAGCACCAAGACAACATAAAACTCTACACTCATATAATGTGTTTCTCCTCACATCAGACACACATGCATCTTGCCTATAAAGAAAATAACCACTGCAGACCTGTGGATCTGCCGCCAAGTCAAGACCCAAACAAGATACACACAGACATAATGACACAAGTTAAAGCAGCTGCCACAGAGGTTGTAGGACACCACAATTGCCGAACTGTCAGCACGACAGAGGAAACTGCGATTGCATATCGAAGTGTGCTGGGGAACCATATACCTTCCCTAACATATATAATATAATATGACCACCTTCTCCCAGTCTCAGTAGACATACATGTTCTATATTAGCAGCATTGATTAATTGGCATCATGAGTGGTTGAGGTGGAGGACCTGTTGATAAGATATGGCAGTTTTTTCTTAAAATGAAGTTATTGTTAAACAGGACAAAGTTCTTAAGAAGTTATTGTTAAACAGGACAAAGTTCTTAAGAATTTAAGGTTATTGTATCAAGAGCATGTAGAGGTTAGCATGCAACAATATTGGTAGTGGACAGCTGATATTTGCTACTCTTTTAAGTCGAACTATATTACCTTTGTAATGATGTAATGTTACACTAGCTTTTATTGCAATACAAAATATAATCCCTTTAACTGTTTTCCCAGGGAGGTATTTACCACGCTGTAAAAACCTTTAACTGTTTTCCCAGGGAGGTATTTACCACGCTGTAAAAACCGGGGCAGGAAAAACAAGCCAACCCTTGATATATAAGACGTTGTCCTTATCATGTTGTGTAGCATCACATGACTCAACTGTGTGGGCAGCAGACCTTGACCACACGGGCACTCGACTGGTCAGCTGTAGTGACGACAAGACACTGAAGATCTGGCAGGAATATCTACCAGGGAATGAATATGGTAAATCTGACCAGGCCTTTAGCCAAGATTGTGAACGTTTACAATTTTAATTTACTAGTTATGGAAAACAAAACAAGTTACACATGTATCGGGGGTTAATTTGGAGCTGCCAAATAGATGTCATGTGCATTTACTGTCAAAATCATTGGAGAAATGATATCACCACAGATCTACTGTACAGTTTTCATAACTGTTTCTGCCGTGACAAAAGTACTGTCTAATAATAAAAGGCTTTATAATATAGACACCTTTTTACCTCATAATTGGGAAATAAAAAATTTATGATTCCACAAAATACTGTTTTTGGTAACAAGAAAAAAATCCAGTTATTTAAAACAAAAAGCTGGTTATTTGAAAATAAACAATTGTGATTTTTTTTAAATGTGTTCTAATAACTGGAGAATGGGTCCCTGGCTAAAGGCCTGAATATTATGACTGTTTTTTATACTGTAAATATTGCTTGGATCACCTAGGCGATGGCATTACACTACTGGTGGCATCATTTATAACAGTATGCTTGTTATTCATTAGATACTATAATAGAAAAAAATTTAAGTGATATAAAATGTTGTGTTTACATTTTTTTTAACTATTGTGCAAACTTTTTTCTCACTAGTATGGTAAGATGCACTTAACAGTATAGCAACATATCGGCTTCAATGCAAAATTATTTTTAACCATATTCACCAAATGTTTACTGTATTGAAATGTAGAGGCTGTCTTACAATGCCTGTATGTCTCCAGTTGTTGCCTTTACACTGTGCCACCTTGTGTGTAATGTAGGGGTGAAGACAGAGGGTAACAGCCCTACATGGAAGTGTGTCTGCACCGTGTCTGGCTTCCACGACAGACCCATCTACCACGTGAAATGGTAAGTAAAAGTGATCTTCTTTTAACAGCCATGGTGGTAAGGCTGATTGTGTATGTCACTGTATTTTAGCCAAACTCCCTAATTTTTAGTCCGCTGGGGAAAAAGGCTGTGGAGGTGGCGTCATCGGGTGGATTGATATGAAACTAAAACTAGCGGAATTCTACATATCTTAGCTATGAATTGTGGATAAAATTAACATATGGTCGTATTGAAAGTTTCGAAGATAATCGCATTTTAAGTCGAGCACTGGTGGGCTTTAAAAATGGCCGTTTCTCGTAGAACAGATACGTTCATTGCAGATGAAGTTTGCACGATTTTAGAGATGAATCTTCGGAAGAAAGTGCTTCTGAGATGGATGTGGAGGTAAGATTTATATGTGGCTCGATCTTTGACTAAGTGAGTGATAAACTGAAGATGGCGTCGGTTGGTTTTCTTCGTCCAAGAGTAGCCTGGTCACTGTCTTATTCAACTTGTCGACTGTTTCAACGCTGACATTGTGTGTTTTGTGCCATTTACTCGACTTAGATTACATTGTTAGTTGTGCATGTTGTTATATAATGAATTATAACACAAATGAGTAAATAAAACAGAAAAATCTGGCCCGACAAGCATGTAAACAATCAAGCCCGGCCCCTGGAATCTGGATGGGCGGTGCCTGGATGGGTGGTGTTGTTGCTTTGCCTTTGGACATTGTTGACAATTTTATTATAATGACGGTGTCAGTGGTCTTTGTAATTAATTATATTTATCTATATTTCAGATATTAGTCAATTTAAAAAAAGTCTTGTAATTATTGGCTGCTTGTAAAAATGATAATTTTACATTGTTGTAATGGATATGACATGTGACAAATGCATACAAAATTTTATTCTTATTCTGTTCTCATTACTGTAGCTGTTTGTTTGTTTCAGGTGGCAAGTAATAGTAGTGATGACATCCCTGATGAGAACTCCAACAACTCATTGTCATAAAAAATGAGCTTATCAGTTGTGTCGCAAAAACGGAGTGAAACGGCCATCTGGACGCGCAATTGAGACATGCTTTGGATGTCTGACATGCAATGTGCATTTGTGCAAAATTGGATTCTTTGTGCAGTATCATGCATAGGAAGAACATTTCCTTGTGTGGAGCCAGCAGTTGGTGATGTTATTGTAATAAAATGTGACTATCATGTCAAACTTCACTCAATATTTGTTTAAAAAAATTATTTCCGAAGTTCCACACCTCAGAATGACAACAGCTTATATACACCACAGTTACACCATTGCATAGATAATTCAATTTGCTTCAAAATAAACATAACTTGCAATTATAAGATATCAATACTTTTGAAACTACAGCTTAAAAACTACAAGCACCCATAATTTTCAAAATCTGCCTCAGTTGCCCGGGGAAAAGCAGCACACGCGTAATTCAATGTGCGGGGTCTAAAGGGTTAACAGCCATGGTGGTAAGGCTGATTGTGTATGTCACTGTATTTTAGCCAAACTCCCTAATTTTTAGTTCATTGTGAAACAGCTTCATTGACATTCAACTATGTAGTGTGTCAATAGTAAAGTGTGGTGAGTTTAATAAGAGAGCATGCTATGAAATGAAATATGAAGTAATTCATTTGTATCGTTACATCGGGTAACTTGCAAAATTGAGAATAGCTTGATGTTATAATATATAAAGCCAGAGCCACTTTTGCCCATTTTTCACACAATTTTGACCAGATTTGGTCAAATAATTTCATAGTGAGCCAGCATGTTGTCGTGGATACTAGGTAGGTTCCAAGCGAGCCAGCATGTCGTCGTGGATACTAGGTAGGTTCCAAGTGAGCCAGCATGTAGTTGTGGATACTAGGTAGGTTCCAAGCGAGCCAGCATGTCGTCGTGGATACTAGGTAGGTTCCAAGTGAGCCAGCATGTAGTTGTGGATACTAGGTAGGTTCCAAGCGAGCCAGCATGTCGTCGTGGATACTAGGTAGGTTCCAAGTGAGCCAGCATGTAGTTGTGGATACTAGGTAGGTTCCAAGTAAGCCAGCATGTCGTCGTGGATACTAGGTAGGTTCCAAGTGAGCCAGCATGTCGTCGTGGATACTAGATAGGTTCCAAGCGAGCCAGCATGTCGTCGTGGATACTAGATAGGTTCCAAGTGAACCAGCATGTCATCGTGGATACTAGATAGGTTCCAAGTGAGTCAGCATGTCGTCATGGATACTAGATAGGTTCCAAGTGAACCAGCATGTTGTTATGGATACTAGATAGGTTTAATGTTTGTGTGACAGGAGATGAGTTAAACTGAGGACCCTTAATGAATCTGGAATACAACGTTGATGTCATCCTCGCCACCAGGGCTTCTGTACATCTGACTACATCAATAGATTCAGTACCCCTGGCAGATCAACCTGTTGAAACGGGAAACTTTCAGTTGGCTTGTTAACCAATAATATTGCTCACTCAGATTTACAGGGCTCGCATTCAAGAACTTAACTTTAGTTGGTACTGGACCCATCGTCGCTGGTCGGATGGTTAATGATGTGCATTTTGTGGGAATGATCTTTGAAGTTTGGGCGCGGGCGTGTCCAGCACCCAGAAAGACGTCGACCAAGACAGGAGATGGGACAAAGTACAAATGATTTAGTGTACATCCGCACATGGTGTGGGATAAACTGACAAATCCACATTCCAACAGGTCAATCTGCCAGGGGTACTGTAGTACTACTGCCACCCCTGGCTAGAGAGGATGTCTGCCAGGGATAGTGTAGTGCTACTGTCACCCCTGGCTAGAGAGGACGTCTGCCAGGGGTAGCGTAGTGCTGCTTCCACCCCTGGCTAGAGAGGACGTCTGCCAGGGATAGCGTAGTGCTGCTTCCACCCCTGGCTAGAGAGGACGTCTGCCAGGGGTAGCGTAGTGCTACTGCCACCCCTGGCTAGAGAGGACGTCTGCCAGGGGTAGCGTAGTGCTACTGCCACCCCTGGCTAGAGAGGACGTCTGCCAGGGGTAGCGTAGTGCTACTGCCACCCCTGGCTAGAGAGGACGTCTGCCAGGGGTAGCGTAGTGCTACTGCCACCCCTGGCTAGAGAGGACGTCTGCCAGGGGTAGTGTAGTGCTACTGCCACCCCTGGCTAGAGAGGACGTCTGCCAGGGATAGTGTAGTGCTACTGCCACCCCTGGCTAGAGAGGACGTCTGCCAGGGGTAGCGTAGTGCTACTGCCACCCCTGGCTATAGAGGACGTCTGCCAGGGGTAGCGTAGTGCTACTGCCACCCCTGGCTAGCACGAATCATTGATATAACGTAGTACTTTTTCTGCCAGGTGTCACCTGTCTGGTCTGATTGCAACGGCGTGCGGCGACGACTGCATCAGGGTATTCGAGGAGGACAAGAGCTCTAGTGACGCTGTCAACGAGCCGTCATTCAACCTCCTGGTGAAGGTCACCAGGGCACACACTCAGGACGTCAACTGCGTGAGCTGGAACCCCACACGGGAGGGACTGCTTGCATCCTGCAGTGACGATGGACAGGTGAAGGTGTGGCAGTTCACGGATGAATCGTGATGTATAGGAACAAATGAAGCCCCTTGTTAGATACAGTCCCCCAAACTGACACATATTCAACCAACCACGTGATGCAGATTAAAATGTATTTGAACTGTTTTAACTCTTCCACAGCAATTATATAACATCTTGTGTCAATATTACTTCTTTCAGGTGGGAAATATCGGTGTTTCAATTTTTCGGATGAAATGTTTTTTTTTTCAAATTTCACTCCCAAAACTTGTAGGCACATTTAATTTCTATGATTTCATCGGCTAAAAAATGCTGAAAGAGGATGTTTACCAGTTTTCATGAGCACTCCCACAATCAGATGTTCACTCCCAAGATATCTGTCTACATGAACTACGCAGTTCATATGGCGATTTGTTTTGTGTACCAAGTGCACTGTGTTTGTAAAATTCATTGTAACAGTCTCAGAGATCTCCTTCACATGGCTTCACTACGACATATACCTTCCCTAACATATATAATATAATATGACCACCTTCTCCCAGTCTCAGTAGACATACATGTTCTATATTAGCGGCATTGATTAATTGGCCAATTTACAGATAATGTGTACTATCAACTTTGTAGTCAAACAAATGTTGGCAAAACTTCTTCCTAATAATAAAACAATTCCTTACAGAATGTGTAGGTTTATATCTTTAATGTAAAGTAGTTCAGAGTATAGTCAAGATTCTGCTGCACTTTGTTGTGTCAACCGCGTCCTGGCATCAACGAGTGTCACTGAAGGATGACACTACATGTACTGTGATTTAAAGCAATACTAATTTCTTATTTATCTCAAAATATGATGCTTAAGGGTAAATGATATTGGTTTCATGTAGTATGATGTATCATACATGATGTTTCATGTAGTATGATGTCATACATGATGTTTCATGTAGTATGACATTTGTTATTTGCAACTTGAATGCAAATTGGTGTTTGGAAGCAGGGCAGATGATTGCGAGTGAGTTATGCGATTGAGTTATGATAAATGTGTAAAATTTTTATAGTATAGACAACTGTTAGATTTTATGCAGAACAGGATGAAATCTATGACACATGTGACAAAGACAACACTGGAACATTTCAATTTGTGAACAAAGTTCATTAAATTGTGAACAAAGTTCATTATGAATAAGGATGAGTTAATCATTGCGTAATACATGTCAATGGTTCTTTACAAATGTAAAATAGAACAAAACCTCATTCTAACCAGAGGTTGCACTACAGTATTACACACAAACCAGAACTGAACTGTGTTATAATGAATGTGAAAAATGTAAAATAGCTTGAAAAAGTCAAGGTGGAATGGTTAGTCTTCATGTTAAATAATGTTAATAAATGGTATGACTACTATTATTGTTGTTAAGTATATTTATTTAGATCACGTATCACAACATTTGTACATTCAGATCACGAATAGTCAACTTTTATTCACATTTAACACATTTGGTCTTATGGAATGTGCGTACATTTTCCTTGCTGACACTGACACATTGAACTGTAATAATTAATAGTTGTAAAATAAAATAAAAACTAATTAGAAACACATTTTTATGATCACAGATATAAATAAATACAATAAAATAGTATGTTATAAATTAAGTAGTTCAACAGTTTGTCGTAAGACTGCATTGCACATACACTGTATAAGAATGCATTTTAAACATTTATATTCCCAGGTGAATACATGGGATTCAATTCGTAGCATAGCTAAGCTGCAACATATATATATATATATTATATTGCCAGGCTGCAAATCAACAATTGTTGCACAGTAATCATAGGCCTGAACCTGGGGCCTGAAAATATATAGAGGGCTTGTACACAGAAGGCAATAATCCCATAAGTAAAGCCCACTCAGTGATATGGATTGCACATTAACAACGAACACATTAGTTACTACCATCGTTATTTATGTTCGTAATACTTTAACAAAAATGTTTGGAAATCCAAATTAGTAAAATGTTTGTATAATAAAATTTTATGATAATCTTTCGTAATTTGTATTTTGTTTGTGGACGGCAGTATTGCATTTGCCAAATTTCGGAGAACTTTACAATCATTTGGGATTCCCAAAATGAGTTACTTTTTAGTTTACCTCTGAGAATACACCAATTAAAATGTGTAAATCATCTTAATAAAAAAAATTCCTTTAAATAATACTATACAGGCTTTATGAATTGTGATGGTTATGGCAGTATGCAAAAATTATTTTGTACAATTCCAGCTTCTGTGCTTCTTGTTGTTGACATCGCTGTCAGTGACAGACTGACAGGTGATGGACACCAACTGTCAGTCTGGCATCGTGTGTCTCAGCTGTCACCTTGGCTGGCAGTAAGAAACTTGTGACAAAACCGACAGACCTGCACCAGCAGTGACTGCGACCCAGGCGCTGTGGGCAACAAGAAATATATTATTATAAAGGTCAGACACCCTGCTCAGTTAATTGAGCCATCGTGAATCAGGTCTGGTGATGTTTAAATCTGTAGTGTGTGAATAGTTTAAAGGTGCTTATTCAATTCGATTTTTTTGCTAGTCTCATTTCAAATAAACTAAAATAGCAAAAAACCAAACCTACCTAGTATCCACTGCATGCTAGCTCGTTTGTGCAACTTTTGTATGTAGTTTTTGTTAAATCATCAGGCAAACTATTAAATTAGTTAATGCTTGTTCAAGATTTTTTCCTTGGTAAAATTTTTTAACTTTGTCATGTGACTGGATGGAGGAAGCAGCTTTAAGTGATCTTAAAATTATTTGATCATTAGATCTGGACAACTTTTCTCACAGAATTTTTACAGGGTCCAGTCAAAAATAGTTTAATAATTTGTCCGATGATTTCACTAAAACTGTAAAAAAAATTGTACAAATGAGCTATAGCATTTCTTAATGGATACTTATTTTTTTAGAACTAAGTATGAGATGGGTAAAAAAAATGAAATTGATTAGGAACCCAAGTGAAGTGACATACCTTGGATGCCTGTTATATATTATACAGCTCACTGTTCATAAGCGTCCTCTCACAGTTTACCCATCACTCGTGCATTTTCTTAAATTTTATGGGCACAGGAGGCATTCATTATGGGTTTGTGCATTTTCAACAAGGCTTTTTTGCACTATTGAATACGGCTAATGTTTGTGAAATAGCAGTGAATAACAGATCAATAGTTAAAGATGTGTCCTAAGAGCAACTCTTACAAATACACTAGCTGTGCGCAGTCAGCTGTGCCAGTCTCGTGAGATCCAATCAATACATCGCAGTTTGCACAGCAAGTTCCCTTTTTAACATGTAGGTAGAATTATTCCCCACAAAACATCAAAGGTGCCACAGGTAACATCATCTTGAAAAACAATTTCTTTATACATGAAGGAGGTACACACCTGTGACGCCAAGTAGAGACTTAGGCACCCGGTTGGAGCAGCACTGACCACAGAAGAAGTTGCCACAGTTGCTACACTTGTGCTGTCAAAACAACAGAATCAGCATTACAACATGGTAGATCTTCATTACAACATGGCAGATCTTCATTACAACATGGCAGATCTTCAGAACCCGTTTTCATGAAACATTTCCAAACTTCTGGTAACTCCAGTGCAGGTGACGTAAGACATAATTAGGCTTAGAAAATGTATTAACATTGCGAGAACATCATTAATATTTATATGATGTTAGTTCTCATTTCTTATGGAGAAGTGTTCTTTTGGCCTTATGCTCCAGTTGGAGAT
This sequence comes from Lamellibrachia satsuma, assembly GCA_033239005.1. Classification (NCBI taxonomy): domain Eukaryota; kingdom Metazoa; phylum Annelida; class Polychaeta; order Sabellida; family Siboglinidae; genus Lamellibrachia; species Lamellibrachia satsuma. The sequence goes on along the minus strand of BSQZ01000073.1, from coordinate 606,060 downwards.
TGAGTAAGTGAGAAAACATGAGAAGACATACCCGCCTCTTAAGTATTGTAGAGAAGTTCACACTGCAACCAATACAGCTGCCTGAAAGACAAAGGCACAAGATGGAACAGTACAGTGGGAGAAACAGAGATAGAAACAAAAGTTTGAAAAGAATTATCTTGAGATATGTACAAATTCAAAACTAGAATATTTGTTTATATATGTCAAATAAGAGGAGGAGAATCGGTCTTGTTTCACTAACTCTGCTAACTCTGTGACACTCAAGTTATTATGTGCAAATGTTATAAAATATGCATCAGAGATATTTCAATCAACCCATATGCATTACAAAATTATGTAACTTATTTATAAATTGACAGAGCTGTTTCTGCAGAAAGAAACAGGGGGGAAATGGGGAAGACAGGATCCAAGGGTGAGAAAGAGGATTACTGGGAGAAGACAGATGGTGAAGGGAAAGAGCGCACAGGAGAGCAATAAAAAATGAATGAAGATGCAGAGGAAAGAGCAGAAATGAGAAAAGATACAAAGGAGAGCAGAAATGAGAGAAGATACCAAGGAGAGCAGAAATGAGAGAAGATACATAGGAGAGCTAAAATAAAAAATATGCAGAGAAAAGAAATGAGAGAAGATGCAGAGGAGAGTGCAGAAATGAGAGAAGATGCAGAGAGAGGGAGGGAGGGAGGGAGGGAGGGAGAGAGAGAGAGAAGATGAATAGGAGAGAGCAGAAATGAGAGAAGATGAATAGGAGAGAGAACAGAAATGAGAGAAGATGCAGAGGAGAGATAACAGAAGCGACATGAGATGCAGATGAAAGATAACAGAAATGAGAGAAGATGTTGAGGAGAGAGAGCAGAAATGAGAAAAGATGCAGAGGAGAGAGAGCAGAAATGAGAGAAGATGCAGAGGAGAGAGAAAACATGAGAGAAGATGCAGAGGAGAGAGAAAACATGAGAGAAGATGCAGAGGGAGAAAAAATTAGAGAATATGTAGAGAAGAGAGTAGAAATGAGAGATGATGAAGAGGAGAGAGAACAAAAATGAGAGAAGATGCAGAGGAGAGGTAACAGAAATTAGAGAAGATGTAGAGGAAAGAGAACAGAACTGAGAGAAGATGAAGAGAAAAAAATTAGAGAAGATGCAGAGTAGAGAGAATAGAAGTGGGCAAATATGCACAGGAGAGGTAACAGAAATGAGACAAGATGCAGAGGTGAGAAGACAGAAATGAGAGAAGATTCATATGAGAGAGCAGAAATGAGAAGATGCAGAGGAGAGAGAACAGAAATGAGAAGATGCAGAGGAGAAAGTAAAAATTTAAGAAGATGCAGAAGCGAGATAGAATGAGATGTAGAGAGAGAGAGAGAGAGAGAGAGACAGAGAGAGAGAGAGAGAGAGAGAGAGAGAGAGCGAGAGCGAGAGCGAGAGAGAGAGAGAGAGAGAGAGAGCAGAAATGAGAGAAGATGCAGAGGAGACAGAACAAAAATGAGAGAAGATGCAGAGAGATAGCAGAAATTAGAGATGATGCAGAGGAGAGAAACAGAAATGAGAGAAGATGCAGAGGAGAGAGAAAAGAAATGAGAGAAAATACAGGAGGGAAACAGTAGAAATGAAAGAAGATGCAGAAGAGAGAAAACAAATTAGAGAAGATGCAGATGAGAGAAAAGAAATTAGAGAAGATGCAGACGAGAGATAATTATATCTAGAGATGGGGACATTGCATCAGATGAATGACATGCATACAAACTGTTTGCATGCTCACTGAAAATATGAATGACCACCTACTATCTATAAATAAATAAAAATCATCCTTGCTTCGAGGGATTGCTGATGATAAATAAGGAAGTCATCGAGATGATAAAGAATCCATCTTACCAACTGCTGCCCTTTGCTGTCGACGCTGTTTGAAGTCGAATATTTTTCCCATTACTCCTGAGCCCTTTCCCGTGCCTTCCTTTGCATCTGTCGGGTTTTTTTCTGCTTTCCCCACAGTGCTGTCTCCATCTGACATGTCAGCACTAGCACTTGAGTCAGCACATTGCTGCAACAGAAACATTTCTAATCCACACCTCAGTCATGTCCACGAAATAATCAGAGCAGACCCTAAAATGTTCTCAAGTCATTATACCCCAAACAGCCCAACCTTGGCCTAATGCACGAGTTTGTGGTGGTTTGTGCATATGCATTGTCGCTATAATTAATCATCTGGATGTATAATCTAATGTTAGTCACAACTGTGACTGTTTGGTTTGGTGTGTGTGGAACTAAGCATGTGTAATCTACTGTGGATACACAGTGGGGCAATACTAATAATAACATAAAGTATAACTACTAGGCATACATGTGTAATCTACTTTGGATACACAGTGGGGCAATAGTAATAATAACATAAAGTATAACTACAAAGCATACACGTGTAATCTACTGTGGATACACAGTGGGGCAATACTAATAATAACATAAAGTATAACTACTAAGCATACATGTGTAATCTACTGTGGATACACAGTGGGGCATTAGTAATAATAACATAAAGTATAACTACAAAGCATACATGTGTAATCTACTGTGAATACACAGTGGGGCAATAGTAATAATAACATAAAGTATAACTACTAAGCATACATGTGTAATCTACTGTGGATACACAGTGGGGCAATAGTAACAATAACATAAAGTATAACTACAAAGCATACATGTGTAATCTACTGTGGATACACGGTGGGGCAATAGTAATAATAACATAAAGTATAACTACTAAGCATACATGTGTAATCTACTGTGGATACACAGTGGGGCAATAGTAATAATAACATAAAGTATAATTATTAAGCATACATGTGTAATCTACTGTGAATACACAGTGGTGCAATAGTAATAATAACATAAAGTATAACTACTAAGCATACATGTGTAATCTACTGTGGATACACGGTGGGGCAATAGTAATAATAACATAAAGTATAACTACTAGGCATACATGTGTAATCTACTGTGGATACACGGTGGGGCAATAGTAATAATAACATAAAGTATAATTACTAGGCATACATGTGTAATCTACTGTGGATACACGGTGGGGCAATAGTAATAATAACATAAAGTATAATTACTAGGCATACATGTGTAATCTACTGTGGATACACGGTGGGGCAATAGTAATAATAACATAAAGTATAATTACTAGGCATACATGTGTAATCTACTGTGAATACACGGTGGGGCAATAGTAATAATAACATAAAGTATAACTACTAGGCATACATGTGTAATCTACTGTGAATACACGGTGGGGCAATAGTAATAATAACATAAAGTATAACTACTAGGCATACACGTGTAATCTACTGTGGATACACAGTGGGGCAATACTAATAATAACATAAAGTATAACTACTAGGCATACATGTGTAATCTACTGTGGATACACAGTGGGGCAATAGTAATAATAACATAAAGTATAACTACTAAGCATACACGTGTAATCTACTGTGGATACACAGTGGGGCAATACTAATAATAACATAAAGTATAACTACTAGGCATACACGTGTAATCTACTGTGGATACACAGTGGGGCAATAGTAATAATAACATAAAGTATAACTACTAAGCATACACGTGTAATCTACTGTGGATACACAGTGGGGCAATACTAATAATAACATAAAGTATAACTACTAAGCATACACGTGTAATCTACTGTGGATACACAGTGGGGCAATACTAATAATAACATAAAGTATAACTACTAGGCATACACGTGTAATCTACTGTGGATACACAGTGGGGCAATAGTAATAATAACATAAAGTGTAACTACTAAGCATACACGTGTAATCTACTGTGGATACACAGTGGGGCAATACTAATAATAACATAAAGTATAACTACTAAGCATACACGTGTAATCTACTGTGGATACACAGTGGGGCAATACTAATAATAACATAAAGTATAACTACTAGGCATACATGTGTAATCTACTTTGGATACACAGTGGGGCAATAGTAATAATAACATAAAGTATAACTACAAAGCATACACGTGTAATCTACTGTGGATACACAGTGGGGCAATACTAATAATAACATAAAGTATAACTACTAGGCATACATGTGTAATCTACTGTGGATACACAGTGGGGCAATAGTAATAATAACATAAAGTATAACTACTAAGCATACACGTGTAATCTACTGTGGATACACAGTGGGGCAATACTAATAATAACATAAAGTATAACTACTAGGCATACATGTGTAATCTACTTTGGATACACAGTGGGGCAATAGTAATAATAACATAAAGTATAACTACTAAGCATACACGTGTAATCTACTGTGGATACACAGTGGGGCAATAGTAATAATAACATAAAGTATAACTACAAAGCATACACGTGTAATCTACTGTGGATACACAGTGGGGCAATAGTAATAATAACATAAAGTATAACTACTAAGCATATACGTGTAATCTACTGTGGATACACAGTGGGGCAATAGTAATAATAACATAAAGTATAACTACTAGGCATACACGTGTAATCTACTGTGGATACACAGTGGGGCAATAGTAATAATAACATAAAGTATAACTACTAGGCATACACGTGTAATCTACTGTGGATACACAGTGGGGCAATAGTAATAATAACATAAAGTATAACTACTAGGCATACACGTGTAATCTACTGTGGATACACAGTGGGGCAATAGTAATAATAACACAAAGTATAACTACTAGGCATACACGTGTAATCTACTGTGGATACACAGTGGGGCAATAGTAATAATAGCACAAAGTATAACTACTAGGCATACACGTGTAATCTACTGTGGATACACAGTGGGGCAATAGTAATAATAGCACAAAGTATAACTACTAGGCATACACGTGTAATCTACTGTGGATACACAGTGGGGCAATAGTAATAATAGCACAAAGTATAACTACTAGGCATACACGTGTAATCTACTGTGGATACACAGTGGGGCAATAGTAATAATAGCACAAAGTATAACTACTAGGCATACACGTGTAATCTACTGTGGATACACAGTGGGGCAATAGTAATAATAACACAAAGTATAACTACTAAGCATACAAGTGTAATCTACTGTGGATACACAGTGGGGCAATACTAATAATAACACAAAGTATAACTACTAAGCATACATGTGTAATCTACTGTGGATACACAGTGGGGCAATAGTAATAATAACATAAAGTATAACTACAAAGCATACACGTGTAATCTACTGTGGATACACAGTGGGGCAATAGTAACAATAACATAAAGTATAACTACAAAGCATACACGTGTAATCTACTGTGGATACACAGTGGGGCAATAGTAATAATAACATAAAGTATAACTACTAGGCATACACGTGTAATCTACTGTGGATACACAGTGGGGCAATAGTAATAATAACATAAAGTATAACTACTAGGCATACACGTGTAATCTACTGTGGATACACAGTGGGGCAATAGTAATAATAACATAAAGTATAACTACTAGGCATACACGTGTAATCTACTGTGGATACACAGTGGGGCAATAGTAATAATAACATAAAGTATAACTACAAGGCATACACGTGTAATCTACTGTGGATACACAGTGGGGCAATAGTAATAATAACATAAAGTATAACTACAAGGCATACACGTGTAATCTACTGTGGATACACAGTGGGGCAATAGTAATAATAACATAAAGTATAACTACTAGGCAAACACGTGTAATCTACTGTGGATACACAGTGGGGCAATAGTAATAATAACATAAAGTATAACTACTAGGCATACACGTGTAATCTACTGTGGATACACAGTGGGGCAATAGTAATAATAACATAAAGTATAACTACTAGGCATACACGTGTAATCTACTGTGGATACACAGTGGGGCAATAGTAATAATAACAAAGTATAACTACAAGGCATACACGTGTAATCTACTGTGGATACACAGTGGGGCAATAGTAATAATAACATAAAGTATAACTACTAGGCATACACGTGTAATCTACTGTGGATACACAGTGGGGCAATAGTAATAATAACATAAAGTATAACTACTAGGCAAACACGTGTAATCTACTGTGGATACACAGTGGGGCAATAGTAATAATAACATAAAGTATAACTACTAGGCAAACACGTGTAATCTACTGTGGATACACAGTGGGGCAATAGTAATAATAACATAAAGTATAACTACTAAGCATACACGTGTAATCTACTGTGGATACACAGTGGGGCAATACTAATAATAACATAAAGTATAACTACTAAGCATACACGTGTAATCTACTGTGGATACACAGTGGGGCAATAGTAATAATAACATAAAGTATAACTACTAGGCATACATGTGTAATCTACTGTGGATACACAGTGGGGCAATAGTAATAATAACATAAAGTATAACTACTAGGCATACATGTGTAATCTACTGTGGATACACAGTGGGGCAATAGTAATAATAACATAAAGTATAACTACTAGGCATACATGTGTAATCTACTGTGGATACACAGTGGGGCAATAGTAATAATAACATAAAGTATAACTACTAGGCATACATGTGTAATCTACTGTGGATACACAGTGGGGCAATACTAATAATAACATAAAGTATAACTACAAAGCATACATGTGTAATCTACTGTGAATACAGTGGGGCATTAGTAATAATAACATAAAGTATAACTACAAAGCATACATGTGTAATCTACTGTGGATACACAGTGGGGCAACAGTAATAATAACATAAAGTATAACTACTAGGCATACATGTGTAATCTACTGTGAATACACAGTGGGGCAATAGTAATAATAACATAAAGTATAACTACTAGGCATACATGTGTAATCTACTGTGGATACACAGTGGGGCAATAGTAATAATAACATAAAGTATAACTACGAACAATTATTCCTGCAAATAAATTATTTTGACAAACTCTCCAGAAACCATACTGAATGCTTTCTACCTATTTTCAAAATGTTATGGAATAATAACCTTTCTTAATAACCGTGACTGCAGCAAGGAGGAGTTATCATTGTTTGACAGCTCTCACGCAGCGGTACATGACAAGATGAAATATCCTCACTTCACTAACATGAAAGTGCCCTAAATATAACATTTAAGAGATATCACATATTTTTACGAGGTGTGATAATGTCAGTGCCATTGGTGGTCTACAGTAAATGCAGGTTCCGTGGTTTATATCTGGTGCGACAATAGAATGGTGGATTAAAAAAAAATATGTAATAGTGTTTCACCTCTGACGCATCATCATCCGGTGCTTTATCTTCAAACGTTTCAGGCTCCTCATAGGATTCAGCGCTCAATGAAACCACCTGAACAGTGCAACACAATGCTTAAAGCAACTGTCTAACTCAACTACTGTATGTTTCATGCAGCTTTACAGCATAGATCATTAGGTTTGTAAATATGTAAACCTAAAATTAAACATTATGAGCATCCATTTTATACCAGAAAAATTAGCCCCAATTCCCCTCCCTCTGACACAATCATAGCCAAAACTAGCCCCAATTTCCCTCCCCAAAACAATCATAGCCAAAACTTGCCCAAATTCCCCTCCCCTAACACAATCATAGCCAAAACCAGCTCCAATTCCTACCCGCCGATACAATTATAGCCAAAACTTGGCCTCACTAATCGGTTTCATACACAAGCCATTAATTGTCCGATTAGTCAGGCAACATCAACATCGTCCAAAAAATCAGACAATTAATTATTCATGTAAATGGGCCTTTATATGTTACAAAGTTTATATTAAAAAAATTCTTAAGATTATTCTATTTATTCAAACTGTTTTTCTTAAAAATAACGAATATTTGTCTGACGTTGACAGTGACATTTTTTTATATTTTGTTTGTATTTAGCCGTGGCCTGACAAAAGTCACAGAACACATCACAATGGGTGCCTCAGCATTACTAACTAATGTATTCTGGAGGTAGGAAGAGTGCTTGGTTCTGTAGCTTACATGAGTTACAATTATGTCTGGAGGTTGGAAGAGTGCTTGATTATGTAGCTTACATGTGTCACAATTATGTCTGGAGGTAGGAAGAGTGCTTGGTTCTGTAGCTTACATGAGTTACAATTATGTCTGGAGGTTGGAAGAGTGCTTGATTATGTAGCTTACATGTGTTACAATTATGTCTGGACTTTGGAAGAGTGCTTGGTTATGTAGTTTACATGAGTTACAATTATGTCTGGAGGTTGGAAGGGTGCTTCATTCTGTAGCTTACATGAGTTACAATTATGTCTTGAGGTAGGAAGAGTGCTTGGTTCTGTAGCTTACATGTGTTACAATTATGTCTGGACTTTGGAAGAGTGCTTGATTCTGTAGCTTACATGTGTTACAATTATGTCTGGAGGTTGGAAGAGTGCTTGATTCTGTAGCTTACATGAGTTACAATTATGTCTGGAGGTTGGAAGAGTGCTTGGTTCTGTAGCTTACATGAGTTACAATTATGTCTGGAGGTTGGAAGGGTGCTTGATTATGTAGCTTACATGAGTTACAATGATGTCTTGAGGTAGGAAGAGTGCTTGGTTCTGTAGCTTACATGTGTTACAATTATGTCTGGAGGTTGGAAGAGTGCTTGATTCTGTAGCTTACATGAGTTACAATGTTGTCTGGAGGTTGGAAGAGTGCTTGATTCTGAAGCTTACATGTGTTACAATTATGTCTGGAGGTTGGAAGAGTGCTTGATTCTGTAGCTTACATGTGTTACAATTATGTCTGGAGGTTGGAAGAGTGCTTGGTTATGTAGCTTACATGAGTTACAATTATGTATGGAGGTTGGAAGGGTGCTTGATTCTGTAGCTTACATGTGTTACAATTATGTCTGGAGGTTGGAAGAGTGCTTGATTCTGTAGCTTACATGTATTACAATTATGTCTGGAGGTTGGCAGAGAGCTTGATTCTGTAGCTTACATGTGTTACAATTATGTCTGGAGGTTGGAAGAGTGCTTGGTTATGTAGATTACACGTGCTACAATGATGTCTGGAGGTTGGAACAGTGCTTGGTTCTGTAGCTTACATGACTTACAGTGATGTCTGGAGGTTGGAAGAGTACTTGATTCTCTAGCTTACATGAGTTACAGTGATGTCTGGAGGTTGGAAGAGTGCTTGGTTCTGTAGCTTACATGAGTTAAAGTGATGTCTGGAGGTTGGAAGAGTGCTTGATTCTCTAGCTTACATGAGTTACAGTGATGTCTGAAGGTTGGAAGAGTGCTTGATTCTCTAGCTTACATGAGTTACAATGATGTCTGGAGGTTGGAAGAGTGCTTGGTTCTGTAGCTTACATGAGTTACAATGATGTCAGGAGGTTGGAAGAGTGCTTGGTTCTATAGCTTAGATGAGTTACAGTGATGTCTGGAAGTTGGAAGAGTGCTTGTTTCTCTAGCTTACATGAGTTACAGTGATGTCTGGAGGTTGGAACAGTGCTTGGTTATGTAGCTTACATGTGTTACAATGATGCCTGGAGGTTGGAAGAGTGCTTGGTTCTGTGGCTTACATGAGTTACAATGACGCCTGGAGGTTGGAAGAGTGCTTGGTTCTGTAGCTTACGTGTTACAATGATGCCTGGAGGTTGGAAGAGTGCTTGATTCTCTAGCTTACATGTGTTACATGGATGCCTGGAGGTTGGAAGAGTGCTTGGTTATGTAGCTTACATGTGTTACAATGATGCCTGGAGGTTGGAACAGTGCTTGGTTCTGTAGATTACATGCGTTACAATGATGTCTGGAGGTTGGAAGAGTGCTTGGTTCTGTAGCTTACATGTGTTACAATGATGTCTGGAGGTTGGAAGAGTGCTTGATTATGTAGCTTACATGTGTTACAATGATGTCTGGAGGTTGGAAGAGTGCTTGGTTCTGTAGCTTACATGCGTTACAATGATGTCTGGAGGTTGGACGAGTGCTTGGTTCTGTGGCTTACATGAGTTACAATTATGTCTGGAGGATGGAAGAGTGCTTAGTTATGTGGCTTACATGAGTTATAGTGATGTCTGGAGGTTGGAAGAGTGCTTGTTCTTTGGCTTACATGAGTTACAATGATGTCTGGAGGTTGGAAGAGTGCTTGATTCTGTGGCTTACATGTGTTACAATGATGTCTGGAGGTTGGAAAAGTGCTTGGTTCTGTAGCTTACATGAGTTACAATGATGTCTTGAGGTAGGAAGAGTGCTTGGTTCTGTGGCTTACATGTGTTACAATGTTGTCTGGAGGTTGGAAGAGTGCTTGGTTCTGTAGCTTACATGTGTTACAATTATGTCTGGAGGTTGGAAGAGTGCTTGGTTATGTAGATTACACGTGCTACAATGATGTCTGGAGGTTGGAACAGTGCTTGGTTCTGTAGCTTAAATGTGTTACAATGATGTCTGGAGGTTGGAAGAGTGCTTGGTTCTGTAGCTTACATGTGTTACAATGATGTCTGGAGGTTGGAAGAGTGCTTGGTTATGTGGCTTACATGTGTTACAATGATGTCTGGAGGTTGGAAGAGTGCTTGGTTCTGTAGCTTACATGTGTTACAACGATGTCTGGAGGTTGGAAGAGTGCTTGGTTCTGTGGCTTACATGTGTTACAATGATGTCTGGAGGTTGGAAGAGTGCTTGGTTATGTGGCTTACATGTGTTACAATGATGTCTGGAGGTTGGAAGAGTGCTTGGTTATGTGGCTTACATGTGTTACAATGATGTCTGGAGGTTGGAAGAGTGCTTGGTTCTGTGGCTTACATGTGTTACAATGATGTCTGGAGGTTGGAAGAGTGCTTGGTTCTGTGGCTTACATGTGTTACAATGTTGTCTGGAGGTTGGAAGAGTGCTTGATTATGTGGCTTACATGTGTTACAATGATGTCTGGAGGTTGGAAAAGTGCTTGGTTCTGTGGCTTACATGTGTTACAATGATGTCTGGAGGTTGGAAGAGTGCTTGGTTCTGTAGCTTACATGTGTTACAATGATGTCTGGAGGTTGGAAGAGTGTTTGGTTCTGTGGCTTACATGTGTTACAATGATGTCTGGAGGTTGGAAGAGTGCTTGGTTCTGTAGCTTACATGTGTTACAATGATGTCTGGAGGTTGGAAGAGTGCTTGGTTCTGTGGCTTACATGTGTTACAATTATGTCTGGAGGTTGGAAGGGTGCTTGGTTCTGTGGCTTACATGTGTTACAATGATGTCTGGAGGTTGGAAGAGTGCTTGGTTCTGTGGCTTACATGTGTTACAATGTTGTCTGGAGGTTGGAAGAGTGCTTGGTTCTGTGGCTTACATGTGTTACAATGATGTCTGGAGGTTGGAAGAGTGTTTGGTTCTGTGGCTTACATGTGTTACAATGATGTCTGGAGGTTGGAAGAGTGCTTGGTTATGTGGCTTACATGTGTTACAATGATGTCTGGAGGTTGGAAGAGTGTTTGGTTCTGTGGCTTACATGTGTTACAATGATGTCTGGAGGTTGGAAGAGTGCTTGGTTATGTAGCTTACATGTGTTACAATGATGTCTGGAGGCTGGAAGAGTGCTTGGTTATGTAGCTTACATGTGTTACAATGATGTCTGGAGGCTGGAAGAGTGTTTGGTTCTGTGGCTTACATGTGTTACAATGATGTCTGGAGGTTGGAAGAGTGTTTGGTTCTGTGGCTTACATGTGTTACAATGATGTCTGTACGACTTGTGTCAGGGCTGGACGTCAAGGGTGTTCTGACCGGTGGAAGGTCCTCCTCATTACGGTCACTCGTGGTCACTTCACAAACAGGAGTAGTACAAGAACAACTTTCAAGGTCTGAAAGTAAAGACAAAGACACTTCACACACAATGTTGTATGACTCAAGTCACCTCTGAAAGTAAAGACAAAGACACTTCACACACAATGTTGTATGACTCAAGTCACCTCTGAAAGTAAAGACAAAGACACTTCACACACAATGTTGTATGACTCAAGTCACCTCTGAAAGTAAAGACAAAGACACTTCACACACAATGTTGTATGACTCAAGTCACCTCTGAAAGTAAAGACAAAGACACTTCACACACAATGTTGTCTGACTCAAGTCACCTCTGAAAGTAAAGACAAAGACACTTCACACACAATGTTGTATGACTCAAGTCACCTCTGAAAGTAAAGACAACGACACTTCACACACAATGTTGTCTGACTCAAGTCACCTCTGAAAGTAAAGACAACGACACTTCACACACAATGTTGTATGACTCAAGTCACCTCTGAAAGTAAAGACAAAGACACTTCACACACAATGTTGTATGACTCAAGTCACCTCTGAAAGTAAAGACAAAGACACTTCACACACAATGTTGTATGACTCAAGTCACCTCTGAAAGTAAAGACAAAGACACTTCACACACAATGTTGTATGACTCAAGTCACCTCTGAAAGTAAAGACAAAGACACTTCACACACAATGTTGTATGACTCAAGTCACCTCTGAAAGTAAAGACAAAGACACTTCACACACAATTGTTGTCTGACTCAAGTCACCTCTGAAAGTAAAGACAAAGACACTTCACACACAGTGTTGTCTGACTCAAGTCACCTCTGAAAGTAAAGACAAAGACACTTCACACACAGTGTTGTCTGACTCAAGTCACCTCTGAAAGTAAAGACAAAGACACTTCACACACAGTGTTGTCTGACTCAAGTCACCTCTGAAAGTAAAGACAAAGACACTTCACACACAGTGTTGTCTGACTCAAGTCACCTCTGAAAGTAAAGACAAAGACACTTCACACACAGTGTTGTATGACTCAAGTCACCTCTGAAAGTAAAGACAAAGACACTTCACACACAGTGTTGTCTGACTCAAGTCACCTCTGAAAGTAAAGACAAAGACACTTCACACACAGTGTTGTCTGACTCAAGTCACCTCTGAAAGTAAAGACAAAGACACTTCACACACAGTGTTGTCTGACTCAAGTCACCTCTGAAAGTAAAGACAAAGACACTTCACACACAGTGTTGTCTGACTCAAGTCACCTCTGAAAGTAAAGACAAAGACACTTCACACACAGTGTTGTCTGACTCAAGTCACCTCTGAAAGTAAAGACAAAGACACTTCACACACAGTGTTGTCTGACTCAAGTCACCTCTGAAAGTAAAGACAAAGACACTTCACACACAGTGTTGTCTGACTCAAGTCACCTCTGAAAGTAAAGACAAAGACACTTCACACACAGTGTTGTCTGACTCAAGTCACCTCTGAAAGTAAAGACAAAGACACTTCACACACAGTGTTGTCTGACTCAAGTCACCTCTGAAAGTAAAGACAAAGACACTTCACACACAGTGTTGTCTGACTCAAGTCACCTCTGAAAGTAAAGACAAAGACACTTCACACACAGTGTTGTCTGACTCAAGTCACCTCTGAAAGTAAAGACAAAGACACTTCACACACAGTGTTGTCTGACTCAAGTCACCTCTGAAAGTAAAGACAAAGACACTTCACACACAGTGTTGTATGACTCAAGTCACCTCTGAAAGTAAAGACAAAGACACTTCACACACAGTGTTGTATGACTCAAGTCACCTCTGAAAGTAAAGACAAAGACACTTCACACACAGTGTTGTATGACTCAAGTCACCTCTGAAAGTAAAGACAAAGACACTTCACACACAGTGTTGTATGACTCAAGTCACCTCTGAAAGTAAAGACAAAGACACTTCACACACAGTGTTGTATGACTCAAGTCACCTCTGAAAGTAAAGACAAAGACACTTCACACACAGTGTTGTATGACTCAAGTCACCTCTGAAAGTAAAGACAAAGACACTTCACACACAGTGTTGTATGACTCAAGTCACCTCTGAAAGTAAAGACAAAGACACTTCACACACAGTGTTGTATGACTCAAGTCACCTCTGAAAGTAAAGACAAAGACACTTCACACACAGTGTTGTATGACTCAAGTCACCTCTGAAAGTAAAGACAAAGACACTTCACACACAGTGTTGTATGACTCAAGTCACCTCTGAAAGTAAAGGCAAAGACACTTCACACACAGTGTTGTATGACTCAAGTCACCTCTGAAAGTAAAGGCAAAGACACTTCACACACAATGTTGTATGACTCAAGTCACCTCTGAAAGTAAAGGCAAAGACACGTCACACACAATGTTGTATGACTCAAGTCACCTCTGAAAGTAAAGACAAAGACACTTCACACACAATGTTGTACGACTCAAGTCACCTCTGAAAGTAAAGACAAAGACACTTCACACACAATGTTGTATGACTCAAGTCACCTCTAACCATTCCACACTGAGTACATATAATTTATTTTGTCTTAATTACTAAATGAAGGAAGATTTATCTAAGAATAAGCTGATGCCCGCTCCTACTCATGCTACATTCAGCAGTAACATTACTCAAATGCAGGGTTGACTGAATTACTTTAATTATGTACTTCAGTAAACGTAAAAGTAATTCACCTAAAAACTACTTGAGTAAATGTACTTCGTAAAAAAGTACTTGAGTAAAAAGTAAAACTACTTTTCAAAAGTACTTGAAGTAAAAGTAGAAGTAAAAGTACAATACTTAGAAATAACAACAAAATCATGAGTAATATTATATAAATTACACAACTTGCATCTGGCAACTGTTTTGCAACCACTCTGCCTATAACAAAGTGTTCCTAGACAGCCTTAGCTGGTCAATAGGTCTGCCACCTTGAACATGGTGCTCACTTGGATGCTTGGAAAATTACATTATCATTAATGAGAGCTCACACCATCAAATAATTTCAGTTAAATACAGAACTTGATTAATGATGAGGCACAATCTGTCTTTTTATCGACCTGTTTCACTGGGGTATGGGAGGAGCTAGATTGTACAACAGGATGTGATTGTATCTGAGTAGGTAGAGGGTCAGTCCAGTACTAGTAGTAGCTTCTCAGGGAAACTAGTCAGAGGTAATACAACCTAGCACTGTCCATAGGAAAATTAACAAAAAAATTTGATGCCTAGCTGATGAAGCCATCTGGCTTGTGAACCCCCACCTTCTCATGTCTTCCCAGACATGTCTTATCAGCTCACACAAACATTGAAACAACACACTTCAGCAGCTAGCTGTGTTGGTTACTTGGTACCAGCTGAGCCTAGGATTGATCAGTGCCCTGTCAGGGCACCTGTCCCTGATATTATGGGTCAACTTGAATAAGCTATTGGTGGGAAAAGATGCTGCCAAATGGCAGAGTATAAATTTTTTACTCTATAGTTCTGTAGAGTAATCATTATTATGAATTTATTAGACATCTCAATATGAATTTTATTCGTGAAAGAAAAATGCTGTTTAATGCTGACGTAAGCTGGTAAGGCCGTTGCTGACAATGAACGAAAATCGGTGAAGTTCTCGATCCCTCACGAATATCAGAATTGTGTCAGTGTATGGGGATTATCAATACATTGTCGAAATCACAAATTTTAATATTTATAATACGTATTGGAAACTTACTGATTAATACTTTATACGGTGCAACAGAGACATTTGCATCATGGTTTGAGATGGCGTTCAAGCGTTGTGTGCTTGAAGTGACATTTCATGTCAACCGACTTGACCTAACCTATGCCAATATTTGGCAGACTTTGTTCACTGATGTATATATAAAACAATGGTTCCCAAAGAGAGGTTTGTATGCAAATATGATCATGAACTGGCATGCGATTGGATGATATTAATAGCTTTTAGCCTGGCGTCTATGCACAGTTTATGAAATGTCATTGACGGTGGAGTGCCACCGGCAGCAGCGGTTTTGCAAAAAATGTAAAGAAAATATATTGCGAAGTAAATAAAAGTAATGAAGTAAAAAGTTGTGTTACTTTAGATAAAACTACTTCGTTACAAGTGAAAAGTATTTAGTCAAAATTCTACTTTGTTACAAGCCAATAACTACTCAAGTATTGTAACAAAGTACTTTTATTTTGTTACATGCCAACCCTGCTCAAATGGAATGATCATAAAATAGGGATCCAAGTTGGACTTTGTTCATTATACCATTGCAAAATAAACATTTCAAAACATGTGACGATAAAAGTAATCACATCGCTTCAGTGCAATCTTTTCACAGGCCGACATTTCGCAGTTACTGTTGTACATTCCTAATGAAGGTGAGCACCTCAGTTAATAATAGAGAGGCTGGGGATGTGTAGCTTAAGTCAGCATTTTGTTATCAGTGTATGGTCTCAACTTGAATCTTTCAGGGACAAGTCTTGAATCTTCAAGTGGAAACTCATATAGATAGTTGCTAAATACACGTCTTTTGTGGGTCATTGATTTGAGTGTTTTGACCAGGGACTAAAGTAGAACAATCATAAAATAGGGATTAAGGTTGGATATTGTTCATTATATCACAGCTACTATGTTTCAAGATGTTATGAATAGAGTAATCACCTCCCTTCAGAGTAGTCTAGTTCAATGTACTTACACAGACTGACTGGCTGGTAGAGAAAGAAGATAGCCACCCCCAGGTTGATGTTGTATCTCAGAGAAAGAGTGCTCAGAAGAACAACAATTGAGGCCAGCACAGCATAAAACCTACATGGAACAGACATCAGACACATTTTATAAACCCATGACAGAACTTGTAGACTGACAACTTTTACCCTGGAAATGTGTAAGCTTCATTGGAAATAAAATTCTATTGAAGCAGTTGTGCTACTAATTAGAAACATGGCAGCTTCTTGAGAGTTTCCACATTCAAACTCGCCTTGCCTAGAATTATACATAATGGACAAATCTTCTTGCTTTAGAGTTATACATAATGGACAAATCTTCTTGCTTTAGAATTATGCAAAGATGTGACATTTCTACACAATGAAGTTATCAACATTATTGATATTATCACTGCTTACAAAGTATGCATTTAACCTTAACATGCAGGCCTGGTGTAATGATAATATGTAATAGTAATTATTATAAATAAGTAATAGTAATAGATGGAACATAACAATATAATAATATATAAATTACTTCTATTAGCGGTAAAATCCTTGTTATTGTTACTTTATCTTTGTCCATATTTAGACGGACATCTTTTAAAAGAGCAGTCTCTGTAGAATGAAACTGTTGGTAAGCTGATTGTAATACATTAGACATACAGTTTGACTCAATGTGAGATCTTAGAAGGTTTGATACAACTTTGTCCAGTACCTTGAAAACAAAGCTTAGATTAGAAATAGGTATATAACTGTTTAGGTTTTCTTTAGGCAAAGTTGACTTTCTTAAGAAGTGGGTTGACTTGTGCTTGCTTGAAATCCTTAGGAAACAAGCCAGAGCAAAGTGATGCATTTATAATATTTGTAATTGTGTAATGTGATGTATCAAGACATATTTTAAGCAATGTAGTCGTTAATGGATCAAAATCACAGGACTTATTTGGAGATGACGTGATTAGTTTCCTTACTTCATCAACTGCGGCAGGTGTAAAAGAAGTAGAGAATTTACTTGCAGAGAGTCCACTTGTACAGCATTTAAAGTATCATCTGGAAAAGCAAACTGGATCAGACTGATTTTGTTCTTGAAACGACCGGAAAAAGAGTCACATAGACTTGATTGAGACATGACTAAGTAGAGTCGGAGCAACAACTCTATGTAAAATTTTATTTATGCAATTCCATAGCTGACGTGGATTTTCAGCGTTATTTTAAACCATATTCGTATAATAAACTGATTTGGCTTTAGCAATTTGTGTGATGCAGTAGTGACACTGTTTTGAATAACATGATCTATCCAAAGGGGAGCATGATTTGTGTCATACTCATTCAAGATAACGACGACTCCTTTTAGACTGTAAAATTTCAGGAGTCATCCACGTTGTTGGTGGTTTTTGTGACATAGATTTGGTGGTTATCGGGGCGCGTTTATTAAGTGAAGCCTTGAGTACATGATAGTATTGTTTACACAAGTCGGACAGGTGTCCCTTTGGATCTCTGATAAGGTCGGATTTAAGAATATCAGCCTTGAAGGTATCAATGTCAATTTTATGGATAGGTCTGTAAGACATGTTATGTTTTGAATGTGCTAATGTTCTGGAAAAATTAACATCAACAATAACTGTGTGGTGGTCCAATAAGCTATCAGAAACTGTTAGCATCTGGATATTGTCACATGTTGAGCGAGTCAAGCCATGAATGTGTATAGAAAGTAATACATTTTTTCACACAAGCCTATAGATGGCCCAGCATGCTGGCCATTCCTTCACTGGTGATCATTTATTTGGATAAGGATTCCTGCATGAAGTTGATTTAACATCTGTATCAATCATTGCAGCTCCTTGACCTACAATGCTGGGTAATGTTTGAGCAAATTCCAGCAGCTTATGCCAACTTTTGGTCCAACTCTGTGTGAACTTGAGTACCCGTGAACATGAGTACCCGTGAACATGAGTACCCGTGAACACAACTTTAATTTTGACTTTTCAGCACATATCAGTTTGGATATTGTAAGACACCAACAAATTATAGATAATTTCTTGAATGAGTTACTGTTGTTACTCTACTACTGAATAAACACAACATACACAGGGGAAGGTAGTGTTAGTTGAGCCATTTTTCATTCTTTTTGATGTCTAGGGTGCAATCATATTCAGAAGTCAAAATTGTTTTTATTACATAAACTGTGATTATTAGTAGATCATTTTATACAAAGATAATATATCTAACATGCATAGATAATATATCTAGCTGATTCAAATAGGGTTGGTAAGCTGGCTCAACTAACACTTGGTGTTGGGTATGTTGAGCCCCAGTGTAGCGTAAGTTGTGTAAATGGTTTATTTGTATACTTTACGCAGGCCTTGTACAAAACATTTACAACAACTCAGCCAAAATATCTACCCAATGGAAAAAACATGTCTCTGACAAGTCTACACGCTTAAATAATAAGACAACACACTTAATTAAAATAGATTTATAGGCCAATTGCAGCCAGTGTAACTAACTGCTATGTTGCCATGTAGCTATCTGATGTCCCAATTTGCTCAGAAAAGTTCATTCCATGATGTACTTTGGGGTAAATAACACTTGTCTTCATTCATAAACTACTGCTCAACTAACCCTCCCTTGGGCGGCTCAACTAACCCCGTTTCGACATTTAAGCTTATTTAATTTACTTCTCATTAATGCGCGAAGTGATGAAAACAACCTTCTTCTCTGCGCATAGCCATTTGTAAGTGGCACAAACAATAAAGTCTGGTCACATGATTTGATAGTTTACACACCAGCAGACATTAATCACAATTACCAAAGTTTCGATAAACATCAAAAAACAGTTTTAGCTCACATGTTCTGACCGTTGTAACAAATATAACCTATTATACATGAATCGTGTTCTAATAACATGTTCAATCACTGGGTGGTACCATGTAACTCTCACTGTTGTAGTTTCCTGGGAAACATGGGTGGCTCAACTAACCCAGTGGCTCAACTACCACTGCCCTCCCCTGCATGTACATACTCCAAAATATTCAAAAGAAAATATTTCTGAGGAAAAAGTAATAGTAATAGCTTCAAATGTAATAGTAATATATTACATTGCCTTCAGCAAGTAATAGTAATAGAAAGAAAACTAAGTAATAGTAATAGGTTACACTGCAATGTAGTAGATCCCAGGCCTGCTCATAGGCAAACCTGGGGTAAAGGGTAATTCTGTGCCCCAGTTCCTTACTTTTTGCAATAATTTTCTAGTATTATTCTCAACAGTATATCCTTCTATTTATTTGTCTCCTGGTATATTTTATTTAATGTAATGCATATAAGACAATACAGATATAATAGTTATCTTGTATTTTAGGCTCAAAGTAAAAACTTAAGTTATTGGGGTTTGGAGTATTTTTGTTGTATGCAATAAATGTGCACTGCTTTATATTTTCAGTATAAACTTCAATGAATTATTGCTAAACATATCTAGAGCATCGATAATGCATAAACTATAAAATTTACAAAGATCATAATTCAGTTTATGTGGCTTGTAGAATACAGTCTGGGGCACTGGTTGTCATTAATAGTTCTTTTCTTCTTGCTCTTATTCAGTTTTTGATCGTGATCTGTTAGTGCCACACATGTAAATGGGGTACAAATGTCACTGATGGTTTTTACTAACATACTCAACATACAGGCAATACATTATTATATATTGTTTTCCCCATAAAAAACGATTGGGGTACAAACGTACAAAATGTTAAACCCCATTTTTTTCATTTGGTGGCAACATGTATATTCATGAATGTATGTTCATGAATGTATGTTCATGAATGCCTCTCCATGGTATAAAGTAAAGAACAAACATCCTTCAAAAACTTTACATTGCAAACATATAAATAAATATGAGCACAACTGTTACCATGTACTTAACTGCAATACTGATCAGAAATACTACATCAGTTGTGTAAACAAAATCTTGTTTGTGAACACCAAGAAAACTGTTGCCTTAAAACACAGAAAACAGACCTTGACTGTTGAGCAATTACATCAAACTATAAATGCATATTTTATGAAGCTGGTGTATTACTGGTTAAGATGTTGGAATGCCTATTTGTTAAGATGTTGTAATGACTGTATGTTAAGATGTTGTAATGCCTGTATGTTAAGATGCTGTAATGCATGAATGTTAAGATTTTGTAATGCCTGTATGTTAAGATGTTGTAATGCATGAATGTTAAGATTTTGTAATGCCTGTATGTTAAGATGTTGTAATGCATGAATGTTAAGATTTTGTAATGCCTGTATGTTAAGATGCTGTAATGCATGAATGTTAAGATTTTGTAATGCCTGTATGTTAAGATGTTGTAATGCCTGTATGTTAAGATGTTGTAATGCCTGTATGTTAAGATGTTGTAATGCCTGTATGTTAAGACGTTGTAATGCCTGTATGTTAAGACATTGTAATGCTTGTATGTTAAGATGTTGTAATGCCTGTATGTTAAGATGTTGTAATGCCTGTCCTGTATGTTGAGACATTGTATTGCCTGTATGTTGAGACATTGTATTGCCTGTATGTTGAGATGTTGTAATGCCTGTATGTTAAGATGTTGTAATGCCTGTATGTTAAGATGTTGTAATGCCTGTATGTTAAGATGTTGTAATGCCTGTATGTTAAGACGTTGTAATGCCTGTATGTTAAGACGTTGTAATGCCTGTATGTTAAGATGTATTGCCTGTATGTTAAGATGTTGTAATGCCTGTATGTTGAGATGTTGTAATTCCAGTATGTTTTTAAATGTTGACAATCATTGATGTTCTTCAATTATCTGGTTTTTTACCTGCCGGAGTAGTATCCATTGCTCCACTTAAGGATATTGTAGAGACGTGCCAAGAAGCAGCAGGATAACTCTAGGAAAGTGTTCACATGGACCAGTCTGGAGCACAACATGGCATCAAACTCACAAGTGACGACAATAATAAATTAATTATAAAATTGTTAGTAATGTATAAAATAAATGCCTCTCAAAGATCAAGAAAACTATTTGTAATATATTAATAGTTAATAAAAAAAGTGGATGAAACTATTTAAATTTGAATAAAACAACATAAAATAGTAAAGTCACAATTAGTGCATTATTAAAATGGATGATAAAAAACTGAAGACATCAAACGATGATATCATGTCAGCATGCAATATTCATCTGACTATTCCATGGTAACTTGAATAGTCAGTAGAATATATGGCAGCCCCCAGTCAGTCAATGAACAAACTGATGTCAACAAGCTTCAACCCCTGCCCGGGTTTTTGCTAGTTCCAATGTGGTGACCAGTCACTCATTTTTTACATAAAAAAATGTGCATGAGCATGTTCTGAAGATTATTCTACATATGTAACATACAAATCTTTGAATTCTTCAATTCTATAGCTCTGAGCATCTTCGTCTTCATTAGAGCTCTCCTCACTTGGAGGAGGAATTGGGAAAAATTTCTTTAGCAGTCCCGTTCTCTCGTGAATAATTCCCAGTGACGCACAGGAGACAATGAACAGTAGAATGTAGAGTAGCAGGTGACCTGGAGACAAACAACGCACAGGAGACAATGAACAATAGAATGTAAAGTAGCAGGTGATCTGGAGACAAACAACGCACAGGAGACAATGAACAGTAGAATGTAGAGTAGCACGTGACCTGGAGACAAACAACGCACAGGAGACAATGAACAGTAGAATGTAGAGTAGCACGTGACCTGGAGACAAACAACGCACAGGAGACAATGAACAGTAGAATGTAGAGTAGCAGGTGACCTGGAGACAAACAACGCACAGGAGACAATGAACAGTAGAATGTAAAGTAGCAGGTGACCTGGAGACAAACAACGCACAGGAGACAATGAACAGTAGAATGTAAAGTAGCAGGTGACCTGGAGACAAACAACGCACAGGAGACAATGAACAGTAGAATGTAAAGTAGCAGGTGATCTGGAGACAAACAACACACAGGAGACAATGAACAGTAGAATGTAAAGTAGCAGGTGACCTGGAGACAAACAACGCACAGGAGACAATGAACAGTAGAATGTAAAGTAGCAGGTGACCTGGAGACAAACAACGCACAGGAGACAATGAACAGTAGAATGTAAAGTAGCAGGTGACCTGGAGACAAACAACGCACAGGAGACAATGAACAGTAGAATGTGAAGTAGCAGGTGACCTGGAGACAAACAACGCACAGGAGACAATGAACAGTAGAATGTAGAGTAGCAGGTGTCCTGGAGACAAACAACGCACAGGAGACAATGAACAGTAGAATGTAGAGTAGCAGGTGATCTGGAGACAAACAACGCACAGGAGACAATGAACAGTAGAATGTAGAGTAGCAGGTGACCTGGAGACAAACAACGCACAGGAGACAATGAACAGTAGAATGTAGAGTAGCACGTGACCTGGAGACAAACAACACACAGGAGACAATGAACAGTAGAATGTAGAGTAGCAGGTGATCTGGAGACAAACAACACACAGGAGACAATGAACAGTAGAATGTAAAGTAGCAGGTGACCTGGAGACAAACAACACACAGGACACAATGAACAGTAGAATGTAAAGTAGCAGGTGATCTGGAGACAAATAACACACAGGAGACAATGAACAGTAGAATGTAAAGTAGCAGGTGACCTGGAGACAAACAACGCACAGGAGACAATGAACAGTAGAATGTAGAGTAGCAGGTGTCCTGGAGACAAACAACACACAGGACACAATGAACAGTAGAATGTAAAGTAGCAGGTGATCTGGAGACAAACAACACACAGGAGACAATGAACAGTAGAATGTAGAGTAGCAGGTGACCTGGAGACAAACAACACACAGGAGACAATGAACAGTAGAATGTAAAGTAGCAGGTGACCTGGAGACAAACAACACACAGGACACAATGAACAGTAGAATGTAAAGTAGCAGGTGACCTGGAGACAAACAACGCACAGGAGACAATGAACAGTAGAATGTAGAGTAGCAGGTGTCCTGGAGACAAACAACACACAGGACACAATGAACAGTAGAATGTAAAGTAGCAGGTGATCTGGAGACAAACAACACACAGGAGACAATGAACAGTAGAATGTAAAGTAGCAGGTGATCTGGAGACAAACAACACACAGGAGACAATGAACAGTAGAATGTAAAGTAGCAGGTGATCTGGAGACAAACAACACACAGGAGACAATGAACAGTAGAATGTAAAGTAGCAGGTGACCTGGAGACAAACAACACACAGGAGACAATGAACAGTAGAATGTGAAGTAGCAGGTGACCTGGAGACAAACAACACACAGGACACAATGAACAGTAGAATGTAAAGTAGCAGGTGATCTGGAGACAAACAACACACAGGAGACAATGAACAGTAGAATGTAAAGTAGCAGGTGATCTGGAGACAAACAACACACAGGAGACAATGAACAGTAGAATGTAAAGTAGCAGGTGATCTGGAGACAAACAACACACAGGAGACAATGAACAGTAGAATGTAAAGTAGCAGGTGACCTGGAGACAAACAACACACAGGAGACAATGAACAGTAGAATGTGAAGTAGCAGGTGACCTGGAGACAAACAACACACAGGACACAATGAACAGTAGAATGTAAAGTAGCAGGTGATCTGGAGACAAACAACACACAGGAGACAATGAACAGTAGAATGTAAAGTAGCAGGTGATCTGGAGACAAACAACACACAGGAGACAATGAACAGTAGAATGTAAAGTAGCAGGTGATCTGGAGACAAACAACACACAGGAGACAATGAACAGTAGAATGTAAAGTAGCAGGTGACCTGGAGACAAACAACACACAGGAGACAATGAACAGTAGAATGTGAAGTAGCAGGTGACCTGGAGACAAACAACACACAGGACACAATGAACAGTAGAATGTAAAGTAGCAGGTGATCTGGAGACAAACAACACACAGGACACAATGAACAGTAGAATGTAAAGTAGCAGGTGATCTGGAGACAAACAACACACAGGAGACAATGAACAGTAGAATGTGAAGTAGCAGGTGACCTGGAGACAAACAACACACAGGACACAATGAACAGTAGAATGTAAAGTAGCAGGTGATCTGGAGACAAACAACACACAGGAGACAATGAACAGTAGAATGTAAAGTAGCAGGTGATCTGGAGACAAACAACACACAGGACACAATGAACAGTAGAATGTAAAGTAGCAGGTGATCTGGAGACAAACAACGCACAGGAGACAATGAACAGTAGAATGTAGAGTAGCAGGTGATCTGGAGACAAACAACACACAGGAGACAATGAACAGTAGAATGTAAAGTAGCAGGTGACCTGGAGACAAAGAGAAACATCAAACAGAGAAAGTAATCATTTCTGTAAGACTACTTTCATAAATATTAAAATATACTTCAGCAACTTCCTTACTATTATTAAAAAATCATTAAAAATCAAGGGATGCTATCTGCATACAATGAGGATATATTAAATAATATGTAAATTACTTACTGAATGACTGAATGCAAAAAGAAGTTGGAAACCTGTTTTTGAATAAATAGGTGCAATTAACAAACACTACTTTTGAGTTTCCACACCTGCTATGAATAAATAAAATCCATGCTATGGTAGACATCATTGTAGGCAATATGCTTGGCAATACTGTAAAACACATCAACTCTATTTACATAGAATTAACATGTAACAAGTTTAACAGGATTATGCTATGCGCAGGATAAGCACGTGATAGAAAAAAGTGGTCCGTCCATGGCTTGTATGGCTGAAGTGGTTCCTATGCCCTTGGATATGTTAATTGGATTATATATCTGTAGTTTACCTGTTGAAAGACAGAAGCAAGCAACATTGCTTAGCAGCAGAACTGCTACACTGATCCGTGGCGATTCCCATCTGAAAACATCATACCAAATATTTAAACTCTGCAGTGTACGTACTTACACATTACTCGGGCAGAGTACGAAACTCCGTGGACAAGTTGCAGTGTGTTTGGGGTATGACTGCTGATGAGCAATTTGTTAGTTATTATTAAAAAAGTATTATACATTTATTGCAAGTACAAAACATTGTCTAACAGTGTTGTACAGCTTCTTCCCAATATTTACTAGATCATTATACTATAATTATTACAAAGGTTAATTTGAGACCATGTGGTGAACTTCCTTATTAGCTGCTATGCATAATTTAATAAATTCTTCTTAGCCATATTGGATCCTAAGAGCAAGATCACGTTTAACAAATCTTCTGTTTTAGTTTTAGAAGAAATCACTAAGTGAGTAGATGAAGGATCACCAGTAGATATCATCTACTTAGATTGTCAAAAAGCTTTTGACAAAGTGCCACATAAAAAATTACTACTTAGACTAAAAAATCCTTGTTTCGGGGATGGTGTAATCAACTGGATAGAAAAGTGGCTGACTTACAGAAGACAAAATGTAGCACTTGGTAAATGGGGAGATATTATTGTACTTTACCTCAAATATGTATACACAAGTGTGTGTGTGTGTGTGTGTGTGTGTGTGTGTGTGTGTGTGTGTGTGTGTGTGTGTGTGTGTGTGCGTGTTGTGCACACGTGTGTGCATGCGTGTGTGTCTGTGAGCGTGCATATGGTTCATGCTTGCATGTGTGTGTGTATAGATTAGCCAATTACTACAATATGTTGAGACGTGGAAATTAACAAGAGCTAAAGAAACATCATGTAACTACAATTATTACTTTGATACAAGCAAGACATTCTTCTACTTACCGTTGCAGTGATGTAGCAATTCGACCCAGTTTAATAAACGGGCCACCAAGTACTATGAGTCGTCTGCTATTATCCACCAGAACAGACAAGTCGACATGGGTCTTCGTTGTTGTCCCAGAACCATCACACAGAGGGCGCTCTGGCATGCTGGTCTTCAGCGGGATATTTCATTAAACATGGCAGACGGTGCACTCAGAATCCTGGTCAATCCATTGGTTTCTGGAAAATAATCCATGTTTTTTGTGTGATAAAAAATAGGACATGCCTTTATCAAGATGTTAATCAATCAAACATTAACCAACAACTGACATTTTCAGATGTACTGCGTGAAGCATTTAAATTGGGATTCATGATAGATGAGGCAGTTCAAGCAACCCAAGACCGAACAGGGCGAAAAGGATGGTGCGACAACTGCTCAGCCAGACTGAGCGATATGTGCATGGAGGAACTGACTGAAATACGACTAGTTTAAGATCTAAGTTAAGTTGTCTTTTGGGTCGTCTTTATTATTGTGTTTAATATCATCTGTTCTTTCACCTTCTATTGTTGTTCTTAACACTCTCGCTTTTGGTTGTATTTTGAACTAGTGGTTGACATTTTATACTTTGATGTGGTACTGAAGTTAGATCAGTAGTGCAAATTGTGCAAGGACTGAGAAACTTGGTTTTGTATAATTTTAGTAGTTTAACTGTAATAAACACAATTTTATCTTCAAACTTGCCTTACAGTGGTCTATTCTTAATTTAGGCATAAGCGTACCACCCGCAGCCTACACATACATTGACATTGTACAATAAATGCATAAATCACACATTTCACAACACATGCACACACACAAACATCAGGTGCAAGTATTGAACTTATAATTATATTAATAATAAAAGATAATAATTAATAAATAAATAAATAGTCTTGAATATTTTATATTTGTTAAATTGTTGATTGAATATTTTATATTTGTTAAATTGTTCATAACAGAAATTGCAATGTACGGATTACTGTGCACCCTTGTTAATCCCCTTAATTCTGCCCACCTTTTAGGGTGCCCACACATTTTCTGATTTACATCTTTTGTCATCTTCTTTGTCACATAAAAATGCCTGGCATTGTCTTCCGTGTAAAATATATTATCATTAAATTTACACTCATTACAACTTCACAAGTCCTGATTACATTTCACAAACATCAACTGCTGAACGCGGTCATCACTGAGTTTGCACTGGTCAAGTCGGAAGGTTTTTACAGTTACACTGATAAAGACAGCACAGAAGACCTGGCCTTTACAACAAATTTGGCTAAAGTTTCAAATTTTTTTAGCCAAATGAGATTTTGTTTAACCATATTTTTAGCAGACACTAAGATGACAAAACGTCAAAATGCAAAACATGACTTAAAATAATGTGTTATTGCCTAGTAAAAAAAGAAACTAGTTTCTTGTCTCCACCTCGTTTTTATTTACTATTGATAAAGATTACTTTAAAGTTTTTTGGGTTCTGTGAAGAAATCTTTGTCCACCCGTGTCCACCCGTTTCACTAAACCAGTGAATCCAGGACGC
Source organism: Lamellibrachia satsuma (assembly GCA_033239005.1). Classification (NCBI taxonomy): domain Eukaryota; kingdom Metazoa; phylum Annelida; class Polychaeta; order Sabellida; family Siboglinidae; genus Lamellibrachia; species Lamellibrachia satsuma. The sequence continues at coordinate 578,264 of BSQZ01000073.1, read as the reverse complement.
TGCTCCTTCACCATACAGATCTTGAAGGCTTCCTCATATGTCTCTGGCATTTCGGCAGTAACGTCGATCTCCGGTATCTCATGTTTTGCCAAGTCTTCTTCGGCCTAGTGCAGTCCTTCCCGGTGACAAACACGTTCTTTGCTTTCATATGCATGCAAACTTTGCAGCGAAAGACGTGGCTTTTGCTATCGTGAATAAGCCACGCAAAACATACGAACTAGTCCACCTTGATCAAACGTGACTGCGTCATTTTCTTTCATTTCTTTCTGTGATGATCACCTGTCGAAGTACATTAACGAATCATTTTAACCGATAACATTGAAAAACTGCGAGGAAGTGAGCTCCCACAAGTTATAATATTATTATTTTTGTAGCTGCCCAGCAGGACGCAAACTTTGGCTGAGAGCAATTAAATCATTGGCTTATCGCCGGGCAATTCCAGATTAGGGGGCACGAAAACAATTCAACAGGGTGGCGGGCAGCTGTGATTTACGGGTTCACCGCCACTTACACAACAATGCGTGTTAACATGGTCATAAAAGCGTTTCGCCAAATTGGCGAAGAGTTTTTATTCATTTTGCCAACTGGGAAACCATTTCGCCTATGGCGCAATTGGTGATTGGCAGTGTGTGCTAGCCTAGATTTGTATTTGAAATACAGCAAAGTTCATATTTGTATTTGCCTATTCCAAAAGTGACATATTTGCATTTGCTCCTTGTATTTGATATATTTCATTCAAGTACAGGTCAAATAGTGAAATATACCACTTTTATCTCAAGTCTGAGATAACGACCCAGCACACTGACATGTAATCACAGACTTCACAGCATCATTAGTAACAAACAGACATTCTGGGTCAGATTTGTAGGAAAGGCACAATGAAACAAGTGCCCTTGGCTTCCTTACACATTGTTTACTCAGCTGTGACCCCCCTGTGAGATCAAGACAAAGGTGCAACTATACAGAATAATTGAGCTGCCTGAGCTGGGGGCTTTTTCTTAATTTGGTGATGTCTTTCTATTTCAATGGGAAGTGAAACAAACGGCTAACTTTACCATAGAAGCCAATATTTAATGCACACATTTTCAACAGTGGTTTGGCTAAAGAAAAAGCCCCCAGCTCAGGCAGCTCAATTATTCTGTATAGTTGCACCTTTGTCTTGATCCCACAGGGGGGTCACAGGATGTCCACTCATACCATCACTGTAATCAATGGAAGTAATTCCTCTGGCGTTAAAGTCAGAGTAAACAGAATTAAGGAAAGAAAGGCTCTGTTTAGAGAGCCAGTGTTCCTGCACAGCAAGTATATCTAAAGAAGAGTTTAAGATGTCAACCACGTCAAAGCACTGTTCCGTATACTTCTGGAGTTAAAGGAAGCAATACGGAGGGAAAGTCTATAAGTGGGTTGAATCTGTTAGTGTGTGTTTCCTAGGTGGGAAATACCGTCCAATCTTTGTTCCACAAGGCCAGAGATCAGTGTCATAAAGCAAGTTAGGTTTAGGAATGTCAACACACAGCTTGAAAGAAGAATATGAGTTGTGTCGGGTTGGTAATCGCTCATTTATGATTACGTCGATAAAATCCATACTTACACCTCCCGCATGTTACGGACCTAAACTACACGTTTACCCCATTCTTCACCTTTACCGCTATAACTGTTCTGTATCATTGCAAACGATGAATAAAATATAAATATCCGGAAATGTTGATTAAATGTTCGTTTTCGTTGCTGCAAAACTTGTTCTGGGAAATGACGAAACAGGTTGTTATGTTGTTTCATGAGAAAACCGTTATTCCGGAAGACGTCGCAGTCTCGCTAGGTGGCAGCACCTTACGGTCAGGTTTATGCACTCTTGGCATGCTTACATTGCATTTGTTAGGTGCCGAATTAATTAGAGCTTGATTAAACTATTGCGATTCATTGATGCTGGTTGTTGTGTCTGGTAGCGAATTCCAATCGTACACGTACTTTGTGATATGAAAACAGAATTGTAGGATGACAGTGTAGGCCTACTAAGTACTTCTAGATATTATGAAACATTTATCTTTTTATCCAGCCCGCACGAGACCCTCTAAATTAGTAACTTTTATTATGGTCCACAATGAAACATATTTCGCTTAACAGACTCACTTCGGACCAGAGTAATTTGATTATATTAAGCGTCTGATTAATTTGGCACATTTTTATACAGCCAGGCGTACGAACGTGCTTTCCCGTCAACATGGCAAAACAGTTTAAAAATCCAACCAGCCCCCAGAAATTGAAAGGTTCACCCCTAATCTGGTTGGCATCCATCGTGGAGTGCAAGCACGAATGAGACAGCTGATAGTGCCTACACGGCCCCATCTACACTCACTGCAAAGGACACAGTTGTTAACATGACTATTGTGCATGCCAGCAAAGAGCCACTATCGTTAGATGTATGATGGACACAGTTCAGCACATCGCCTACTACATCATCAGTCGTAGTTATATGTCGTTCTACTACCATCCGGGGGGAGGGGGGATTCGCACGTGTCATTCTACTTACAGAAGGGTTAATGTTAGCTGCCTTACTTCAATCTTTACATTGACACTAATTCCGATGTTGGCCTATATACGTTGTCCTTTACCGTAATATTTGCCACGGACACAGGGGGGTCTAAGACCCCGTCAATGGCCTAGGGGGGTCTTGAGACCCTTAAACCCCCCTGGATCAGCTGCTGGCAGTCGTGATACTGCTAGTAAACAAACAAACGGTCACCTGTTGCTGAAGGCATCCATTAGACAGGCCCAAACGAAACAACACCTTACCGTGTAGCAATGAAACGGGGACAGGATCGACAGTCCACGCCAACGTTGCTACATGAGTTCACCCCAGAAGCATCAACTCATGTGCTGGATTCGACTTCCCACGATAGGCCTTGACCAAACTGAGCCGCCTGCGAACGCGTGTGGGCCGGTTTAAAACGTACATGTTCAACTGTATGGATCGAGACTCGGAAAGTGCCGCGTGTGAATAGACGTCTACGTTGAAAATAGACGTCTACGTTGACAATAGACGTCTACGTTGACAAAGACGAGAAGAAGAAGAAGAATCCACGGCATACGACAATCAAACGTTATAGGAACTACATATCTCAACCTCATTGTCTTGTTTCGTAGAAACTACAGTTTCTTCTTGGAAACGTGGCTGAGTTTCACTTCCTCCGTCTACGCTACATTATATGCCATTATTTAGGTGTTCTAGAAGTAACAGCCGGTGCTTTACTAATGTTAATCTGTTAATTTTGGGTCGTGGGATTTGACAACAGATACGAAACTATGAGGCGCCGTAGCGGCCAAAAGAGTCCTGCGCGAACCGTCGAGTTCTGTCTGCGAGAACCGTCGAGTCCTGCGCGAACTGTCGAGTCCTGCGCGAACCGTCGAGTCCTGCGCGAACGAGATACTCTGCGCGAACCGTCGAGTCCTGCGCGAACTTTCGAGTCCTGCGCGAACGAGATACTCTGGTTACCACTGAAAATAGCATTGCCGTTGTAGGATGTGCAGCGAAGTAATATGAGGCGCCGTAGCGGCCAAAAGGGTCGAGTCCTGCGCGAACCGTCGAGTCCTGCGCGAACCGTCGAGTTCTGTCTGCGAGAACCGTCGAGTCCTGCGCGAACCGTCGAGTCCTGCGCTAACCGTCGAGTCCTGCGCGACCCGTCGAGTCCTGCGCGAACCGTCGAGTCCTGCGCGAACCGTCGAGTTCTGTCTGCGAGAACCGTCGAGTCCTGCGCGAACCGTCGAGTCCTGCGCTAACCGTCGAGTCCTGCGCGACCCGTCGAGTCCTGCGCGAACCGTCGAGTTCTGTCTGCGAGAACCGTCGAGTCCTGCGCGAACCGTCGAGTCCTGCGCGAACGAGATACTCTGCGCGAACCGTCGAGTCCTGCGCGAACTTTCGAGTCCTGCGCGAACGAGATACTCTGGTTACCACTGAAAATAGCGTTGCCGTTGTAGGATGTGCAGCGAAGTAATGCCGCAAAAAACATAATATAATATAATATAATATAATATATTACTCAGAGTACAGTGAATGGAAAAAATCCCATAAATGTGCTAAAAAAACTCAATTGATAGTTAAAACGACAATGCCACGAGACGGTCTGCAGAACACAACGAATTCAGTGCAATATTTCGTGTGAGCTGTCGTGGCTTAGAGGTAGCGCGTTCGGTTTATGTTTGGAGGGTCCTCGGTTCAATCCGCAGTATGTGTGATTTACGTTTTTTTTATATATATTCTTCAAGCTGTTATCGGACAGGGTGAAAGCGAAAATAATTGCTGAAATAAAGAAGGCGAAGTACTACTCTATCTGCATAGATTCCACACCTGATATAGCACACATCGATCAACTGAGCATCGTCACGCGATACGTTAGGATTGACGGACAACCCGTGGAACGCTTCCTGGCCTTCATACACATTGAGAAACACGAGGGGAAATACTTGTTCGAAACACTCAAGTCTTTCCTAGATGAATGCAGAATAAAGCTTGAGGATTCCCGTGGACAAATGTATGACAATGCGAGAAATATGTATGGAACTTATTCTGGAGCCCAGGCACGATTTCACCAGGTGAACCCTCTTGCTGAATGGGTATCATGCGCAGGGCATAGCCTACATTTAGTTGGGACTGCAGCGGCCGAATCCAGCACTGATGGGGTCAGGTTTTTCGCCATCGTTCAGCGACTTTACACATTCTTGACAGCCTCGCCACAGTCGGAACTATTAGAGAACCTACCGAAACAGTCTCCAGTGGTAAAGAGCCTATCAGAAACACGATGGTCTGCTCGAGCAGATGCCGCGAAGGCGCTGGCATCAAACTACAAAGTACTACAAAACTCTGTTGACTCGATAGCTAGAAATTCTACCGAACCTCCACTTGTCGTGCTCGAACCAATGTCTTTGGTGAGCAAGCTCTCTGAACATCGTCCTTATATGCATTGTGTGGAACAACATCCTGGACCGAGTTAACAAGGCATTGCAAGCTCCAGGAATTGAGATCGGTTCAGTGGTTATGCATTACCGTGTCTTGCTGGAACACATCCATTCTTTGCGTGACTCAGAAAGGTTCGATCGATTCGAGAATGAAGCAGTTGCACCAGGACTTTGATTACGACGATGAAAACAAGCGAGCAAAGAAGAGAAAGTTGTTCCAACGAAACACCAGAAGAGGTAAAAGTGAGCGACTGTCGAGAGAACTTCCGAGTGAACACCTACCTAGTCATCATTGACAGATTACTCTCCGAAATCAAGAAACAGAAGGCCGCCTACACAAATGTCTATGAACGTTTCGGGGAGATTCGATCTCTCGCCGACAGCGATATCCCCTCGAAGTGCGAAGAGCTCACTCGGTATTACGATACTGATATTAAGCCTGATTTTGAGAAGGAATTCCGTCTCTTCACAAAATATGGAGACTTCGAGACAGGTGCCGATCGAGATGATAACCTTTCTTCATGAAAATAAGCTGATTACCAGTTTCCCTAACTTTCACATTGCGCTATGGATATATTTGTAAATTTTCGGCTCAAGCTGCTTCATGGAATTGTGAAATTATAAGCTTTTTTAACCACCAAATTGTCGTCTTGGTGCTGCAGTAGTTGCAATTTGCATCTTTAATTTCAAGATGCTGCAATTCTTCCTTTCTGTCAAGCTTCCTTCTGAAGATACACGTGTAGGCTGTGGTGTAGCACTTCATGGATCATTGATATTTAATGTGCAAATTAAAGTCATGTACTTGATACATGATACTGAAGGGGCAGCCGTGGCCTAGTCGTTAACAAGATTTGCCATCCAAGCCAAAGGCCCAGATGGCAAGTGGACAAGGAAGCCATTGGCTTATCGAGAGTCCAACAATGTTCACCTACTTATAACCCGCCTTCCTGAGATATGTGTCAACCTTGTTTTTAAACATATTCACGCTGCTAGCAGTTACACAATCTGTAGACAATTTGTTCCATTCATTTATTGTCCTCTGTGAGAAAGAGTGCTTCCTGATGTCCAATCTACATTGATCCTTTACTAATTTTACCTCATGTCCTCTAGTTCTGCTATCCTTCTTGAGTGAGAAAAACATATTTCTATCAATATTTCCATACCCATTCAATATCTTAAAAACTTCAATCTGATCTCCTCTTAACCTCCTTGTCTCTAGAGTTGGTAAACCACATTCTTTCAGGCGTTCTTCATAACTAAGGTATCTAAGTTCTGGAATCATTTTAGGTGCTCTCCTTTGTATGCGTTCAAGCGTATCTATATGCTTCTTACGATATGGTCTCCATGCTTGTATACAGTATTCTAAATGAGGTCTAACTATTGTTTTATAAAGAGGTATAATTAACTTTTTTCCCTTGTATGTTATGTTACTTCTAATCAATCCAATATGTATGCAAGTATTACAGTACCTCTGGTACTACAATACCTCAGGGAGTTTGACGCCCCTGCATTGCAGAGTTGAAAATCACTGCCTTGTGATACAGGTTTCTCGACAGAACCGAAGGCTAAGGGAGCAAACCCTAACAGAAAACCATGTCATTGTGGCAGCATCAAGGGTGGTTGATGAATGGAACTCCCAACATCTCCCGACCAGCCACTGCAGGGATAAATAGCTCGCGCCTGTCTTGACGTGTTCTTGCCGGTGTGAGACCTCTATTTGCTCCCCGAGAGAGTGCCGCTAGTAACTTGCAAAAGCCAGCAGCACTTCAACACTTTTTGCAAGCAGCTCTCATGAAATGCACAACCGCACGAATTACCATACCGGACCGGTCGTCGCCCGGGTTACCAAGGACCGCGCTGCTCGACCTCATCTTTCGTCGACAGTGAAAAATCAGCTAGGAAGAAGAGAACAACTATCAATCGCTCAATGGAACGTCAGGACTCTCCTCGACCGAGAAGTAGCCGACCGACCGGAAAGACGTACTGCACTAGTAGCAATGGAACTCGCCAAGTACAATATAGACATTGCCGCCCTGTGCGAAACAAGGTTCTCAGAGTCTGGTACACTTAATGACTTGGAATACTCTTTCTTCTGGAGTGGCAGACCCAAATGAGAGAGAAGGGAGGCTGGAGTGGGCTTTGCGATAAAGAAGGACATCGTGACAATGCTGACAGAAATGCCACGGCCAGTAAGTGACAGAATCATGATGATGAGACTACCTCTGAGCAAGGACAACTATGCTACAATTATCAGTGTTTACGCTCCAACAATGACAAACCCGGACGATAACAAGGAGGCTTTCTACAACCAGCTGTCAAGTACGCTCAGAGGCATCCCTCGTACCGATAAGCTACTGCTGATAGGAGACTTCAATGCAAGGATAGGAAGAGACAATGACAAATGGACCATGGTCATGGGCAAATATGGGATCGGGAAACGCAACTCCAATGGCGAGCTTCTACTGGCTTTGTGCTCTGAGTTCGAACTGATAGTGACGAACACCATGTTCAAGCAGAAGGATGAACGCAAGACCACCTGGATGCATCCTTGTTACAGACACTGGCATATGATCGACTTCATCATCACGAGGTGTCGGGATAAGATGGACATCCACAGTACTCGAGCCATGCGTGGAGCTAACTGCTGGACCGATCACCATATGCTGAGGTCAAAAGTGGCATTTAGAGTACGACAAAAGCACAACAGACAAGGGGTAAGAAAACCGACCAAGCTAAACACAGCAAAACTACGTACCATCAGTCATAGGGAGTGCTTCGAGCAGGAGATGGACAGCGCTCTCGCCCAATGGGAGGAGAAGGAAAGCTCAACACCAGATGAGGAATGGGCAGCTCTGCAACAGGTAGTATACAACACAGCTAAAACATTTCTCGGCAAGCCAGACAGAAAACACCAGGACTGGTTCGACCCCAACGACCAGGAGCTACAAAATCTAATAAGCAGAAGAGACCAATCCCACCAGAGAGTGTTGCAGACCAGGAGTACTAGATCCACCACTGCAGCGTACAAAGATGCCTGCAGACTGCTACGAAAACGCACCCGTGCCCTGAAGTCAGAATGGTGGGAAATGAAGGCAGAGGAGCTGCAGAGATCTGCAGACAGAAATGACATGAAGGGCTTCTACAATGGACTGAAGGAAGTGTGGGGACCCGCGAAAAAGGGACCTGTTCACCTGAAGTCAACAGATGGAATGGAGACCTTCTCTGACAGCAAGAGAGTTGTGGCAAGATGGAGTGAACACTTCCAAAAACTACTCAACGTCCCTGGCGACATAGAACATGAAGCTCTTGTCAACATCCAGCAGCGCATTACCAACACATGCCTTGATGAGATTCCAAACATGGATGAGATGGCTAGAGCAATCGCCGGCCTGAAAGATGGCAAAGCACCTGGGGGTGATGGAATTCCTGCTGAAGTATGGAAGCACGGAGGAGACAATCTGTCCAACAGACTGCACCAATTAATCACCAAAGCCTGGGAGGAGGGTTCTGTACCACAAGCGTGGAAGGATGCCAGCATTGTAACCATCTACAAGAAAGGAGATCGAACAGACTGTGGGAACTACAGAGGAATCTCTCTTCTTTCCATAGTAGGCAAGATCTTCGCCAGGATCCTGCTCAACAGACTATCTATTCACATAACACCAGAAGTAGTTCCGGAGACACAGTGTGGCTTCAGATCCAACCGGACCACAGCGGACATGATATTTTGTCTTCGACAACTACAAGAAAAGTGCATTGAGCAGGACCGACCACTATATATAGTATTTGTCGACTTCACGAAGGCGTTTGATACAGTCGGAAGGACTGGGCTATGGCAGCTACTGAGGAAATATGGATGCCCAGAGAAATTCACAACCATGATCGAGGCTCTACATACGGGAATGATGGCGAATGTGAGTGTTGGAGGAAGTCTCGAAACGTTCGGTGTTACCAATGGTGTCAAGCAAGGCTGTGTACTGGCCCCCACGCTCTTCTCCATCTTCCTATCAGCAATGCTTGTCGAGGCTTTCCGAGGCATGGGAGATGGCGTCTATATACAGTCTAGACAGAGCGCTGACCTATTCAACATCGCACACTTCAGAGCGAAGACCAAGACTACCCAGATACTTGTGAGAGAGCTGCTATACGCAGATGACAGTGCACTGGTCACCCACTCCGCTGAAGAGATCCAGAGAATAGTGGATGCTTTCTCCGATGCATCAAAGAAGTTCGGCCTGAAGATTAACATCAAGAAGACGGAAGTGCTGTACCAACCCAACTCTACAAGAACCCGAGAGGAGGATATCATGGTTGATGGAAATAAACTGAACTCTGTTCCGGAATTCACCTACCTCGGAAGCACTATATCAAGTGATGGACGCATTGATGCTGAAATACAGAGGAGGATGGCCAAGGCTAGCGCATCTTTCGGCCGATTACGTCAGAGACTCTGGAACAACCACCATGTGTCCACGCGGGTCAAAGGCAAGATCTACCAGGCAATTGTGCTATCCACCTTACTATACGGAGCCGAGGCCTGGACAGTGTACAGACGACAGGTGAAAAAGTTGCATGCCTTCATGATGCGACATCTGCGTTCGATCATGAGGCTAACCTGGAAGGACAAAGTGACAAACAAGGAAATACTCGGTCGGATAGGGCTGCCCTCTATGGAAGATCTTCTGATCAAAAAGAATCTCCTGTGGACTGGACACCTCATGAGGATGTCATCAGACAGACTACCAAAGCAGATCCTCTACTCTCAATTGTCTTCTGGTCACAGACAGAGAGGACGCCCTCGTCTCCGGTTCAAGGATACCATCAAGAGAAACCTCAAGCTGACAGACATAAAGACCGACTCATGGACATCACTCTCACAGCAGAGAACTAAATGGAGTGCGGCGGTCAAGAAATGAAAGCAGTCTTTGTCGCATAGCGACCGACAGCATGATGAATCAATCCAAGAATTTGATTACCCTTTGAAGCTGCAATACCACACTGCTCTGAAACTTTCATATCAGCGCTTATTGTAATTCCTAAGTCCTTTTCTTTTACAGTAGTACCCAGAACAGTATCTCCCATTTTATAGTTTACATTCAAGTTCCCATGTCCTGTATGTAGGCATTTACATTTCCCAAAATTGAACAGCATCTGCCATTTCTCAGACCATTTCACTAATCTGTCTAGATCGTTTTGTAAATGTTGTTTATCACCATCAGTATTAACCTTTCTAAACAGTTTTGTGTCGTCCGCAAATTTCAGTACGTTACTTGTTATATTCTCGTCCAAGTCATTGATATAAATTAAGAATAATATAGGTCCTAATACTGATCCTTGAGGTACCCCACTCAAAACCGATTTCCAATTTGAAACTTCTCCATCTACTACAACTCGTTGTCTTCTGTCAGTCAGCCATTGTTCTATCCAGTCAGTTATGCTATCCCCGATACCATGGGCTTTTAATTTAAGTAGCAATCTTTGATGTGACACTTTGTCAAAAGCTTTCTGAAAATCTAAGTAGATAATATCTACTGGCGATCCCACGTCTATCCACTTGGTGATTTCTTCCAAAAAACATAACATATTTGTTAAGCATGACCTCGCTTTAAGGAATCCATGTTGAGATGAATTTAATAATTTATGCTTAACGAGGAAGTCCACCATATGGTATTTAATTAACCTTTCTAATAATTTACAAATCACTGACGTTAAACTCACTGGTCTGTAATTCTCTGACTTATTTCTCGAACCCTTTTTAAATAATGGTATGATGTTTGCTTCTTCCCATTCAAACGGAACAACTCCCTCTTTTAATGATAAGTTGAATACTCTTGCAAGTGGTATACTGATTTGATCTACTGTTTCCATTAGTAATTTTGGAGGAATCCCATCCACTCCCGGTGATTTGTTATCCTTCATTGCCTTTATTTTCTTAGGTACCAATTCTGGAGTTACAACTAACGGTCCTAAATAGTCAGATTTAGCCCCCTGAAATTTAGCATCAGCAACTGGTAATGAACTAATATCTTCTTTGGTAAACACTGAATTGAAGTAACCATTTAGGTCTTCCGCCATTAAAAACCCCTGTGATATTATATTTCCAGCACTGTCTTCTAGAGGTCCAACCTTGTCTTGTACGTTTTGTTTACTCCTGACATATCAGAACTGTTCCCCACATCTCAACTGTTTCTTCTCTTGGTGAATATACATGTCCCACTTATAGTTAAAACTATCATTGTTGTCAAACTGTGCCTCACAAGTTTCACATTTGTGTAGCTTCATTATGCAGATGCCTCTTCAGTGTACCCGAAGACCGTGCCCTAATCGTATCACTTCTGAACGATTTCTCCCCAGTGTGAATGTATTTACGCATATGCAGATTTAGTTGTTGCATCCAAACAAACTGTGCCCCACAAGTGTCACATTTGTAGGGCTTTTTCCAGTGTGAATGCGCTGATGTACTTTAAGACTAGAAGCCCATCCATACGTTGCCCCACATATGTCACACATGTAAGGTTTCTCTCCAGTGTGAATGCGCATGTGATGTTTTAAAGAACGCATACTTTGAAGTTGTGCTCCGCATATCTCACATTTGATGGGCGTTTCCGGAACATTCGTAATGCCGTGAGTCAGAAGATGCCTGGATAATGAACCTCTCCATGCAAACTGTATCCCACATGTCACACTTGAGGAGTTCCCGTGCAGCGCGCTTGTCAGAAGTCTCACTTATTGCAGATATTTCTAGATAAGTTTCACATTTATCAGGTTCCTTTTTAGAGTGGATGCATTCATCATGCGACCTTAAACTAACTTTATGTGTAAACTGTGCACCACACGTGTCACATTTGTACAGCGTTTCAGATGTGCGTGTGCAAACATGAAACTTTAGACAAAAATAGTTTGTGAACCGTGAGCCACAAATGTCACATCCGTAAAGTTTCTCATCAGCGTGGGTGCGCATATGACTGGTTAAAATACCACAACTTTCAAATTCTCTTCCACGTGTGTCACATCTGTGGGGTTTCCCTTCAGCGTGTGTGTGCTGATGCTTACTTAAATTAGCATTTCGCGCAAACTGCACACCACAAGTGTCACATTTGTATGATTTCTCTTCAATGTGAGTATACGCATGGGTCTTCAGAGTACCACTATCTGCAAATTGTGCCCCACAGATGTCACTTGTGTAGGTTTTAACCTCAGGGTGAGTGTGTAGATGTTCTTGGAGATTTTCACTCTGTTCGAACACAGCTCCACAAGTGTAGCATATGTAGGGTTTCTCTTTAGTGTGAGTGCGCATATGTTCCTCAAGATTTTCACCCTGTGTTAATACTACCCCACAAATGTCACATACATAGGTTTTCTCCTCAGTGTGAGTGTGCAGATGTTCATCAAGATTTTTACTTTGTTCAAACACTTCCCCACAAGTGTCACATATGTAGGGTTTCTCCTCGGTGTGAGTGTGCAGATATACCTGAAGATTTTCACTCTGTGTAAACACTGCCCCAGAAGTGTCACCTATATAGCATTTCTCTTCAGTGTGAGTGTGCATATGTTCCTGAAGATTTTCACTCTGTGCACACACTACCCCAGAAATGTCACATATGTAGGGTTTCTCTTCAGTGTGAGTGTGCATATGTTCCTCAAGATTTTCACCCTGTGTTAATATTACCCCACAAATGTCACATACATAGGTTTTCTCCTCAGTGTGAGTGTGCAGATGTTCCTCGAGATTTTTATTTTGTTCAAACACTTCTCCACAAGTGTCACATATGTAGGGTTTCTCCTCGGTGTGAGTGTGCAGATATTCCTGAAGATTTTCACTCTGTGTAAACACTGCCCCAGAAGTGTCACCTATATAGCATTTCTCTTCAGTGTGAGTGTGCATATGTTCCTGAAGATTTTCACTCTGTGCACACACTACCGCACAAATGTCACATATGTAGGGTTTCTCCTCAGTGTGAGCGTGCAGATGTTCCTCAAGATTTTTACTTCGTTCAAACACTTCCTTGAAAGTGCCATATACATGAGGTTTCTCCTCATTGTGAGTTCGCAGATGTTCCTCAAGATTTTCACTTTGTTCAAACACTTCCTCACGAGTGTCACATATGTAGGGTTTCTCCTCGGTGTGAGTGTGCAGATGTTCCTCAAGATTTTTACTCTGTGTAAACACTGCCCCAGAAGTGTCACCTATATAGCATTTCTCTTCAGTGTGAGTGCACATATGTTCCTGAATATTTTCACTCTGTGTAAACACTACCCCACAAATGTCACATATGTAGGGTTTCTCCTCAGTGTGAGTGTGCAGATGTTCCGCAAGATTTTCACTGTATGTAAACCATGCCCCACAAGTGTCACATATGTAGGGTTTCCCCTCAGTGTAAGTGTGCAGATGTTCCTCAAGATTTCTACTTCTTTCAAACACTTCCTTGAAAGTGCTATATACATGAGGTTTCTCACTGTGAGTGCACTGATGTTCCTCAAGATTTTCACTTTGTTCAAACACTTCCCCACAAAAGTCACATATGTAGGGTTTCTCCTTGGTATGAGTGTCCAGATGTTCCTCAAGATTTCTACTTCTTTCAAACACTTCCTTGAAAGTGCTATATACATGAGGGTTCTCCTCACTGTGAGTGCACTGATGTTCCTCAAGATTTTCACTTTGTTCAAACACTTCCCCACAAAAGTCACATATGTAGGGTTTCTCCTTGGTATGAGTGTCCAGATGTTCCTCAAGATTTTCACTCTGTGTAAACACTGCCCCACAAGTGTCACCTATATAGCATTTCTCTTCAGCGTGAGTGCGCATATGTTCCTGAAGATTTTCACTCTGTGTAAACACTACCCCACAAATGTTACATATGTAGGGTTTCTCCTCAGTGTGAGTGTGCAGATGTTCCTCTATATTTTCACTCTGTGTAAACACTGCCCCACAAGTGTCACATATGTAGGGTTTCTCCTCAGTGTGAGTGTGCAGATCTTCCTCATCAAGATTTTCACTATGTGTAAACACTGTCCCAGAAGTGTCACCTATATAACGTTTCTCTTCAGCGTGAGTGTGCATATGTTCATGAATATTTTCAATCTGTGTAAACACTACCCCACAAATATCACATATGTAGGGTTTCTCCTCAGTGTGAGTGTGCAGATGTTCAAGATGTTCACTCTGTGTAAACACTGCCCCACAAGTGTCACATACTTTGGGTTTCTCCTCAGTGTGAATGTGTTGGTCAATTCTTAAGATACAGCTTTGCCCAAAGGTATGTTTGTCCATTGTGTCTGAAAATGTTTTGTTTGTTCACTGATTTTTTCAGTTTGTAAGTCTGCTGCAAACTGCTGGTGGAGGTAGTTGACTAGGATTTAAGTATTTCTGGCAACTGTTCAACTGGATATCGCTACATGTGACTGGGATGTGGGTGACTCCTCAGTGATCAACTGGTGACACATGTCACAGGTTCCCACAGCTGCCTGAAACAACATACAAGCACAGCTATACAACAGAGTCGGATTAACATCAACGTTTTTACTATTTGTGACCCCTTCTATCCTAATCAACCAAATGTTGCATTTCAAACTTTGTGCCACAGACGTCTGAAGTTATGATATTGCCTATGGGCTGAAAATTAACATATTTCATATATTGCAGTACTTTGTCAAATTAATACTGTGCTTTCTGCTGGTTGTGTCTTTATATCAATCAGGACGTTCTTTCCAACTGCATTTTCATAAAATAATTTGTTGCTAATAAGGAGAATTTAGAATTCGAAATGCTGCAGTTTTGGGAGTTTGACAGTGGTTTTAACAATTATTTCACTATTGAGCAGAGAAAGGAAGAAAGCGGCAGCAAAAAGGGTGACTATCTGGTTGAAAATGAAGAGTTTTGACAGGTGTGCCCGAGGATTCGTCAGCATTCACTGAAACATTGAAATGACAATCATCTCGATAATACAATTATAAAGTTATGACATACAGCCTCAAGGGATTTTTTAAAAGAATTTTTGATGCTGCTCACCAACTAAACTCACAACAACAGCATTGTCAAATGTGACATTTAGTCAATTAAGACAACAGGGGACACATTTTGCTAATAAATGGGATATGTTATTAAAGGGTGTTTATTATTTGTAATGTATATAAAGCATGATTTAAAAAATATATAATGTTGTTGAACACTGGCATTAACATTATGATGAGAAAATAAAATGACCAGGGTTGGGGTCTATTAAAAAATTCATTGGAATTATTCAATTCCGGAACTGAAACTGGACTTGGAACAGACCCTTAGCCAGGATTGTGAAAATTTACTATTTACCTGTTATATTTTTTACTTACCAATTATGCAAAACAAAAATCTTTTACACATGTATAGTAATTAATTAATTAAATAAATGTACAAAATATGCATTTATCATCAACATCTATTGGAGACACAACACAATATCACAGATGTACAGTATATATGTGAATACCTCTATAACTGCATTAACTGGTAATTTTAGGATATACACCAGCTGGTTTACTGCAAGTCTTGTGGCTTTACTGATTCTATGTAGGGAATGTGTGATTGACAGCTCACGCTCCCGGTCGGATGGCTTCTCTAAATAATGAATTACCCCTTAATAAATATATGTTACAATAGGACACATATATTTCTTTAATAAATTATTCAGCTATTTAAAAAAAATCCTGTTATTTAAAAACAAAAAACCTGTTGTTTGAAAAACATAAATCTGTTGATTTTTTTAAAAACCTGTTGCAATAACGGGACAATTGATCCATGGCTAAGAGCCTGAATTAGAAGATTTTGTTGTTCA